>SRMA01023991.1:0-193685 GCA_007224835.1 Danionella cerebrum
CGGCTGTTGGTCCAGATGACATACCAGTGGAGGTGTGGAAGTGTCTAGGAGAGACAGCAGTGGAGTTCCTGTCTAGGTTTTTCAACAGGATTTTAGTGCGTGAGAAGATGCCTGAGGAATGGAGGAGAAGTGTCCTAGTACCAATCTTTAAGAACAAGGGTGATGTGCAGAGTTGCAACAACTACAGAGGCATAAAGTTGATGAGCCACACAATGAAACTTTGGGAAAGAGTAGTGGAAGCTAGGCTAAGAGAGGAAGTGGATATTTGTGAGCAGCAGTATGGCTTCATGCCCAGGAAGAGCACTACTGATGCAATTTTTACTCTGAGATTGTTAATGGAGAAGTACAGAGATGGTCAGAAGGAGCTGCACTGCGTCTTTGTGGATTTAGAAAAATCGTATGACAGGGTGCCTAAAGAGGAGCTATGGTCCTGTATGAGGAGGTCAGGAGTGGCAGAGAAGTACGTCAGAGTAGTTCAGGATATGTATGAAAGAAGTAAGACAGCAGTGAGATGTGCTGTAGGTCAGACAAAGGAGTTCAAGGTGGAGGTGGGGCTACATCAGGGATCAGCTTTGAGTCCCTTCTTATTTGCTATGGTGATGGACTGGTTGACAGGTCAGGCAGGAATCTCCGTGGACAATGATGTTTGCGAATGACATTGTGATTTGTAGTGAGAGCAGAGAGCAGGTGGAGGAACACCTGGAAAGTTGGAGGTCGGCTCTAGAAAGAAGAGGAATGAAAGTCAGTCGCAGTAAGACGGAATACATGTGTTTGAACGAGAGGGAGGGAAATAGAACAGTGAGGTTACAGGGGGCTGAGGTCAAGAAGGTGCAGGAGTTTGGGTATTTGGGGTCGACAGTCCAGTGTGACGGGGAGTGTGGAAAAGAGGTGAAGAGACGAGTGCAGGCAGGTTGGGGTGGGTGGAGAAAAGTGTCAGGGGTGTTGTGTGACAGAAGAGTGTCAGCAAGAATCAAAGGAAAGGTGTACAGAACAGTAGTGAGAGCAGCTATGATGTATGGGTTAGAGACTGTAGCAGTGAGGAAGAGACAAGAGGCAGAGATGGAGGTAGCAGAGATGAGGATGTTGAGGTTCAGTTTAGGAGTGGCGAGGGATGGACAAGATTAGGAACGAGCACATCAGAGGGACAGCTCAGGTTGGTTGTTTTGGAGACAAAGTCAGAGAGGCCAGGTTGAGATGGTTTGGACATGTGCAGAGGAGGGATAGTGGTTATATTGGTAGAAGGATGGAGATGGAGATGTCAGGCAAGAGGTCAAGAGGAAGGCCAAAGACAAGAGATATGGATGTGCTGAAAGAGGACATGAAGGTAGTTGGTGCAAGAGTAGAAGATACTGAGGACAGAGTTAGGTGGAAAAGGATGATTCGCTGTGGCGACCCCTAAAATGGGAACAGCCGAAAGGAAAAGAAGAAGAAGAGTCTTTATCCTGGAAAAGGGGAAAAACAGGATTTGAACAGGTCAAGTGGAAAACCCTCATCCCCAGAGTGATTTAAACAAAACACCAGAAGTATAACCATGAATATTTAATGACTGTGTAATTCCAAAATCTTTTCCCTCATTAATCACTGTGAAATTTTCTACCGTGCTACCTGGAGTCTTTAAGTTGATTGTACTGCAAAATGAAATGAGATAAGAGTGATTTCATTGCCTGCACAGTTTCCATACATATAAATATACACACACGCACGCGCACGCATGCACACACACACTTCGTTACCATGCTATGTGTTAGACAAGATGAAAGAAATGCATTGTTTTCTATTGAACTCTTGAGATAAAATGTACAAAGAGCATCACAATTGTATCTGAATTTAAATACTGATCATGTTGTACATCGTGAAACGAGCCATTTGCTGAAGCAGACTTTGATGTTTGGTGTTCATGTTTGGCATTCCAGCAGAATCAATACTCCCTGATCGCAGACTGTTCAGCTGTGCAAAAGGTAAATATGAACACTGATAGTTTCATCTTCACAACGAGTTATGAATCCTAACCAAGAATGCCTATAGCAGGCAGTTCATTGCTCACCATAAAACCCTCTCCATTCCCTCTCGATTTCATTTTTGCTTGAAATTTAAAGTTACCAATCAACATGACAATCATTTCTGTTGTGAAATAAAATGCAAGAAACTATACAAAATATTAAAATTGGTCCCATACTGGGCTCAAACTACAACTTAATAATGATCATGCCACCATAATGCCAAGAGAAAATGCTCGTCTAAACACATGAAGCTTTTACAGGATTTGTTCTGTATTTCAACAGTGACAAGTTTAGGTAATTTACTTTAAAATGGCCTGGTTATTTTAATAGCGCAACTGCTGCGTTGAAAGGTGCTGGGAACTTTCGGTCTTTCTTACTCAAAAAGGCTGAGGTCTAAAAGAGTGGTATACAAATGTTTGAACATCCCTGAAATTTTCTTTGGATAAAACATGTCAGTTAAATATATTATATAGGAGACAGACACAGTGATATTTGAGAAGTAAAAATGAAGTTTACTAGATTTATGAAAAGTATGCAATAATCATATAAACAAAACTTGCATAAGATTAGGCACCACAAAAAATGGCTTAAAAATGGCAATATTTGGAGATTAAAAGTCTACATTTTGAGATACAAAAGTAAAAACATTCTAAAAAAGTAAATGTTTAGCTAACAGGTTTGGGAGAGGGGTTAGGGGAAATAATTATGTTAAATAATTCTAAAACATTTTCCATAAATCATATTAACTTCATTTCAATTCACAAATAATACTGTGTTTGTCTCCTATATGATATATTTAACTGACATTCTTATCTTTTTGTATAGCACTGTACCACTGTCCTGCCATCTCAAAAGTGTCTCTATGTTCATTAAAGATTGAGCAAACTCTTTTTACACATAGAACAATTATAGATTTCTAGAACAATTATACATTCCATTAATACACACATTTTTTTGCCTTTATTTTCACACCAGCACCACCCTTTACAACCGCACACACACACACACGCGCACACGCACACACACACACACACACACACACACATATATATATATGCAATGTACATATATTGAAAGCAACTGTATATAAACAAAACCACTGTAAACAAACTACTGTATATATTAATTTTAAGCCTACATTTGGTCAACCCTTTGTTAACCCTAATTCAACTGTAAACAACAATGATGTGACATCTTAAAATAACTTTTCTCTGAGCTAATACAAAGAATTCCCCATCAACTGACCAATTAAAACCCTGTATAGCAGAGCTTAGTAATCGTGTCTGACACATTCCAGTACCCTTATGAAACTTTAAACTTTAGTGGCTGCTCGTGCAACTCAAGTGAGAGTAAAACTGAATCCTGGAGCTCTGCCTTTGAACAATAAGTATTGGCCCTAGGCAGGCAGATTTACGAGGTGGTGTGGACAGTCAGGTCGAGGGCACCTCCAGCTAACCTCAGGGACAATCTGCTCAAAGGGGTCTTGCAGCCAATGTAAAGAAAACTGGCTGAAAGGAGAGAAGTTATCAACTAGCCCCATTACATTCCTCTATGTTCTTCAGTCAGCTGTTGAGGGAAGGGCTGATATGAAACACACACAAATTTACATTGAATGTCTCTCAAACTTGTTTTTATTGTACTTCGGAAGTTCTATATATTTTTACATGGATTACTCACACAACTATTGGTATATTTCAGCTGGTCACTGTAATAACAATAAACTTTGAGGTTCCGAGTTAAGGATCAAATCATCATTTAGAATGTGTCTCTCTGCTGCAAACACTTTCTTCATGCATTTAACTCTGCACAGATCTATAGATAGATTTGTCTATAGCATATGGTGCTACTGGTAACTTGGCAACCACATATTAACCACTGCACATTTTGGTCTTTTCACAATTTCTGTTCATGCTAAAAAAATGCAACTTATCTGGAATAATTAATTTTTTGGGGGGTTTAAAAATTCTATTAAATTATTTTAGATTAGCTCTATGTAGGTCTTTTTTTATCCATCTGAGGCAGCTTGACCAAACCATGCCAGATACATCTGCTGCCATTATTAAGCTGAACATTCCGCAGAACCTACAGGGCATTTTAGGGATTTGCACATTGCATGGTGCACCAGATGTAAAGTGCTCAGCAAAACACCAATACACCAGTACACACCAATTATATTCTTAGAAGAAAAGCCACATTTAACACTACCGAAATCTAATGAACCACAGGTGAGTCTAATGATTCATTTAAGAAGTGTCCAGCAGACAGGTGAATATAAAAGGGCATTACTTAACAAAGAAAAGCCCTTCCCCTTTCATGCTGTCAGCCATGACTCCCCATGGAAGAGAAATGTCACAAAATCTGAGAAATTAAATCAATTCTTTACACAAAAAGGGCTATAAGAAGATCAGCAAAGCTTTACTTATCAGTCAAAATGCTATAGCAAAAGTGAGCCAAATGTTTCAGAAAGATGGAAGTGCAACCATATCACAAAATCGTCCACGGAAGTCGACATATTGAAAGGAACGTCTTCTGATGAGTAGGGCTAAATTAGCTAAAGCACTAGAAAGCCAAACTGGAGTGACTTTTTCCTGTGACACCATACAGAACACACTGCTGAGGATATGCATTCATGGTTATCATCAAAGAAGGAAACCTCTCCTAAAGCCCATTGGCACAAAAGCATGCCTAGAATTTGCTAGGGCCCATGCTGAAAAAGATGAAGACTATTGGGACTCTATATTCTGGAGACAAAGATCACTGTTTTTGAGGCTTTCAAAGAAAAATACATGATGACTACAGTGAAACATGGTGGTGGCAGTGTCCATATGTAGGGCTGCAATTAGTGTTGCAAGGGGTTGGGGAGCTACATTTCATCTATGGTATCATGAACTGAACAATGTACTGCTCTATGCTGAAGGAGAAGATGGTTGTGCACTTTTCCAACACGACAATGGTCCAAAACACACATCTAAAGCTACTGTTGTATTTCTGAAGAAGAAATTGAATGAAGGTGATTGAATGGTCAAGGATCTGCTGATCTGAACCCAATCGAACAGCTGTGAGTAATTCTAAAGAAGCAAGTCGAAGCATCACTCTCTATCCAGCATCCAGGCTTTTAAAAAGGTTATTCTTGAAGAATAGATAAAGACAGATGCTGCAATGTCACCTGCTTGTTCATTCCATGCCTAGAAAACTTGGTGTAGTCTTCTTTAAAATAGCGGTGCTCATACCAAATACTAGACGTAGTAGTTTTTGCTGAGAGTTGATTCTTTTTTACTTCTACCAATTGGAGTAAAATTTTGTGATTCATGTTTTCTCATCCATTTTGCCATCCAACCTTTTTTAACCTTAATTCTGCATTCTAGAGTTAAATAAATTTGATTTTGATCATACTTTGTTAGGGGGGTGTACTCATTTATGCTGAGCACTGAACATTCCACAAAGTTGTTTAGGGTGAGGTTCGGGAGGATTCTCTTTTCTCTGACGTCTTTGAGATGAGTGATTTTATTTTGAGGGTCAAGAGCTGGGATTCTGGCCTATAAACTTCTAAATATCCTTTTCCCATTGTAAAGATAATTCAACTGTGGACAAATTGACAAAATCCTCCCATAGTTCACAGCCAAGCCAGGTTACAGCCAATACCATCCCTGTCACGGACAGGAAACTCAAGGCGCCGCATAATCAATATGCATTTCACATCTCAATGGAAGAACAAATTCCTTCCATGAAACATTATCCTTTATATTAGCCACGATGGAGTAAAACAACAGAGGCAGAGACATCCATCAAGAAATGGGCTGAAAGGGTTTCCTCGTGCTTTTTTCTCTCCTCTAAAACCCACATTGAACTGAGAACAACTTAAAGATGAGCTACATGCCTCTGCATTTCTCCATGTCCAGATGTAAACATAACCTGACATTCAAGCAAGGAACATGCCACACACTTCTCAATGAAAAGAGACGCAGTCCAAGAACCACAGACACCTGCGTTCAAACTCCAGTCTCACAGCAGACCATTCAAATGGAAGCAGATGTTTGAACATCTGAGGCATCGCATCAATGACAGTAAGTGCTCCACTGCTAAACTAGCTCTACACACCCAGCTGTCTGTTCTGTTCCAGGGTGTTCTCCATGTCTTTCCATTCTCCATAAAAGTCAACAATGTGCAGTACAATAGAGTTTAAGGTGAATCAATGGAAGCTCCAAAACTCAGATGCTTGGACTCAGATACATCACATCAATTGATCACATTATTTATTGTTGAGTGAGTAGAAGGGAAAGACTTTGAACACAGTTTGTGATTTTCAATCAAAGCGGGCGTACAAGTGTTATGATCAAGTATGGGTACCTCTGATTCATTGAAAATGTCTTCAAGTACAAGCAAATTAAAGCTCTATGTGTACAATGGTTGTTTACCTTTACTTCCAAGTTCTTCCCACCGGAGCATCGCTTTCATACCTTAAATGACATTACAGTGATTAGAGGAGATACTAGTGTAACCTTTTTTTCATTAGAAAAATGTCACTACATAAAGTAAACGGATAAAAACACTTAATATAAGTAGAATATTTTTGGTATTCATCATTGTCATGAACCAATAGTGCTTCAATCAGTTCAGGGTTTCCCAGGGTACACTCTGCATTATTAAGTAATGAATTAAATCCACAAAAGCAATATTATGGATCTGGAAAAGGCAGATTGTGGATCTGGAAAAGGTTTGGGGTCCTTTGCAAAGGGCTGTCCGGTTCTTGTACGCCTAGAGCAGGAGGTTGGTTCACATAGCCGGCAATAAGTCAGACCTGTTTCCAGTACATACTGGCCTCTGGCAAGGCTGCCCTTTGTCACCAGTCCTGTTCATAATTTTTATGGGAAGGATTTCCAGATGCAGTAAGGGGCTGGAGGGTGCCCAGTTTGGGGACCCTGTGATTTAATCTGTTTTTCGCATATGATGTGGTCATGCTAGCTTCATCAGTCCAGGACCTCCAGTGTATACTGGTGAACTTTGCAGCCCTATGAGAACTGGCTGGGTTGAGAATCAGCACCTCCAAATCTGAGGCCATGGTTTTCTGGAAAAAGGTGGAAAGCTCCAATGAGTTGGTGAAGTGATCCTGCCCCAAGTGGGGGAGTTCAAGTATCTTAGTATCAAGGTCTTATGAGTGAGGGGACTATGGAATGAGAGATTGAATGGTCGATGTACCATTCTCTCGTGGTGGCGAAGGAGCTTAGCTCTATTTAGATCCTCAATTTGGATCGGTATGTAGAGTCCTTTAGAGATATGGTGAGGAGCTCAATCAATCGAGAGGAGTAGAGCTACTGCTCCTCCACATTAAGAGAAGCCAGATGAAGTGGCTTGGGTATCTGATGCCCACTGGGAAGGTGTTCTGGGAACCCCTATGTGTCCCCCCAGATGAACTGGAGTAGGTGTCCGGCTTACGTGGGCATCCATTCTGCTTAGACTGCTACCCTGCAACATGGCGGCGGATAAAAAAAAGAAAGAAAAATAAGTGGAAAGTAGACAATTGCTTTACTTCAGTAGAACATTACTGTAAAAGTAAACTTTAAAAGTAGATTAGTGTGAGTAAATTGTGAGCAGCCTGCTTGCATGTTCTAACTGAAGGTCCAAATGCAAATCCACTTGACATCCACAGAATCACGTGTTCTTCCACAGCAAGGTTAACATGGGATGGAAGAATATTCATTTTATCCATATCCTCAATATTTCGATTCTGTATTGCACAAACTTCCTTTATTCAAATACAGTATATAGGATGGTTCCACACATTTATTTTGGAGAATACAACTCAGTGGAACATTGCTGCCACCTTTTGACACGTTTTATTTTTGCACGAATCTGATAATTTTACACGTACACATTTTATCATGTGCACTTTATCAATTCTGCATGCTATATTTTCTGTAACTATAACTGGAACTAATATATAAAACAATAAAACGACACCAGGAACCTAGCCAGATAAACATCTTTCTCAAATGAAATTTCTCTCAAGTTAGTCTGAGCGTCACGTCTTAAAAAAATAAAAGGTGAAATAAATAATCATCTCTGGTTGGCAGCAATCTCCATAGAAACCCACCAAAGCAACCAGTGATAGAGCTAAAGCAATGTTTGTTTCAATAGAACAAGCTCGACGTTTGAATAGAAATGGCAAAAAATAACGTAAAAACCGTCCTGTGAAAATGTTTAGCAGGTGTGAAATAATTCTGTTAAAAAACGTTGTGTGAAAAATCTGAGGGTAACAATTATTTCCCTTCAAAACAGCTGCAGTTCTTCTAGATACACCTCCAAATAGTTTTTGAAGGCCCTCGGTTAGTAGGTTGTTCCAAAAATATAGGACTAACCACCATGTGGTTCATGTAATCACAGATGCACTCGATGAGGTTAAGATAGGGCTCTGTGGGAGTATTTTGTAGTCTTCTTTGTGTTGAGAGTTGTTAACAATGTTTTTTATGTTTGAGGTTCCTTCTCAATGCTTTGAAGTTGTTTGTATACCGCTCTCAAGCCCTTGACAAAAAAACTTACAGCCAAATATTTCACATTTTTATCAGTCCAAAGCACTAGCAGCCATTTTCTGAATCATAGTACCTGTGTTTGTTCACAGTTGTGTAAATTGGGCCTTGAACTCAAAGTTGCAATGACAATACACCTCACCTTTGAAGTAGAATTTTACTGTACCTCACCCAGTTAAAAAATACAAATAATCACTAGCACAGCTGGAGGTTTGTTAGGTATAAACGTGTCAAATAATTGTAAGTGAATAGAAGTGCAAACTGGATGGGATGTCTTGTTGCATGTGAAGTGTGTTATCTGTCTAATGAAGCTCATGGAGAAGACCATGGGTTTAAAGAACAGTCAACAAAGAGTGGCTAACATGTGTACATATCAAACATGTAATAAACAGTCAAGGTAGAGACCATTCATGTTATTTTGACTATCACGCGTACATTAGGGTTACTAATATGAAATTTAAAAAAATCTATGCCATGTGTTCTTACCTGTGGCTCCTAGACAGAAACAGAGTAAATGCTTGCTTTGCACGCAACACCATAAGCCACATTGTCTCAAAGATTCACTGGCAATACAGTGGCTACCATGAGTTAAGGTTGATTTAATTTAGTCAGCAAATGTAATTGATGCTGGACAGTCAAGTGAAATTGTGTTTTGATTTGGAGCCTGGTCCACAATTGATTGGGTGTGCAAACCAATAATTCCTGTTCCCACACAAAGGTGAACATCTTTCACACACGCACCAAGAACTGGACACAGCACGACAAAACATTCCATTTTAAGCCATTATACGCTCTTAAACCAGACACATATGAGTTACCGCAGTCAGTAAAATTTATTCAAGTCACATTTGAAATAACACAAAAGACTTCAAACCAAAATGCCTTTATTTTATTAGCACACTCTTCCTAAATAATAATGTAAACATCCACCAAGTCAAAAGTTTTTAACCACACATAAACACTTAACAGACAAAATTAAATGAACAAAATCAAAGAAACTTTCTTAGAATTTAACACCACATATAGTAGGGGTTGAAACATGAATCAACTGTTAAAGTCCACGTGTAGAGCTCTAAAAAGAACCAGCCAACCAGTAACATCTTACAACCTTTTAATTGCATCATCGATGTCCGACATTTGCTCTTTCAGCTGATTCCACTGCTCAGGATTCAGTGAAATGCCTGAAGGGAATGGAAAGCCACAGCTCAGTCACAAGAAACTATGGTGAAATAATACAATTTAACATACTTGACTAAAGCCGGGAATACACTGTTTGTGATTTTTATTTTTTTTTTACTCGTTTCGAGCCGATTTTTTCAGTAATGCAACCATGTTTGAGTTTTATGCTAATCCTGTGTCGCGCAGTACACATGAGATCATGAGAAGCGATTGACCCCTCATGACGAACTCACGATCAGCAATAGAACCTGTTTGAAAATATCGTAGCCTGTCGTGAGGTTGCAACAACATAATCGAAGAATCGGAACAAGCAGAATTCACTCGTTCTCTCAAACTGAGCATGTGCAAACAGAGATGAAGTGAACCTCAACACAGAGATCAGGGCAAGAGGAATTGAGTCCTGAAATCTCTTCAAATTATCGATCGATTAACATAGAAAACACCACAAACACGTGTTGGGGTGCCATAATTAATTTTATATTTGACAAATGGTTTTTTTTTTAAGAGGCTAGAAGTTACATTTCAGTAAAAACACAGGCAGACTATACTGTTCACATCTGGTCTGCCATTTTCTTGTTAACACATCGTTTTTCATTCTACAATTTTCCGCAAAGATAATGGCACAAATTGGCAATGAAGCGCGCTTGTCTGGGGCATTTTCAAGTGAGCGTTCAACAACATCCGAGTTCCTTACGCAATAGTCTTGGATACAGTCTTAGAGGGTGAGCAGTCGGTTCACCTCCAAGCATCAAGATGTGCAGTGTGACAACATAATTCATGGCCTCTGAAATTCACTTGTACAGTTTACATTATTGCAGAATAGCACAACTGAAGAAAAGAAATTAATACATATCACACAGTATATTCCCGGGCTGAAAGGTTAAAAACTACAGACAGAAAAATACAACATTGATGGCTCAGTCACTACCTTTTTTCCCAGGTTTCATATCTCCAGCCTGGTCCATCCAGTACTCTCGGATGTCAACCAAAACATTTCCTTTGAAATCTCTGACACTGACATATCTCGTCTTGCCAATCTGTTAAGACACAACAGAACATGAATTAGCAGCAAGACAATGTAGTAGAAAAGCACCATTACATTTCAGATAGCAAACCATTATTTCAATCCATGTGACATACTAGTAAAAAAAAAAAATCTACCTGAAACATATTATCTTCAGCATTTCTGTTGGACTTTGCAGAGCCACTTGGTTTGGACGTCTCTCCACTTTTCTGTTTTTTAGCAGGCTTCTCTGGCTCACTTGTCTTCTTTCTCTTGGCCTTTGATAAACAAACAGAACAAAGACAGCATTTCAGGCTGATTTCCTTCTGCAGCATTCGTGTAAACCAGAACATGTACCTTTGTTTCAGCATCACTGTCTGAACCACTGCTGGAAGTGGAAGACAGCTGTTCTTTAGACTTAGGCATGCTGCTGAACACATGGATTGAAATCAAATGATTAAACACTGCCCCCATTTGGAAACTCAAAAATCATTTTTTAACATCATGGTTTAGGGGAAAGAAACAGAGAGTTGACTGAGATTTAGGCTCTGAGTTTCAACTGTGAGGAACATGGTGAGGAATTGGAAAAGCAGAGACGCAGTCCAAGTTAAGGCCCGAAGACGCAGATGAGAAATCTATCTCATATAAGCAGCAGTGCAGGAGGGTGAGAATAAACAACTTTTTCTACTAAATTGCACATCCACAAAAGTGCCCCAAATGTGAATACAGTTTAGAAAAAATGTCACAGTCACATTTTCAACCACAAAACCATTGCATTAGGTTATTTTGAACATTTGTTAATTCAATCATGTGCAAATTTTCCAGATGTTTTGCACAGACATATAGGATCAGTTTTTTTTTGCAAGAAGAACGACCAATGAAAGCTGGCCAATGACCAATGAAATTTCAGGAGAATTCAGAAGAACCACCTTGTAGATTAAATATTTGCTATTAAATGTAGATTGTGTTAGAGCTACATTTGCAAATAAAATGTCAAGAAAACACGATGACAGTACTGTCTACATTTTAATTGTGTACATAAATGATAATTACAGTTTCCAGCTCTAATGATCAACTTTGTGGGATTTGTCAACTTTGAGAAAAAAAATTGCATCTGTAATTTATAATTTGTAATATAATTTACTGTTTTTACAGTCTCTTCTGAATATAAAATAAAAGTTTAGATAAAAAAAAAAGCCTTACTTTAATATTCCATCATCACCAAACAGGTGCAAGATTGTTGCTGTGTTGTTAATAGCAATTATATTTAGTGCAATTGGGACGAATATGACTTCACATATTTAAAATCAGGTTATATTACTTATTTGTGGTCATAAAAATTAAATTATTTTGTGGTCACTGTACATTAAATACAGTGTGGAAATTGAATGTTTTGAATACCGTAAAACAACGAAAGACGCCACTTTAAGGGCTTCATGGTTATATATATTTCACCTGTTTGAGAAGCACAAGGAGACAAGTCACTTTGGGTTACCAAGAAACTGAAACAAGGCTCCCTGAGAGAATAGCTTACCACTATAGCGGTGTGGCACTGTACCAACAGTCATTGGCATCTACATTAATTCAACAAATTCTAATGAATGAAATCAAGCTAACAGTAAATAGCTAGCCACATGTTAGTGATCCTGCCAAGCGGGCCTTCAGCATCTCGTAAATGAGGTAGCGCTAACGTTAATAAAATAGGCCTATCTCAACAACACGTCTCTTTTAAAATGTCTGAATGATCGCCATTGCATCGTTTTACTCGTGGTTGCGTCAACGTGAAACGTACACGTCTAATATTAATGAAAATATCCTCAACTTACGTTTAACGCTGTTCAATGGTCTAAACAATCAGGCTTAGCGGCGGGAAGTCGGTGAATCAAGCGGCAACCATATGTCTAATAATGTCACTGATAGCATTGTGGGAAATGTAGTTTTAGCTTAACAGTTTTCAACGTTTAGAAATCGTTAAAACTTCAGAAGTTTTTCGAATATAAATGCGGGTGGACATGCGGTCAGATACGCTTTACATGACAACCAAGGCCAAGTCTTGAGGACAAAAACGGCGTTGTTTTTGGCTTTTTTTTTTGCTATTTTGCAGCCAACGTAAATCGTTTTTATTTCACATATTTGTGAACAGGTGCTATTTATGCTGTTTCGGATATACTATAAAATTTAAGGTAAAAGCGTGGATTGCGCGGGGAGGATTTAATTTGCGGTTTCCTCTGCGTGAATAATGCTCCTACTCGGCAGTGCTGTACGTTTCAAATGAGGAAACTACATTTCCCTTTTCTCAGAATGGCCACTGCGCATGTGCAATGAACGCCATATCCTGGTTCGACCTTCTCATATGTTAACGCAGACTTACGATTCTAGGTTCGTAAGAGAATTGGAAACCAATGATTCCCATATGCCCAGTAGTGTCTTTCACCTATGGTGAGTATTTTTCCCTTTTTAAAACCAATGCGAATCACCACAGCCGAATTAAAACGGAGATGATGTGACCGGGACCATGTTTCGGGAGTGCGGAGGTCGTTAGGGTTTAACTGGACGTAGCGCGCTGCGTGTTTTCTTGCACTGCATGAACGGCTTTTCATCATGGTCGCCACCGCATACAGTAACCCATCCACCATTAATGTGTCTTTCAGTGCCCAGCCGGCTAGGTGAAGATGCCAAAATGGCCACCGGCAACTACTTTGGATTTACCCACGGCGCTGCGGCCCAGTACAGGTAGGATGTTGATGCATGGGTCGGGGATGTGGGATTTGGTCCTGCCGTCTTTTATCGCTGACTCCGGGTGGTTGCAAGGGACCGTGTTTAATACGATGTAACTGGAGCGATTTTTAGCAAACGCGTTATTATAACACGGGAAGTAAAAAGGGTGTTGTGAAAAATATGAATGATTTGATTTTTGTTACCAGAGTGATGTGTTGACGCATGCGGCGTAATATTTGGGCCTGTTTACGGGGAACGATAATAGCTCAATAAACTGTAACATGAGAGATAACATGTTCACCGTGTAAAGCTGCTGCACACTCTGACCTATAAGAGCTTCAATGTTTCAAGTGTGATACTTTACCGTCGTTTTAATGTGACTGTTTAACTACTAGATCCATTACATTTCATGTATTTTAGTGTGCTATTAAATTCCACACAACAATTCATATGAACTATTTTCGGTATACTTTTGATGTCCGCGTTATGCGAATTTAACCCGGTCGGTTGAATTTCTTTGATCAGAGCTGGAGCGATCTGCAGCTGTCATCTCCTGCACTAGACAAACTCTGCGCATGCGCCGCCCTGCCCTCTGCCTTCTCCTGTAATGTAAATATATTTTTAACTCCGCCAAGATTTAAAATACAGTCTTCATTTTACAACCTCGACAAAGCAAGGATTTTCCCAAATAAATTAAAGGATCAAAATTAAGCTTATGTTCGATGTTCAACCTAAGCTGACTAATTTTAGTTCTCACAGAACATCGCCAATTACTCAAAATTTGTTTTCGGTCAAGTTACTCTTCAAGTGTAGAAAAATAATGTAGGGCTTATTTAATTAAAAATACAGTATTAAGTAATTTAGCCTTTATGATGGATTTTAGCACTTAAAATTAACCTTCAACATTATTCTCTGTTTTGAAAAAGCTTCAGTGTTGTTAATGGTGGGTCCATCCTAGTTGATTTTCTGGGATGTTGCTCTGGTTTCTTCCAGTAGTAAAGAGCATGCTTGCTAAGTGCTTTGTGTGTGAATGATAACGGAATGTTGTCCATTGGTGGACTGGCAACCTTTCCAGTGTGTACCAATGCCTTTTTAAACAATAGCTTGGTTTAAAAATCAGTTTTTATGAAATATAAACAAATCAATACGCATTAGCAATTTTTAGTTTGTTGAAGTTTTTTTGTTGGGAGAATGATCATGAGTATTCTCACGAAAGTGTTAATTCCGTTCCATTCCTGCAGTCAGCAGCCAGCCGCTGGGGTTGCTTATACACACCCCACTACAGTGGCCAGCTACACTGTGCATCAGGCACCTGTGGCAGCGCACACAGTGGCAGCAGCTTACGCCCCCACAGCCGGTACAGTAGCTGTTGCTAGGCCAGCACCAGTCGCTGTAGCGGCTGCTGCCAATGCTGCAGCTTTTGGAGGATATCAACCTACCCATGCTGCTACTGATTACGGCTATGCCCAGAGGCAGCAAGAGGTACCACCACCACCACCTCCAGTCACCTCACAAAACTACCAGGTAAGAGGAAGCACAAATTTGCCAAAGCACAAATCATTTTTAGAGTGATAAGGCTTATATTTAGCAATCTGAGTGGCCTACATCCAATATTTGCTTTGCCCTTAGAATGTAACAAATCATGATAATATGATGGTGATGAGACTGACTTTTGACTTAAAAAAAAAAAAACATATCCAGCTTTTTTTTTTAAATTGACACAATTAATGTTTTCTGGGTTGTAATATTAGAAAATGAAACATGATAGTAGGGAGAGAGATGAAAGCTCATGGGTGTAGAATGGAACCCTGCTCTTTAGCCGTGACACTAACAGCCACATCAAGTGGTTGTAGAGTTTGTTCTAAGAATTGGCTATTGCATTCATTCACTCTCTAAACATGCTGTTAAATAAGCTCAAAGAAGGGAAGAAAAGAGGCTCAAAAAGAGATTAATTGTTGGTCACTTTTACCATCAATTATATTACAAATGTAGAAAAAAACACATTTAAGGTCTCACCGATAAATTGGTATACCTCTAATTTTTATCATCACATCTGGCAATGTTTGTTTTTGCCCCAAAAGAAACCCATTCTCCCTTTTTACTGTTACAGGACTCGTATTCATATGTACGGTCCACAGCCCCAGCGGTGGCATATGACAGCAAACAGTACTACCAGCAACCTGTAGCTACACCAGCTGTTGCTGCAGCAACCGCCCAGGCACAACCCACTGTTGCTGACTCCTACTATCAAACAGGTAGATTTCCTTTATTTACACTTTCTCAACACGAGAATGACCAAGTTTTTTTTTTATGTAAAAGTGCACTTTATAGACATATCACACTGTTTTCCCTACCATTTTATAACAGAGCTCTGTCAGTTTTCTAATGATGTGAACAGTGATGTGGGAGCAGCTGTGGGTTAAATGAACCCCTTTCTGGTGGTTTAAGGGTGATATTGGAATGTCAGCAGTCCTAGTGTTACTCGTAAATATTGTGCTTCTGCTTTCTGGTACTTCAAGTTGCATTATAAAATATTCCCTGCTTTGTTTTGCTTTTTCCTCTAGCACCTAAAACGGGATACAGTCAAGGTGCCACGCCGTATACTCAGACCCAGCAAACGCGTCAGGTTACAGTTGTAAAGCCAGCCACCCCCAGTCCTGCCACATCGACCTTCTCTATTTACCCAGTGTCCTCGGCTGTACAGCCTGTTGCAGCAGCAGCGTCTGTAGTGCCCTCATACTCTCAGAGTCCTACATATAGCACCAATGCAGTCACATACTCTGGTAAGATCGTAATTGTTATGTTGAAATGTGATAAAACTGTTAAAACCATGCAAGCTCTATACGATAGACAGTATTTCTCTTTGTTTATTAAGGGACCTCATATTCTGGCTATGAAGCAGCAGTGTATTCTGCGGCCTCGTCTTATTATCAGCAGCAGCAACAGCAGCAAAAACAGGCAGCAGTCGCTGCAGCAGCCACTGCTGCATGGACCGGCAGCACATTTACAAAGAAAACTCCTTTCCAGAGCAAAACACTGAAGCCCAAGCAGCCCCCTAAACCACCCCAGATACACTACTGTGACGTCTGCAAGATCAGCTGTGCTGGACCTCAGGTAATTCAATAAATCTTCTGCTTGTGCCTTTGTTTCAAGTAGAACTTTATGCACTCGTGTATCCACCATGGTTTGCACTCATTGCGTCACAAGTTATGAGCTTTTCGTCAAATCCATCTGACAAGCTCTGGGCTCCTGTTATTTTGTTTGAGCAAAATAAGTATCACATGGGCAACATTATACAGAGGTAAACTTCTCTTACAAAGGAAGATCCTGAAAGTTACGCTTCTCATTCTCGAACAAATCTCCCATGGGTGTGGAGATAACAATGGTTCGCCTTTTTTGGCAAGTACGATTTTGATTGCCAGCTCATGAACCGCATGTACAAGCTTTTGTGGTTTTATTTATACATTTTTTTTGTTAGTTTTAGCTGAAATTGCATCTTGCGTATTGGCACAAAATCAATTCCAGGGGACTATGGGGGCCAATTTCTTCAAAACTACAGTCCAACAAAGAACTGTTATATTTGGTCACCAACTGGTTGCCTAAAATATCCTGGGTCCGGACTGACTTGGCTGCTGTGTTTAGGGGCTTTGGCAATTTGGTACAGAAAACAAAAATGGGGAGGTTTTCTTTGAACTGATTGTATTGTGTGTACAAACACTGAAACATAATGCTTCTTGGTTTTACTGGCTGATCTTGTCCTATAGCATCTATAAAGTTTTATTGCTATTTTTGAAACTTTAAACTGGTTCTTGTCACATGATCTACCGCATGCTCTGAAACTTGGAGAATGCTTAAATATATTAAAATATAAAATATGTGACTTGAACATGCAAAATATGCCTAATGTAAACCTGAAAATGCATGTTAAACAATCCTCAAATAAAACGCTTTGACCTTTTTCTTTACCTGAAGCAGCTCCAAAACAATGGCCGATTGTCATTGCTTCAGGGAAAGTTTCTGAATCCATCACTAATAAGGATGTCACTAATGATTTCTAGTTTAATTATTAGTATTAAAAAGCCAGTTGCTTTTAGTCAGACCCAATGAAGATTTAACTTGCACTTTGGTCCTTAGGAGAGCTACTGTGAAAAGCTCATATATTGTATATTATTTTTTGTCCTGGTTTTAATCAGTATTCAAAACAAAACATTTTAATTGCATTTTAGACCTATAAAGAGCATCTTGAGGGCCAGAAGCACAAAAAGAAGGAGGCTGCTCTGAAAGTGTCTCAGAGCAGCAGTAGTAACTCCAGTAGCAGTGGTGGTGGAAGCTCGGCCCGTGGAACACAGAATCAGCTCCGCTGTGAGCTGTGTGATGTCTCCTGTACAGGTGCCGATGCTTATGCGGCACACATCAGGGGAGCAAAACACCAGAAGGTATTTCATCCTGGTCTTTACATAGATTTTTCCAACTGTTGCTTAAAAGCACACTTGTACTAATTGTCAAGATTTTCAAGTTGTTATGGCATCTAATGACATCTAATATGTTGTTTATTTATTGCTATAGGTTGTGAAATTACACACCAAGCTAGGAAAGCCAATTCCATCCATCGAGCCCAGTGTTGCTTCCCAGTCTTCCACCTCGGGTACAGGAGCCCCCATTAAGACAGCAGGCTCCACAAGTGCACCTAATGCTTCAGCTTCTTCTGGGGCTGGCTCTTATTTAAAAGCTTCCAGCATGGCCACTTCAGCTCTAGGCAAGGGCCTAATGAGCAACAGTCTTTCCCTCAGCAACTCATCTCTGAAGAAGAACAACACACCTAAAATCAACTTTGTTGGTGAGTTGTGTAATCTCAACTAGAATTATTTGCCTTTTTTTGTGGAAAGCCGTTTAAATGAAACAACTAACATTTTGTTGGAAATAGGTGGGAATAAGTTACAAACCACTGCAGTTAAAAGTGATGATGCAAAGGCTGAAGCCTCTAAAACTGCACTGGCCACATCACCAATGGATGCAAAGAATGAAATATCTGAGCCCATGTCCCCTCAGTCAGCACTTGCAGCCCTACAGAGTGATGTTCAGCCTGTGGGACACGACTATGTTGAAGAGGTACGTGAATCTGGCACCAGTGAAACTGACTCGTAGAAAACTGTCTTAATTGGTGTGATTTAAGTCAAGGTTTTAAAGGGTATAAGAGAACATTTTGATTTATTTAGCTTAAACCCTGAGAATGCTAAACAGCTAACAAACTACATAGAGAGAGAGAGAGATAGAGCGACAAAGGAGGGAGAGTTGGAAAGGGAGGATTCTTGAGAGGGAGCAGCCTGATGTATGTATCTCCCTCTGGATAAGCAGAAAAGACTTAATGTGTGTCAGCAACATCACTGAACATTCCTGGTTGTTATGTTACTTCCTATTTGGGATGCAACTTCCTGAAAATATTTTTTTATGTCACGATGGCTAAAAAAAGTAATGTGCTGTTCAGGTAAGGAATGATGAAGGCAAGGTGATCCGGTTCCACTGCAAACTGTGTGAATGCAGCTTCAATGATCCCAATGCCAAGGAAATGCATTTGAAAGGAAGACGACATCGACTCCAGTATAAGGTTAGTTACCTTGGTTTAACTAGGTTTTTTTTCATTGACTATAACCTTGGCTACTAATGCAGAAAAAGGTGAACCCAGAGCTCCAGGTGGAAGTGAAACCCAGCATTCGAGCCAGAAAGATCCAGGAGGAAAAAATGAGGAAGCAGATGCAAAAGGAGGAGTATTGGAGGAGACGTGAGGAAGAGGAGCGTTGGAGGATGGAAATGAGGTGAGGCATTTTTGCCCACAGATTGATTTGATTGAACTTAATGGTCAATACACATTTATATTTCAAAGAAAAAAATATCAATAAAGCAAGTGCTAATTTCAGTGCGTAGGCAGGTGGTTAAACCCCAGTTTCACCGAGTAGAATTCTATATAAGTAGAAATCTGAATGATGGTCTTAAGATAAAATAAAATGTTACCTATATGCTGGAACTAGTCCGGAGTATCTTGGTCAGCAAAAACACAACACCCTTTACCTACAATGCCCCCCAAAAAGTCCCTCTGTTCAAGTAAAGATCTTTCTTAATTTTGTTCATAAACATCTTAACGGATCAGAGGAGAACCGGATGACAGCGTTGTGGTCAATGAAGCCAAAATCAAACTGATTTGCAATTTCCTGTGTTTAGAGGAGGATTGCCGCCCTTGAAAGCAGAAAGCATTAAAGCTTGGTAATATATGGGGTGTTTTTCTTTCAAAGGGACAGGATAACTGCACCGCTTCAAAAGGGACTGTATAAGGCCATTTAAATGGCTGAGAACCTTTCCTTATGGTGCCACTGTTCACATTATATGTGTTGTAAAATGTGAGGGAATCTGTAATGAAGACTGGGACTGAATTCCTCCTGATGTGTCTGTAAGCTTATTATAAGTACATTTGTTTTGTGAACGTTTTATGGAAACGTGGGCAAATCAGCAGGGAGTCAAGTACTTTGTCTTCACACTACAAAGTAGACAGCCTACATTTAGACCTGTGTATTTCCTTAGACGCTATGAAGAGGATATGTATTGGAGACGCATGGAAGAGGAGCAGCATCATTGGGAAGACCGGCGAAGAATGCCTGATGGAGGTTACCCACAAGGTCCACCGGGACCTCCTGGGTTACTTGGAGTAAGGCCTGGGATGCCCATTCCACCACCACAAGGACCGATGGTAAGCAACTGAATTTGTAGTAATTTAATTTCAGGGTTTCTTCCCCAATTCCACATATTCCTTGTTTTAATATCAAGTTTGTCTCACACTATCGTTTGAATAATTTGAATATTAGTTGAATATGTAAACTTTTTACAGCAATAGCATTTCACCATATTTGTTTTGCATGGAAAAGTCAGGATGCCCTAGAAATGTATATAAAAAAATACAAATTTATTAGTTTAAAAATGCAACAAAAATGGTAATTTGTCAAACATGGTACTTGAATATTATTGTTTATTGCACGACATAAAAACAATTTCTAACATACAGAAATTGTTTTTTTTAACTATTTAACCTCTTAAGCCTGAGAGTCCCCGGTACCGGAGACTTGCCCCCTTGTGCGTTACATTTTCACTCATAGCTCACGAACCCTGAGAATAACCCACACATATTAAATACTGTTGTGTTCAGCGGAAACTCCTCTAAAAACGTATCTAATTCAATTTCATATCCGTTAACCACAGCACGAACGCCATGCAGATAAACAACAACATAGTCGGAGTATAATTCATGACCAGGTTTTTGTTTATGTGCGATATGTATCCACAATATAAACGGAAACACCAAAACCATGGCATCAAATGAAAGCTAACAACCAGCTGAATCCAGTGATATGCAACTCATTTACATTGCATGAAGTATTTCAGAGCAGGGAGCGAAAGTTCCCCGAAAAAACGCCAGCAAAAACCAAGCAAGCATGTAAATCTTGTCTTACCTTTGCTGTTTTTTCAACAAAAAGTTATTTCCATAGCGATAAAAGTCCGTTTGTTGTTATGTCCGGTCGATAGCTTCGTGGAAACTCAATTTTGGATTTTTTTCTGTTGCTCCCATGCTCTCATTACGTCACCAAATATGGAATGACTCCCCGTGCGTAAAAGGTGGTCTCTCCACGCTGCGCGTCGTGTGATTCGTCGGCGATCCAGTCAGTCTCAAAATGGTTGAGCTCATTGGCTTCCATAGAATCAGAGCTTTCCAGCGATATATAGAGCTCCCGGATTGGAGAGATGGTCGGGAGGTAGGGACACGCAGAAGCTCGAACGTCGAAAGCGTTTGTGAATGAAAGGTTCCCAAAAGTGCAGCAAGATGGCGTAAATGAGCTTCCACCCCCCTTTTACAGCGTTTCTTTAGGAGTTTTTTTGCTGAAATCATGTCCCGTAAGCAAGAAAAGAAGACTATGAACGTAGCTGAAGCTTTGGACAAGATTTTTTCCATATTTCAATTATTGTGCCAAATTGTGCCAAACTGTGCCAACATGGATTACGCCTGAACTTTATTCAATCAAAACCTGTACAGAATATTAGTTTCTTGTAGTATGGACACCAAACTTGCTACAGATGTCCTTGACATGTAGTTGTTACAATTGATTGTGTTTATTTGCTTCGTTATAAGTAAAATAAGGAGATATTGGGGGAAACATGTGTTTTTTTTTTGGCGGAGTTCATTTTTTGGCCATTCCAACATCAATTTCTCTTACCCAGTGTTCTTGACTGTCAAATTAACTCATCCACATCACTCCCCAAGAACCTATCTTCATTTTGATACCAAAATTTGCAGTTTAGGCCTTGTAAAAGCTGAGAAATGCCTTAAAAAGTAAAAGTATAGGATTTTCGGAAAATAGGCCTCAGGGCTGAAGAGGTTAAAAGTATTTCATGAATGTCACTTGCGTTTAATTCAAGTAAGGCAATGACATCTAGCGACTTAGAGGTCTGCCTATAGTGACTTTTTCTTTCTGATTTTTGTTGTTTTAGTATTTTCCATGCTTTTTTTGATAACCTAATGTATTTATCGCTAACAAATGTGAGTCAGGAACTGTTCTGATTTATTCTATTTATCTTTCTTTCAATCAGCTGCAAGTAGATTAGTGCAACCAACTTTTTTGTGTGCTCACTAAAAATCACACCAAAAGAGTGTTTAAGGCGTGGCGCACTTGACCAATGTGACTTACAGAACCAGCTGCTTTGCCATCAGCACAAGACTGTCACTCGGTGATTGTAAAGAAATCCAAAATTAAACAGCAGTAACTTTCTGGTTTAACTACGAAGTTCTTGATTTAGAATGTTTACCAACTGTTTCAAATGGTGCTTTTATTGCAGCCTCCGCGACGTCCGGATTCCTCGGATGATCGTTACGTGATGACCAAACATGCTGGTATTTACCCATCGGAGGACGAGCTCCAGGCCATCCAGAAGATTGTGTCCATCACAGAGAGAGCACTCAAGCTTGTCTCTGACATAATCTCTGATCAGGATGAGAGTGAGAATGGCAAAGAAGAGGACAAAGAGAAGAAGGAGCCTCCCAATGACAGGTCAATGGTGCTTTATAACGGAACTCAGAATAGAGAGGGTAAAAAAAAAATCTTGTGCTAAGATGAGCAACTGTGAACTTTGCAGGCTCCTGAAAGGAGTGATGCGGGTAGGCGTCCTCGCCAAGGGGCTCCTTCTGCGGGGAGATAAGGAAGTCAACTTGGTTCTTCTGTGTTCTGAGAAGCCTACCAAAACTCTGCTCACACGGATTGTGGAGCATCTGCCGAAACAGCTCACGGTATAGGTTTAAAAATGAGGTTTTTCCACTGAATTTATAATAGATGGATATATTCAGGGCCATTGTCCTGTTGAGTTTTGATTAAATGCTATATCGTAGATTACAATCAAATCTCTACAGAACAGTTTGCAAACACGTTTGCTCTACTTTATGCTTCAGCATAGCTCCAGTTCTTCTTATTGAATACAAAAGATAATTTCAGGCAGGTGTGCTGTAGCGGAACTATGCAGCGTTCCAAAAGATGAAACTTTACTTAAGCATCAGTGTTTGGTTTTCTTTCCTATGGTTATCAGATGGTATCACCTGAGAAATATGAGGTTAAGTCCTCCATCCAAGAGGCAGCAATTATCCTTACCTCGGGTGCTGAGCCTAAGATGCAGGTGACCATCACTCTGACCTCGCCGATCATTCGTGAGGAAACCGCCCGGGACGGAGGTTTGAAAGACATCGCTTATTTTCCTGACTTTCTCTCATTAATATTTCATGCTGATTTTGACAACCTTAGGAGCCCATCTTTTGGCACTGTGGAGATGATACTAGATACTAATGTTTTTGCGCCATTTGGGCTTGAAAAAGTTTTAAAATTTGGCCAAAAGATACTAATTTATGCACTTTCAACCTGGTATGTGTTTGAAATTGTGGCGTTTTCGTTCGTTGATAGTCACACTTGTGTGGTTAATCGGATGTAATACTTGTATAGGAATTATAACTTGTTCTTGTTGTGTTACGGTTAAAGTTTTTAATGGCTTCAGGCTACTTTTGAGCCGATTTCAACTCTACCAGGTTTTAATCGAATTATCTCCAGTGCTGCCAGTGGTGCTCGGGGTCTTCTCTTGTAACACGTTTTCAGTGCTCTTGAAGCTCTCCCCAAAACAAGCATGATAAGTGTTTGCATTGTGTAAGTCTAGTTAGTCCTGGGTAAGAATTATTTTTGTTTCCTGTGTCCAAGGGGATGTTTGATATGCCAAATACGTCTTTCATTATGGCTCCCAGTATTTGGGCAGGGGTTGTGCTTATTTTTGTGTGCAGATGTTTTTTTTTTCTTGTTTGGTTCCAGACTAAGACTAATTGGTTTGCCTACTGTGTCCCCACAGGAAACAAATTTTATTTTTGTCTGTTGGTGATGAGGTTCACCATTCTGAGATCCCTTGTTCCAAAACGAAAGTGCTCCCCTGAGATCAGTAGTCAGATAGTTGATGGACATTTTGAGAATGTAGTTATTAAATCTACTTTTTATGCAGCACTAAAGAGATTGGAGATCAGTAAACCGTAGGTTTTCATATCTGTGTGTGGAAAGGTTATTGCACTTTGAGTTCAAAAGTTTAGCATGCCGGATTCAGTCACACACTGCCATTGTTATTATTTCTATTGCTATGAATTTCAGGGTCGGCAGGTTTTCTGTATTGTGGCTTAAGCAGAGTTCCAGACTGCATGATTTCCAGAGTCAGAGATCTGACTGAGCATTGAGCAAAATGAATCTTGCCATTAACCTTTGGTGCTCAGCCTCTGATGTTGATCATGAGAGATAGCCTTCATTACCTTTCTTTAGTGAGAGACGAGCTGTTTTTTTTTTTTTTACAACTAAAAGATATAAGAAAAGAGACTTTTATAAATGAGGGCAAATTATCAAATATATTAAAATTAAAAACAGCCGATTCCTTGTAAATAGTTCAATTATGAAACCATAACAAATAGTGAATCAGTAAGTTAGTGGTGCATTTTGGTAGAATGCACCACTATGCAAAATATGGGTATTTTAACATAAGGATATTGTCCTGTTTAGAAGAATATGAGAAGCCGATACATTACGGGCCAAAACTACATAATATTGTAGATTAGGAGTTTTTTTCTGATAATCATTTTGAAGGGGGAGGAAATTACGACCTGCAGTTTAGTATCCTATTCATCACTCATAATGCTTCATGGCAGAGTAAGGGGGATCACCTCCATTACTCTGTATTGTCTGGAGTGGTTGGAGTATTTCCTATTATCCAGATTATATTGGATAACACATTGAAATTCAGTGTGCACGCCGACACATTTTCTCAAGATGTCTCGGTTCGAAATGCGCATGCAAATGGTTTGGACTCAAGTGTGCGAGTACCTTAAGCGTCAGTTGATAAGAAGCCACTGAAATGGTGTAGTGCTAAAAATGAGCTTTGCAGCCACACCATCATTTCCGTTTGGCTCCTTAGGGGAGTAACAGTCAGCTTTTGGGAAGAAGGCTTTGAGAGAGGAATCTTTGGTTGGACCTGGGATTTATAGTCTTCGGTATACATTGAGATACAGGGGTTTTCCAAACTCCATAACTATGACAGGTATGCATGCGGTGATGTTCTAATATTCTAGCTGAGAGCTTCTGAGTTTTGCCAGCACGCAATGCTGCATTGATGTATACAGAGCTTTTCAAGTCCAGCCCAAAGCCTCCTTGGTTTTTCTGCAAATTTTCTCCCATCTGAGGCTACGTCTACCAGCTCCGGAAGGATTTTTGACCAAGGTCTTGCTCCTGAATACCCTCAAACACTTTGCCACACCTACTTAAGTTGGCCTTTACAAATACTCAAAAGGTTGTCATTGCATTTCTCCCTCGATGTCCCATGTTTGCATATTACCATTGCAGCCCATCACTCTTTCCAATGTTTCTGGATCAGTTGTTAATCAAAATCTAAACTCTAAAATCCACTATTTGAGCTTGCCAAGAGGAAAAGTTCCTTCGATTGTCAATCAAGTAACACAGTGTGTTTTCTTCAACTTTCAAGGCCCTTTCAGATTGAGTGTTGTGTAGTTCATTCCAAGACGTTGCGCTGTATTTGTGACAAATCTGAAATGAATCAGTGTTTGCTGAGGAACTCTAGACTCTTGTGTGTTCACAAGTTGGATTCCCCTTTTCTCTGGGATGTTTTGGAATAGGTCTTACACAATATTAGAAGGTTCCTGGTAGATGGTCTGAACCTAGTTAATTAAATGGTATCGTGCTCATTGACCTAGTCATAGTTTTTCACCATTTTATCACACTCATTGATGAAGGGTCTCAAGGTTATTTTTTTTTGCATTTATTTTTCAATCTCCAAATATAGCGTTATTGATTTCCCTGCATTTTCAAATGGTGGATTGCTCTAATTTAAAGATTAGTTTTTCACCAAAATGAAATATACTTGCTAATATACTCTTTTGAAATCCTGAACCTGATACTTTTTCCACTGTGCTTCATATAGACATCCTCTGTATTCTGTTTGTAACTACACCGTACTGCAAACCGTATTAAACCCGGCTGATCCATAATGTTGTTTAAGATCTGAAATATTCTGCATATGGAGTAAATGGTTTTGGATTGTGAGCGTAGTGATCAGGAACAGACTGGTATGTGTGGCAATGTGTTCTTGGCTGTTTCTCTGACCTGGTCAAACACCCATTCCTCACCACCATTTGACAATTCGATCCATTTTTAGATGTAACCTCGAGTATGGTGAAAGACCCAGCGGACGTCTTGGACAGGCAAAAATGCCTTGACGCTCTGGCTGCCCTACGCCACGCTAAGTGGTTCCAGGTTCGGAACATCATTTTACTTCTTTCTTGTAGCCTTATGAGATGTATTATTTTTTTATGTTAATTTAAGTTGTTTGCAGTCTTTGATTTTACAATGTAAACTTTAAATTTGATTTTTGGTGAGAAAAAAAAAATTAATTCAAGGATGCAGTGTGCAATTTGACAACAAAACCATATTTCAGCTGTACTCATGCGTTGAGAAAAAGCATCCTTGCATAGATGTCTTTTTTTTTTTTATGTCTAAGCATGTCAATGATTCCATAAGGCTGCAGAATACCGTTGCATATAGTGTCCTTGATACAAGCTTTCTTATTGTTTTTGTTTGTTTTTTTTTTTGAGGTATTGGACTGAGTAAAGGAATATCTGATTAATTTGCCCGTGTGTTTGCTTGGAAAGCAACACCAAAGTAAAGTAAAGCAGATTTCCTTAACTAGTTCAGTTCCTATGCGGTTACTCTTGCAAACTGATTTGATGTAAATGAGAATACATGTTTGTGAAGTAGCTGGCCTCTGAAGTCAGGGTTTACAAGATTACGTGCGAGCTAATCCAAGTGAATCTTGCAAACTTTGAACTCCTAAGCTAATGTTGAGGTAAAATACTGCTGGAAATGGCAGCTTAAGAAATCAAATTGGCCCAGATGTTTGTGGAGACCATTGAAAGCTTCCATTGTGAACAGTAGTGTTGCACCTCTCTAATCTCCGTCATGTTGTATTACGGTCAGTCCTCTTGTGTGTTAACTAATCATGCTTCACTGCACTGAAGGCTAGGGCTAATGGACTCCAGTCCTGTGTGATTGTCATTCGAATACTGCGTGACCTTTGTCAGAGAGTACCCACATGGTCTCCATTTCCTAGTTGGGTGAGTTAAAAAAAAACATGTTTTTCCATTTTAGATCATAACTACTTGGTGTGTACAGCTAGACCAATCTCTTTTTATATATTTGTGTCATTATGATCTGTTGCATGTTCCTTTTTTTTTTTTTTTTTTTTTGACTCAAGGCTATGGAGCTACTAGTGGAGAAGGCCATCAGCAGTGCGCCTGGACCCATGAGCCCTGGAGATGCTTTGCGTAGAGTCTTTGAATGTATTTCATCAGGCATTCTACTTTGTGGTAAGCTCTGCCAATTGTGATGTGCATGGTGCCATACCACCTCAGAGTTTCTGCAGGTTTTACGACTCTGCAAATTTAGGACTATTTAATAATAATGATAACAATAGTTATAAAAATGGCTTCAATATATTTATTGCTTTCCCAGACGCTTACAATTTTCAGAGCATTGTTCATTTAATCCACATTCACACACTGGTGGTGACAGAATGTTACTGCCATTTCGCGCCTATTTCTACACCCAACCAGTCACACACATCCATTGCGGGTGAAATATATTATATACTTTTAATTAAGAAGACCATTAAGAATCAAGACCAATGTCATACTTATGTTTGTATAGCAAACTGCGATAGTCAACCATAAAATCATAAAAAAAAGTATTGCATACAAGCAATCTAAAAATGTAAACAATACCTACAGCTAGAAATTTGTGAACAAACAGAGTATAGATTTACTTAGATTTATCAAAACAAACAAAAAAAAAATTCCAGCAATCTTATAAAGATTGTCGCATTAAAACAATCGTTTTTGGAATTTTTAAACCTTTAAAAATGTCAAAGATTACTTTATTTGTGGTTGCTATGGCAGCCATCTTTGTTAAACAACTAAATATTTGTCTCAAACACACTCGATCTGAAGTGTGTTGAACATGTACGCAGTGAGGATGCACAGGGCAGCGTGGATTCGAACTCCCAATCTCAATCGTATCTCGAATCATTTAGGTGTCATGACAGTGGGTAGCACTGTGGTCTAAGAAAGTTGTCCGTTCGAGGCTCACTGGTGACCTTCCTGGAGTTTGCATGTCTCCCCGTGCTTCTCCTCTGGGTACTCCGGTTTCCCCCAAAAAACATCCTTACTGAGTGTACACGATATACTTCAGATGTGGCACTAACTTTTTAACATGTTTTGGAACCAAACTCCTCAAATGAAAGTGTGATGCCTCTGTTCCTTTTTATTTCAGTCATACATATTTCTGTCTTGATCAGTCATGTAAATGTACAATTTGTATAGTCATGATCAATTGTTGGGGTTGCATCGGAATAGCTTGATTTTATAAATGCCCAACGTATGAATGTTATGGTTTTTGTCCGCTGCAATCATCACTTTATGAGGATAACATTGTCAACTTGACAGTTTTACACCGGAGACATGGACGACAGCTAGTCATGGGACGAATTCTAAGTATACCCGTCATATTAACCACATTTAGCACAACCTTTGCAAGTTCAGTTGAGTGTCTTTAATGGATGGCAATCATCTCGTTGTTGTTTTTTGTATATTGTGTACAGATTAAACGTAATACAGTTAATTTCAGTCATTATATAAAAGCAACACACATCAGTTTGTTAAAGTAATCCTTAAGTGTTTGAATTGCACACTTATGATACAGGTGCTCCTGGATTAGCAGACCCCTGTGAAAAGAATCCAACTGATACACTGTCAACAATGGTAGAGCAGCAGAGAGAGGACATTACTATAAGCGCACAGGTGACACTTCACTATATTAGTCAGATATTTGTTATGGACTGTACTCCAGTCTGGTGTATTGACCATGCTCTTACTTTACAGTTTGCTTTGAGGTTGCTGGCATTCCGTCAGATTCACAAAGTTCTGGGCATGGATCCTCTGCCTCAGATGAACTCACGGTTCAACGTACGGAACAACCGCAAGAGGCGTCGTGACAACAGCGAAGGGGCTGATGGGTTTGAGGCTGAAGGGAAGAAGGACAAGAAGGACCCAGAGGACCTCTGAAGTAATAGTAACACTAGCTGTTTTCCCGCCCCTACTGCCCTCGTTTCACATCTCGTTCATTCCAGGAACTCACAACGTCATGTCTGTTGACCTGTGCATGCCAGTTGCTTTAGAAGTGTTTTATGAACAGGTGACCCTCTGATCATTGTCATTTAGGGAAGCGTTTATCCTCAACACTCGGTTGACTGGTTTCCTGGCGTAAGGATTTGAGATGTGCGCTGTTCATTTCTAATCAGCACACTGTATTTACTTGAGTAAGTCTGAAACTGATTAACAGTGCACATTTCTTCTTGTTTTTCAAACATGTAAATTAATATAGACACTGGCTTCCCTGGCTGTGCCTGGAAAAAAGTGTCTCTTTCATTTTGTTTTGAAGACATTCCTCTTAAAATCACAAGGTCAAAGACAAAACGACTGATTTATGTTGTCCTGTTCAGATGAATGTGTTGACATTGACTTGACGTGAAATTATACAAGCATGTGTTTCCCATTGCTTTTGTGGAGGTAGCTTTTGAGCATTTGTACATTTATTTAATTGGCAAATTAAACTCCTTGAAACCTATTTAGAACACTGTTCCTTTAATATGCTTAATACAAGTGATGCTACACTGCATTTGTAACACAATTAGCTCGGTGTGCTTTGACGTTCACAGGCCTCTGGTGTGCCTGTATTACTTTTCTCAAAACACAGGCCATTTAAACAAAGCCAGGGTCCAATGCTCAAATGTTCATTGGATTCAATGAGGTCATCATATTAGAATTACATAGGCCTGTTTTGAACCAGTTTTTGTGTTTGTTTAGGCAGTGGAACAGTGCTTTAAGATGAAGAAATGTGTATTTCATTTCCTTTAATTTCAAAAGAACTCGGTTTGCTTATGTCTGTGTTTTTATAATATACATATTGTATCTAAATGTGATCATTTAATAAGCCTGCATCTAATCTTTCAAAGACCTGGATGGTTTTATGGATTTTATTTTACTGGTATTTAGATTCATCATTTCTTTTTCTTTTGCTTCCCAATTTTGCGTTTAGCACATTGAAAACGATTACAAACATTGGAATATCTGTTATATGGCTGCAGGTTGAAGTAGATTTACATTTTGATGCTTGTCATTCACTGTCAAGGTACTACTGCTTTACAACACATAATAAAACATTTCTGAACCTGTCAGCGCTGGCGTTGTTTGACTTGATTATTCAAAACAATTCTTTCTAAAATTTCTTGGTACTCTTATCTTGGCATTTACGGGAAAAATATGATTTTATGAAAATATTTAAGTAATTTTAGACAGAATGTTGTTGTGTTATAAACAAATGTTTTTTAAATGTTTAATTGGAGCTTACATCTTCATGAGAATGGAAACTCTGTACAAAGTATAAAATGTTCTGAAATACAATACATGCAAAGCTATTGGTAATTGGTAATGCTGTTTTCATTACAGAAAAATTGCTAGCTTGAAGAATTTAAAACTACAGATAGCAAACTATTGTTTAAACATGACGTGTCCAAAGGGCATGTTTGCAGTCACTATTGCCCGTAGCATGAAATACTGTATGGACTTGCAAAAAACTTTTATATTCCACCAAAACAGAGCAGTAAATGTTGTATAGGGCGCATTTTCGCAAGTTGGAAAGGACCTTGCAGTTTGATTTATAAACGCTTTCTATTTACAAAGTACAAATCAACAATGGCAGGTAAAATGTGAAAAAAGAAACATTAGCAGATGAAACATGTCTTCTGACAAACTGACAATAAATTTCTGGGTTTTTAGAAATAATTTTTTTACATTATCTAAATATTTGTAGTGTTATTTTCCTGTTTTACATTTAAAAGTTACACATACTCGTTTTATAGTGAATATTTTGTTTTAAATTAACCTTAGTATATTTAGTGTTTTTCCCCTTTTTTATCCAGACACTTTAATTTCGTTTTTATTAAAATATAAAGGCACTAATTGTTGATAAATCTCGTTTAGATTTCAATGTGTTTCATTTTATAAAAAAATATTTTATTAAGGTTTATTCTTTTTTAAAAGCATCCAGAATGGTTTGTCCTCGGTTTACAATTAGTTTGGACACTCTTGGTTTAAAAAAACAAAATAAAATTTTCCCCCTCTTTTGGGGAGAACAACCGTTGAGAAGGCGGGTCTTATTGTCAGTGACATTATTGGTTCGTAATCGAGGAAGCTGTTAAGATTGACAGCTGCCTCCTCCAATAATAATTACGTCTTGCATGTTTGACCAGCTAAGAAGAGGACGGTGTGTAGTAAAATAGCCAATGGGGTTGAACCAAGGGCGCAGTTTGCTGTCAGTGCATTTTTGTTTTCTGACTCGACCATAGGAAAGAAATTCGAGAAGTAGTGAAGGAAGCAGCGTGAGGAAGCTTGTTCTCGCCCCCAGCCGGATTTCCACTTGACTGCGTGGGAAACTCGAAGACTCGGACAGACAGTGGAACAGGCAAAATGTTGAATTTGGGGAGCGGAGGTGCGAAGTCTTCAAAGCCGTCTTTTGTGTCGTATGTTACTCCCGAGGTAAGTTTAGTGATCTGCTTAAAAATCTCCATAATTAACCTTTAGTTTAGTATATAACAAGGGTGTGACCATCCCATTGATTTACAATAACCTATTGCTGGGAGTGTCCCAGTCCCACCATGAAGTTGTTAACTTCTCTCATTAATTTTATTGATTAACCCTCTTGCGTTTAACTAATATACATTGAAGCTGTACGTTAAACCCAAAGATGGTAGACAAGTTACTCTTCAATGGTTTATGTTCACCGAGTCACGAGTGTCTTTCATTTATTTGGCTCTTCAGACATGTCATGTGTTGTACTCCAAGTTAACTCTTGTATCTCTTGTGTGTATGTATGCTCCAAGTAATGGATTCGTGTCAATATACAGTTATATTTCATATAAGTGCATTTGTAATTTTAACATTTATGTTCTATTTTGAATAACTGTCTAACACAGATTCTTGGTAACATTAAATTTAGCCAATGTTCCACCCATATTGTTAATGTTTGTGTTCTTAAGGAAATTAAATTGGAAAAAGACACGCCAAAGAAAGAGAAACATCCTGATATGCTCCCAGGTAAATGCCTCAAACACCTCTTCTTTTCCCCTTTGTTTGCTGTAGGTAATTTTTGGGTTTGTTATTCAGTTCAAACATGAGATCTAATAACTGGCCTTGAGTTCGGTGTTTAGTTCCCAGAGAGCTCATTTCATGTACTGGTAATCCTATTCTAAGTGTGACCTGTCTGAAAATAAAACTCTGTGCAAAACATCTTGTATGTTTAAAAAGGCATTTGTTACGCATGGTTACAGGAAGATTATTCGGTGAAATGAGAACAGTTATTTTCATTGGCTGTCTCTGTGTAAGGGGCAACAGGGCATGAGCATCTTACAAGATGGAACATAGAGAGTTTATGTAAGAGTTTGCTTCATTAGAGGTTGTCAACTTCAGTTTTTGTGGTGTGACATTTAAGAAATTAGATTTAGTTATTGCTGTGTTAACTTCGAAGTCGTTTGTGAGCATTTTTGCTCTTACATCTACCACTTCAGTGTTAATGGATATCACTTATTAAAGTGATATAAAATTAAGAGAAATAACTTGAATGTAAATTGATACTAATGTGTTGCCTTTTAGGGGAAGTGGTGTTCTGCAGTGCCTACCCCATCCTCAAATACACCCAGGATGAGCTCTCTCAGCGTGGTGTATTTGGCACCTTGTTTTGCACCAATTTTCGTGTCACATTCATTAGTGATGAAAAGTCCCAAGAAGAGACGGTAAGGATGACCCCACAAGCCATTCCAAACCTATTGCCACACGACCAAATGACTGTAGATTTTCTTTTTCAATAAAAAATAATATTACATTTTTCTACAAGTTTTCTCTTCATCAAACTTTCTTTAGTTTGTTCCATAGAAACTAACTGAAAACTTTATTTTTTTTCTAACATCATGTTCCTCTTCTGCTGTTTCGATAGCAGTGCTCTTGAACATGTGACTTAGCAGAAAATAATGTGTGATGTAGACCCGAGGTGGCGGTTCTTTTAGTGCACATATTGTACAGTTTGATATAGGGTTGGGTGAACTAGCCAAGTCATAGCAAAATATAAAAAAATGTGCGAAGGACTTATGAATATTTTATCATCTTACAATCTTGTACTAAAAAATTGTTCTGTAAATAAACCTTGGTGTTTTCTTACCTTGATGGGTCTCCCTGTAATTTGTCTGATGTAGAGGGCATTTGAAGCACCTAAAAAGTTTGATGACGATAATATTGACCACCATTTGTCAGTACAGCAAAATGTTGCTTTTAAGATGGTTAAACAACTGAAAAGTATTGTTTAAGATTCTTTATTGTAAATTTTTGACAAAAAAACTAACAAAATTGAATGGATTCAAAAGCGTTTTGATCAGTTAAAAATCTCACCTCTCATTTGAAGTGCTCACAAATTTGTTTCCTTTGCTCGTATCACTTTGAAAATGGTGATCACTGGAAAAGGTTAATTTGCAATATACTTTTTAGGCCATTAGCACCCATCCATATTTTCCAAGAAAGTACTTAACAAGGCGAGAACATGATTATGTAACTTCAAACTGTTTAGATAGCTCGTCCCCTCCTAATAATGAAGCTGTTCTGTGACCGAATGGGATCAAAAGTACCATGAATATAACCAAGTGACTGTTTAATTCTTTGTGGCTGTCTATGAGGAACTGTTCTGCAGGCACTTTCACGGTAGTTCCTGTTTTAATAGTGTGAGTCCAGCAGTGAAAATCTGCGGGGAAACCTTGAAACTCTTGCGTTTGATCAGATAATCAGGAGTCTCATGTAAAACACTGTGCACTTGAAAACCTTGCATACATCAGCTCTTACAGTGAAATTAACATTAGGATGTGTGTTAATCGATGGAAGAGTAGACACACTGGGAGACAATGCGAAATAAAAATGTAAAATTGGTTTCCTTTGTTCTGCTTCTCCCAAAAGCGACTCCTATTCAGTTTCTGTAAAGTTGTATTTTTTTTTACATGTGGTTATCATTAGAATAAAATTTATCCAAATGTTTGAGAGACAGAGGGCTGTGGTTTTCCTGCATATGCACTTTTTTGCAGCTCTGTTCGTTCATGGGCTTTTCCTTGTTCTTTCTTTTTTTTTAATACTCTGATAAAGATGATTTGAAATTCAAAAAAAGAATGCAATGCAGATATGTTGGTTTTATTTCAGGCTTGAAGTTTGGCTAGTTAACACAATTGATTGCACGCACAGGCGTGCGCACAGACAAGCCAAGAATGGTCACTTTTCTTGTTGGTGCATCACTGTCACAATCATTGTTTACTTTACCTTACCTTACCTTGCTGTCAGCTGTCACATTTTGATTTATTTCAGACCAAGACCTTTAAGAACAAACTCTATGGTGAAAATGAGATTCCTCTAATGTGTGTGGATAACATCTATGGTGGTAATAGTTGTTTTATTCTATATAATTATTATAGTATATACATTGGCATTCTTTGTTTTTAACTTTTAAGAATTATTTGTTTCTTTTAAAGTGTATGATGAAAAGAGGAAACTGATAACCGGAGCTCTAATGAAGAACAAATATCCATCCAAAATGATCATCCACTGTAAAGATCTACGAATCTTTCAGTTCTGTTTAACATTCACTAAGGAAGAAGATGCAAAGAGGGTAATCTATCAAACAAGTCATAATTTATTATGTCACTATCACTTAGATGAGGGTTCAGCACGCATCTTCCTTTATTTTTCAGATATTTCAGGGTATTGCACACCATTGTTTGGAGGAGAAATCTCTCAAGTGTGTTTTTGCCTTTTCTTACATGAACTCTCCAACACCAGGTACTTGAGGAACTCAAACGAATGAAATGTATGCATATGTAAACATTTATACATTTCTCTCTTTTGTATATTGCTATTTGAAAAACCGTGTGAGTGCTTCCCATAATTAAAAAAGCAGTTCAATAATAAAATAAGTGACAAATTCTTGTCGACATATTGAACACTGCAAAGAGGCTTTATAGTGTGCTCCTTGTTGATTTCTGATGGTGTTTTCCATCAAAGGTCTTGTAAAATGGTAAATTTTCACCTATTTAAAAAGAGGCCTGTCCTAAAAGCCTAATCTCTAATCTAAAATGGAAGAAAGGAAGAAGTCCACTGCAACCTTTAAAAGGTGCTTCTTGTAAATGGTAGAAGTTGCGGCCCTATTTACACCCAACAGCACAACACCATTGCTAAGCCGACCTAATAGAATGGGCTAGTCTCCATTGGAAAAGTGTTAGAATGAAAGATCCTTTATTTTGACTTTAAATGGCTTAAATGTTAACAAAATGGCTTAAAATAACAAAGATTTTGCTAATTGTTCTTTTTTTACAGATATGATGAGGAATCAGGAGACTTTTATGTTTGACTCGCCAGAGGACTGGAGTCAGGAAATGAAACGGACCAAAGCACAGTGTAGACTAGTCACAGAAAACGAGAACTTTGAACTCTCTCAAAGGTATTTCATGTTGTTTTTATCTGATGAAGTACTGTTTACTGTTTCATTGTTCCTTTAAAAACTACTCTACTCTTGACTTCAGGTTGCCAAAGTATTTTGCAGTTCCATCAGCAATAGAGAACTTATTCAACTATCGGGGAAAGGGATTACCTGTGAGCAAAACATATGTGATGAAAAAATATAGGCTTGCATTTGTTTGGTTCAATCACTAAGAGACATTACAATGGATTTCTGTTACTGTCTTCTGTAGATCTGGTGTTGGTCTCACCACAGTGGTTGTGCGGTGTTCAAAGCCTCTTTCCCATCCGCGACACAGGAAGATGGAGATTTTCAAAAGCACTTGGACACGTAAATAATATATACCTGTATCGGTCAAATGCCATGACATTGTCATTATCATTTTTGGTCGGTGTATTGTGTTTTTTTTTTTTTTTTGTATTCTGGCACTCATTGGCACAATATTTATCAAAGAAAAATTAGTATGAAAGTGAAACCCTGCAATAGAAATCACAGCTTACTGGTGTAGGACTCTAGGATGCTAACAAGAAACAAGACCCAATGCTAAAACACAAAAGCTAGATTTCTGCCATAAAACTGGAACAAGCCAGATCAGCCCTAAAGTGACAAAAATTGGACTTCAGGAGCAACGAGGCCCCAACAAATGTTAATTTTCATGGTTCTGTCACGATACAGGAATAAGCTAACCTTGACGGTTGTTGAGTACATTGGCTATGAGCTGCACTCTTACATTGATAAATAATTTTTTTTACTTCACTTTTTCAGAATGCTAAATGCAGTAGCACGCAATCACCTGTATTCAGTTAAAACAGAGGACCTCAGTGAATCTCTTCCGTCTGTCCATGAGATTCAGCAATCCTACAACAGGTTCAAACAGTTCTTTCTCATTGGTAAGTCTCTCAGAACATTAAAAGCTCTTCACTAGAAAACGTTTTTTTCTAAAGAAAGAAGAATAACTACAGGGGATTTTCTCCTTTAGATAATTCAACAGATTTTTGGATGTCCGATATGAAATGGTTCTCTTCACTTGAAGGATCTGGTTGGCTTGACATTATTAGGTTGGTGAGCGTCGATTCGTTTTTTTTTTTTTTTTTTTTTTTTTGGGGGGGGGGGGGTTGCTTTCATTATGCTTTCTTTGTCTGTGTTTGATTTATGCTATGCTACATTTGCTATCCACAGACATGAAGAATTTTCTAGATTTTAAAATGGCAAAACTTATTAACTTTGGAGAGTTGGTTAATGTAATTTGTTTAAGTGGAGTGTTCCATTGAGGAGTTTGCTTGATGTTGATTTTTATTTACAAACTTTCACTTCTTCAACAGGCAGTGTCTCCAAAAATCAATAGAGGTGGTGGAATGTCTAGAAAAAGACAACACAAATGTGCTTATAACAGGTGGGTGAAGCAAGCTTCAAATGCATTAGAATGCACTATTGTGCTGTTTATTGCTACTTTTTTACCCATAAATGAAAATAATTCTGATTTTTATATTGTTTCTTATTCTACAAATACATTACTGCATTAATCTATCCCTCAGGTTTCACATGCCTCTTTATGTTGATTTTTCTTTTTCCAGAGGAAGAGGGCACAGACCTGTGCTGTGTGATCTCCAGTCTGTCTCAGATAATGCTGGACCCTTATTACAGAACATTACTGGGCTTCCAGAGTCTGGTGCAGAAGGAGTGGGTGGCTGGTTGCCATGCCTTCTTGGATCGATCCAATCACCTCCATCAGAAAGACAAGGATGTAATTATTACATGCTAATTGAATTTTTCAGGGATGTAGAATTTTCAGGGAGGTGTGTCCTCTTGACATTTCCATTTGTGTAACTCTTAATGAAGGGGAATTACAAACTAATCTGCAGCCAACCAACTTGCGGTCCTCTCCATTAATGGCTTTTTATTTCAGTAATGTTCTAAAAGACTGCTCTGACTGACTCTTTCAACAAGAATTTTTTTTATAGAAGAACAAACCATTTTAACCATAGACTGTATAAAGCTATGGAGTCTGGACGTAGTTTTCGTGATGTCATCAATAGTTTGCTTATAAAGGACTTAGTGGCTCAAATTGGGTATAGCTAGCCATGAAAGTGCATCACTACAAGGTAAATAGAATTAGGCAAAGGGTACACGGAGGCGGTCATCCACTTCCGTGTCATCCACTCTGCACAGAGATGAGAAGAACTAGCAATTATTATGATTGGTCAGTGGGCGGTGCTTGAGCCATTTTCAGCTCACAAAAATGAATATGGGATTACACAAACATGCATGATTAAACAAGGTTTTGATGAGTGAACAATAATTAATTCATTTTGGAAATTTAAATGTATTCCCTTCCTTCCCTGTACAGTGTCACTCCCCGGTCTTTCTGCTGTTTCTGGAGTGCGTGTGGCAGCTTGTTCAGCAGCACAGCCCAGCCTTCCAGTTCTCAGAGACTTACCTGACGGTGTTGTCTGACAGTGTTAATGTGCCAATCTTCAGCACCTTTCTCTTTAACTCCGCCCATCACAGAGAAAGTACAATGAAGGTATCACTTTGTTTTATATGTCTGTGTTTCTGTTGATCTTTCATTCGGTTTTCAATGCTTTTTGCAGTTTCTTTTTGTGTGTGTGTGTGTGTTTTTTTTTTTTTTTTGTCAAATGATCAAATAATACACAGATTTTGTGCTTCAAACAGAATTCCATGATCAATTGCTGAAATATTTATAGAAAGGCAGTGTCTGAAGGGGAAACAGCTAGCCTTTTGACATGTCAAACACTGTGTCTCTACCGCTCTCTCTAACTGCCTGTGCTTGATTGTGTTGGCAGACAGAGTCACCACTTGCACAAAGCAGTTCATTGAGCTGCCCTCCAGTGTGGGACTGGTCTGTGCAGTTTGATGGTAAAGCCCAGAGTTTCTTCTTTAACCCTCTGTATTCTGAAAAAGTGAAGCATGAGCGAAACATCCGCCGACCTCACAAGCCAAAGGTGAGCATGTACTATGTCATCCTTATTGCACTCTTCAAAAACAGTAAACTCATATTTTAACGTTTTATCATCTGTTTTTAATATGTAATTTTTTTAAATGCTTGCCTTAAAAGAATGTAAGATACTGAACATAAACTAAATTATTGTATTCAAGGACACATTTTTTAGATATAGATTACAAATTTACCATTACATATGTGTATATGACTCACAAAGATGTAACTATTAAATGAAATACAAAATCAATCTCATTGCGAGGTAGATTCCCTCCCCGAAACCCCATTATGTCTCTCTACGTTACTGTTAATGGAGTTCTGTGATCATTCTGTAACTTCTTAACATTTTAACAAATTGTATTCAATACACATAGCATCAAAGGCAGCTATCCTTGCCCAGCACAGCTTTCAAAACTCCACCCAAGAAAAGCTTCTTCAAGGATGAGACGGACAGCCTGAAAAAGATGCTACGAGTTCACTGTATCAGCCGCTGGATGGGCTCTCCGGACTCTCCCACGCCTGTAGCTACCACCAAAGAGTTCTATGAGTGCTGGCGGCAGCGTCCTCTGGACTACCATGGCCTCCTCCTGCCCTGTCTTGATGGGCCGTCTATAAGTGTTTGGATGCAGCGGTACCTGCGCTGGATTCCAGAGGTGAACATCCTAGGCGGAGGCTCCGTTGCTCTCATCACCAAGCTCATTGAGCTTCTGAATGAGGTGCAGCATCTGAAGCTCACACTGGACCAGAGAGACTCATCGCAGACTGTCCGGATCCAACAACGTCCATCGCTTCAGCACCGGCCGCTCTCCTTTGGCTCCTCCGGACGAATGTCCTCCTCATTCCCCTTCACATACAGCCGGAAGCGATCTTTCAAGCCCATCATTCCCACATGCCTGATGCAATTCACTGACAACCTCGCCAACCAGGAAGACGAGGTCAGCTTGGTTTAATAGGGAATCTGGTTTCACTCATAATGTAAATTTGATTTGTATTAAATATATAATTGAACTATATTGCTAGATAACGGGCTGTTTAAGTGCCCAGATGGGGACATTTGGGATTGTAATTGTTTTTTTTGTTTTTTTTTTTAAACCAAATGTGCCTTGTTTGTCTCAATTATGTGCTTTTTTATGTCATTTGTGTGTGTGGAATGGGAAAAAAAACTGTCTGTTTGCATCATAAAACAGGAACATGATGTGGCATTGCACTTCCAGGCTTTCGGCAACAAATAGTGTTGCTTCAAAGACCCATTCCGCAGTATTCCATTCCAGATTTAGGCAGATAGACTAGCAGTATTTGATTTAAGAACTTTATTTGAATTAAGGGTTGTATTAGATGGTCTTTTTATTTTGCAGGATTTATTTTATTGTTTCATAAATGTGTAGTGCTCTATTGTGTAATATACACATAATTTTATTTGTGAAATCACATGATCTTTTTTTTATTTGAGCTGAGCAGCTATATTTTGAACTTTCTTTGATTATTGATTTTAAAAGAGGACAAAGTTCTCTTATTTCTCTCATTACCAACAATGTTTTAAAGCAAACGAACACTGAATATACACTTGATTATTTTCTTTATACTTGATCAACCAAACCATTGCATAACCACAGGTATTGCATTGCGCAGTAAAAGCCAACTGAACATGGGTGAATTCTTATTTTTTAGAAATGTTATTTAGTGTATTTCACTGTAATCACAGAGCCTTTGCTAATCTAATGATAGAAGTATAAGCTAATCACTCTGTATCTTTACTTGAGCACTTTTTCTTATTGTCTTTTCTGTGTTGCCAGCGGAAGTACTGCCTTGAGGCACAGCGCATGCTTGATTGTGTTGATGGAATGAAAGTGTTGTAAGCTCCTGAATGCAGTGAGCTATATTTTTTGTTGGTAATGGTGTGTGGGAAGCAGTTGGTTCTTGTTTACGCCTCTTCCACTCTTGTTTTGCACTACTGCTCTTTTTCCAGTCAGTCACTGTTACTTAAACAATCAGGAGTGAATTTGATTCTGTTCACATTATTTCAGCACTGCTCTTGTCTTTGACAAGCCAAGATGAGCTTTTAAGAAATGTGTGTAAATGTTTTTGTATTATTTTTTCAAGCACTGACTCACATTTTTGGTTTTTGTTGATTCGTTTGACTAAAGATTAGCTAATTATAGATTTCATGTTAAATTAGATAAATATATTTGAAATGCACATGGGAACTTATACCTTTTAGCAAAGAAATGTCAATAAATTAATAACATTAGACAAATGCATGTGTATTCTGGCTTTTATCCAAGTTGACTTACAGTGGAAAGAGTGATATATGAAATATGCAATAGCAGGAGTGCCAGCTACCAGCACTTGCACATTTCTTTCAGAAAATGTTAATTAGTCTTGTTTTAATTACTTATTGTGTTTTCCATTGTTGGTTTTGTAAATGGATGAATCCAAAATGTGAAAACTTTTACCGGAAAGTAGTTATATTAGTAGTAAATAAGTTTTATTTACAGTTGTATAAATCGATATTGCATTATTGGTTCCTATTCCTATAACCAAGAGCCAAAAGCATAAAAGCATTTAAAGCACTTTCCAGCGGTGTGAACATCAGAGCTGTAGATATCAGATATGCAGTCTTGGTATGCGGCTCGACAGGTTTTCATGAGCTGCTTCGCTGCCACATCCACGGCTCATCGCTGGTCGCCATATTCAACTTGACGGAATCAACGTCGCTGGGCGAGGGGGCCCGCACCAAAACAAACCCCGCTTCATTGCCTTTATTTACCCTGGAGATCATTTATGCATCGGACTAAATAAGACGGTCTGCTTTCAGGCTGGGGTTGTCTGGGAAGGCGGTTTTGAAATCGAGTTCGAGAAATGAGTACTTTGACCCAGCGTAGCTCGGGCCTGGTGCAGAGACGCACCGATGCTTCGCGCAGCGCTTCAGCCGCCGACAGAGAGCGCGGGTCCGGCGACGAGGACCTCGAGCCCCGCCGGTCAGACGAGCAGGAAGACGACGACAGCGGGGACTCCAAGGAAACAAGATTGACCCTGATGGAAGAAGTGCTGCTGCTGGGGTTGAAAGATCGTGAAGTAAGAGTTGTTTGTTGTTTTATTTACACTTTTCGATGCTTGTTTTCTTAGAACGTTACGGTGTTCGCCCCCTTTACAGTTACAGCTGCTACTTTAGGTATTTACAGAAAATTAAGCTTGAAACAGTGTTTGGTTTATTCGATCACTTTCTCTACCCTGGTCACGTTTTGAGTTGAAACAAGACACATGATTTTTGTGATGTAACGTGAACTTCTTAGCTGTTAGCTTGCCTTGCACTGGAATTCCAAGTTATGGCTTTGTTTTTCAAGATAAAATCATAGTTTAGTGTACAACTTAAACTGTGTGATTTCTGGGACTTCAAACTAAATTAAGAATAACGTTATACTGACGACGTTCAATTATTTGCGAAAAGAACGTTATCGAAAATACTATCTGTAACCATTGACCCAGAGACTTGGTACACAGACTTCGATAGATTGGTACATGTTGCAAAATATTTGAACACAGTTGAATAAAGTCCACATGTGCATCTAAAATACAATTAAACTTCAGCCTAAATGAACACTTTAAGGAATTGAAATTTTTAACGTGTATATTTGTATATGGATGTTCTATCTAAGTGCATTGAAAAAAATATTTTTTTGCATTCTTTTCTGTCATTTTTTTTTCTTCTGAGGAAAGTATGATTTATTGATGTCCATAATAATACTAGTAATGCTATTTTTAAAAAAAAAAGTCAATACTATTAGCCCCATTTTTTAATGACTTTATTATTACCTCAAACAAACCACTGTTTTATGGTGACTTGCTTATTTTAACTAATTCACACAAATGCACAGCACAACACAACACAGTACAGTTCAGCATGGTTTAAACAGGTTTTCCACTGCGGTTGTGGCTGCAGAACTGACACCATTTCTGGAACTCGCTTTGAGGAGTTCTAGAACCAACACCTTTGCTTTGAACTGACACCATTCTCTTGACTGGCCAAGCATGACATAAGTGACCACTGGTTGGTCTGATAGAATCGTCATTGCTTGTGTCATCAAACTGTGCAAATGACATACACAAATACTATGTAAAAAAAGCCATGAAAAACACCCATAATCCAAGAAGCAAACACTACAGTCCTACGGAGTATTCGAGATCAATTGTTGTTTTCCGGATATTTCCTGATCTCATGTCGCACTTCCATTATTATCATTGAAGGGGCGGCACGAAATACTCTGACGATGGTAACACACTACAACACACCACCTCTGATACAACACTAAATCCTATGGAAAAGCAAGCAGGCCAAACTGAACTGAACTGTGCCGAGCTGTACCATGTCATCTAGTGGAAAAGCGGCATTATTGCATTTAAGAACTGCAATGAGAAGCATTATTAAGAAAATTAAAGAGATTGATGCAGAGGCAAATGGCAAAATGTTTCAAAAGCATTCCCAACAATACTAGTTTAAGTGGTTTCATAAGACCCAAGTACAACTGCCAAGCCACCAGTGAAGGACTTTGCCAAATGAAGGCAATCACTAGAGCCCTGTGCAAGAATGCACTGCGAGGTGATGGCTAAACAAAGGAACCACATCAGATGAAGACACCTCTAAGCTACAATGAAGTTTGGTAAAGAGAACCTGTGGAAGAGTGATCTTAGTCATACGAGACAAAACTTAATTTTTTTTTTCGATAGAGATGTTGTCTATGTAGGAAAAAGAAAGGAGAGGCATTCAACTCCAAGATCACTGTTCTCACAGTGAAACATGGTTTGAGAGTTCAATGCTGTGCAAATGTTTCTTGTCAGAGTTGAGGGAAACTTGACAAGAAAAGGAATATTGTAACTATATAATATTATATATATTATATTTTGAAAGACAACCTCAGGCACACTTAAATCCAGAATTGCATTGAACGTTACATTTTAAAAGCATCTTCAATTAAAGATTTATTAATAAAGAGTGACAAATTGAAATTTTTTAAGTAATTGTGTTAAGTCTCCTGAACTGCTTCCTGGAGGGTCGGTATCCGCCAAACTCCTAAAGTCCTTGACAAACTGGATCAGGTGTGTTTTATTTGTGTTGGGTTAATTTAAAATGGGGAGTGCATTTAAACAAATAATTACTTGTCTTGTTTTGTCATACAATAAGGAAGGTTCAAATAGTAGTTTCAAAATGATTAATTAAAAAGATATAATATTTACTCTAAGTTATTTAAAGTAAATTAAAACATATAATCCAGTACAATGAAGGATGCCATTCAGTTATGTAGCCGACCACAACATGGATTTTCATGGAACATTGATATAATCCATGCAGTTACTTTTCCTGATATCTGTGCAAGTTTTACACACACACACACGCACACACACACATATATATATATACATAATTTTTTCATCAATTGAAAATAAATCCACTTCGAACAGGATGGTAAATAAGGTGGGTTGAACCAGTATTGGCTTCCATTAGAAGTGGAACCGCTCAAAAGAGACAGTTTGCTGTTTTAACCTGAATATATAAGAGGGCTATATTGGTATTGGTGAGTTTATTGCCCCTCCACCTGGTCTTTTTATTTGTCCTTTTGGTTGAGGAGGTGTTTTACAGAAGTCTTTTTTTCTTTAAATCACTTTCACTACGGATCATTTTGAGAGACAATTGTTCAATGACTTTCTCGATAGCGTTTTTAAAGGCGAGTGGTGCAAGGAAGTGGTGCAGAACTTCCAATGACTTTACGCAAAAACCTGTCTTGTCAGTTGTCCATCATATTAAAAAGTTGTTGATGCCCTAAAAACACCAAGACACTTCCCAAGCTTTCCAGTGTTTTAATGTGTTAATTTCAGACAAGCACAGACCATTCATAAGCTAAAATACAATGTACATACAATTATCATTTAAAAAATTATCTCTCTTTTAAATTATTTATTACCTAGCTAAACATGTTTCAGAAAGGATGACACTACAAAGGTTTCTTTCCCTTGACATAAACACTCTAGAAAAGCAACTTAATCCCAAAATTGAAACTCCTGAGCGAAGTCTTTCAGCACAGAGCCTGATATCGAAGCACCCTATTCCTTTTCATGATCGTCCTTATTTTTTATTCTGCTACATTAACTGTCTAATGGTATTTGTTGTTGACTCTAACATCTCTGTTAGGGGTGTAACGGTACCCTAAAATCGTATTCGGTTCGGTATAGTGTCTTGGAGAGTTCGGTTCGGTTCATTCGGTTCGGTACAAAACAATAAGAACTTACAAAATCTTTATTTTGAAAAGCTGCCAATACACAATAGAATTCTTGCATACAATAAATAAAAGTGACACATTTGGGTGATATTTTAAATAAATTGCACTCTATAAAGAAATACACATTTTTAAAATAAAAAAATTAAATACTGCAACTAGTTAGGACCTGAAAACTTTTAACACTAGCAACAGCTTCAGCTTATATATCAACAAAACTAACTATTCAAGTTTTTTAAGTTTTAGGCTAAAAACATTAACCTATCCACATTTTCTGAAGAGAGCACAGATCTGGTTGCAGTGACAATATCTCCAGCAGTAGAAAATGTTAGATCTCTGTGGAACAATGTCGGCATACAACTTTAAATTTATCCACTCGTCCATCTCCGTTACGTATTTTAACAGAGAAGCCAAAGTGTTCCCAAACAGGAGACTGTAGTGAGGTGGGAGGGTCTTCAAGCTCTGGCTTCTCTTTCGCTGTTGCCATTACTCGTGCAGCTCTACTGTGCGTCACTCAATAACGTCCGTGCGGAAACTCGCCTAGGAACATTGTTCAGCAGGGCTCTAGAGTGCGACCTAATTTCTCAATGGTGCGACAAAAAAAAATCAAAGGTTGCACCGGTGCGACCCGTCGTTCGAGGGGAAAAAAAAAACGAAACTCCGTTTACGGCCGGTCCGCCTCCTTCGCGCGGCTCACAACACGCGTATCACCCATTCATGCTGCTCAATACGCGCCTATCGCAGCAAGCGCGCCGCTCAATTCGCGTTTACCGCGCCGCTGAAGCCTCAAACGCGTCTTTGCATTGACTTAACATGGAAACCCTCCGCGCTTACCGCGCTCGATGTGAACGTACCTTTACAGCGGCAGGCAGCTGCAAACAGATCATCAGACGAGGCCGAGATGATAATTAAGTTTAACGTTGCCTACAATATTGCAAAAGAAGAACTACCCTTCACTAAATTCAAGTCCGAAATAATTCTTATGAAGAAAAATGTCTTGAACGTAAACCCGACGTACAGCAATGATGTCGGGCGCACCCAATTTATAGGAGTCATCGCAGATACATTGAAAAAAAAAGACGTCTGTGCAAATTGTGAACAGTGCGCACATGGAATTCCTGATCGACGGAGACACATATATCGCCACAAAGGAATGCATCATTGTGTACAGTCGTGAAGGAAGACCGATGAATATATTATTGAACACAGTGAGGTCGAGCATGCTCATGCCCAAGGTAAACCATGTCATGTTATGGAGCCTATGTCAATAATATGCCTACCATCTCGTTACTGCATTAACCATAATATTCTGACACCTTAAAATGAAAAAAAAAAAAAATAAATAGGCTGCATTATAAACTCTTGATCTGGGTAGTAAATGGTATTATCGTTTTTATTTGTATTTGCTGCTCTTAGGGACCAAAATCAGTTTAAAGTTTAAATTTCAGCTCAGTAAAGCACTTTAAACACCTTTTCAGTAAGTTTTAGATACCTTTCTTGTGGAATTGTGCTTCAAATAAAGAACTTTATATTGACCAGGTTGTTAGTTAATCATTTACAAGTCAATATTGTCTATGGACAGTGATTTAAAAAAATAAATGAATAGATAACTAAAAAAAGTGAACTTGTGGAAATGTTATGCAGTTGAAAATTTGGGTGCACCTAACTTTTGTGCTGGTGCACCTAAGAAAAAAATTTAGGCGCACCAGTGCAACCAGTGCAAAAAGTTAGTCTAGAGCCCTGATCAGTTTGGGTTTGTTCTACCTTTGCAGTAGAAAAACAGAAAATACTGATTTTTTTTTATTGAATTTTCACTGATGAAAGTACTATACAAGCATCTCATTCTCCATATCTGTGCAATGTTGCTGCATTGCAGTCATTCATTTTAAAGGTATCCATTCTTAATAACAGCTGCTTGTTTTGAATGGTTGATTCAAAGTTTGCAAGTGTTGTCTTTTGTTTCTGAAGTCAGATGAGGAGTGTTACTTTTTGTGTTCGCAAGGGCTACACATCGTTCTGGAATGACTGCATTTCGTCGGGTCTGCGGGGATGTATGCTAATTGAGCTGGCCCTGCGTGGCAGACTTCAGCTGGAGGCTTGTGGCATGAGGAGGAAAAGCCTGCTTGCCCGGAAGGTGACTAACCAATCATATTTCTGAGAATGAGCACACTGCTGGGAGTGGCTTCCTGTTTTCTTGCTGTTTCACCCTTTTTTGCATTTAGCATCTTCCAGTATTTAAAGGGAGAAGTTAGTATTTCAACAGCTCTATAGGTTTATTCATTGGCTTCATATACATTTTAATGTTTTCATATCCTTGTTATTTCCTCTTGAATAGCTTTTTAAAATGGATTATTGGCTGGGTAAAAATGTAGCATGATATTTGTTATTTCTACTAAATTTTTTAAATGACTGGTTTACGCCTTTTTTTGGTGGAAATTTCGGCACTCTGTGGTGAGTGCGCTTTGAAATGTATCTAACACTTCCGTCCGCTAGATGGAGCTATTTTATAATTTCTGGATATCAGACCACTCAGGATCTTTGTTTGCTGTAAGTGGAACTTTTATTATGGAAAAAGGCTCTGATGAATGACAGGAAAACTTGTGTTTTCTCACCGTGGTATAATGTTTTGGTCTACAGTTCATCTCCTCCTTATATGATTTTATCAAGATGAGTTCATGGATTGGAAACTTTAAATACCATTTCATGGGTTTTATATTTTTGCTGATGTTCGCTCTGCTCTTTTCTTTCTCAGGTTATTTGCAAATCCGACGCTCCTACAGGGGATGTGCTTTTGGATGAGGCTCTGAAGCATATAAAAGACACCCAGCCGCCTGAAACTGTTCAGAGCTGGATCGAGTTGCTCAGTGGTGGGTTTGCACAAATCACATTCTTCAGCATAATACAACTTTATTTTTTCTTTAATTAGCTGCGCATCTGTTTTAAAATGTAAAACATTCTGTGCTTTTATATAGTGAGTTTTATGGTTATCTTTTATTTAGCCCTTTTTCAGTAAAAGTAGTGATCACCTTCTGAAAATGTACTGCAGAACAAGATCCGGTGGGTTTTTAGGTTCCTGCTGCTGCTGCGACTGAAAATTCTCTGAAGTAAATTTTCTGAATGATGAAGAGCCATTGGGTCAAAGTGTATGATTGAAGAAGCACAGGCAGAGAGTTTTTGATAAATATGCTCAGAGTTAGATCTGGGTCATAAATAACTGCAGACTGGCGACTAGCAGGTGATCTGCTTGCTTCTCTTCAGCATCTGCAGAACAGATTTAAGCCAGCTGTTGAAATCTTGAAAAAAAATCTTTATTTCCTTTACAAATATCATAGCATTATATTGGTCTAAGTTGTCTCTCCATGTGTTTCAACAGAAAGTAAAATAACAACTACTCTATGAAGAATCCATCAAGGGGTTCTTTGTTGATAATTATAAATCAATAATATCCTCTAAAGAAGAGTCATTCTCAGATTGCTATGTTTCATAACCACAATTTAACAGTTTTTCCTCGGGTTTGTCATGTGATGTCTTTGCGATAAGGATGAACAAAGTGGGCATGTTTTGTTTATGGAGTAAATGTTCCTAATATGCCTAATTGTCTATTTCTCTACATTTCAATACAGATGGGGGTTGGGGTGACCAGGTACATGCTGTGTTATTTAAATTCTATTGAGACATTAGTGTATTATTACCTTTTCATAAAAAAAAATATCCACTTGCTAAGAACACTACTGATGTGTACGATTATTACGTCGTAAAAACAAGACTTTTATCACTGCTTCAAAGTAACTGGGAGTAAACTCAATGTAAATGGAAAGTTCTCAAGATTTAGAATTTACTGATGCAATGCTAATGTAATTACTTAAAGGAACTCTCCACATTTTTTTCATGCTGGATCTCCCTCTGAGATAATTACTGGGGTTTCATGTTTTGTAAAGTATGTTCTCCAGATCTGACGATAGTAAAATCTTTCCATCATGTTGAAGTGAAACGATACTGTTCTAATTGGCTTTGGTGATCTTTGCTATAAGTATTATTGCAAGATTTGGGACTGCCCAGAATCGCGCTCTGAGGGAGTCCCAAGTTGGTCGTGAGATACTTGGCGTGCTCGAAGTGTTTGTTTGCGAGACAGAACATGGATAAAGTTCTGTGCGATTCTGTCTAAAGTAATCCAGTGTGGAATCCTCTGTCACGGATCGTCGTGCGGTGTGAATTCAGCTCCAGACAGTTCTTCAGTGTGAAAGCATCTGCGACACAACGTGAAGTCTGAACCCGGCTTAGCGTCTTTAATGTTTGAGGGGATTTACTCTTCAGTCTTATTTATTGTGTGGTTCCAAACATTGGAACGGTGTGTATTTTTGAAGCTGCAATATTTACTGCCTTTCTGGATGCTTTTAATCACGTTTGTGAGATGGATATCAGTATGTGTTTAATGCAGTAAGTGATTTGTCTTCTGCAGGTGAGACATGGAACCCGTTAAAGCTTCACTATCAACTTCGTAATGTCCGTGAGCGACTGGCCAAGAACCTTGTGGAGAAAGGTGTCCTCACCACAGAGAAACAAAACTTTCTTCTGTTCGACATGACCACGCACCCTCTGACCAACAACAACATTAAACAGCGCCTTATAAAGAAAGTGCAGGAAGCCGTGCTGGACAAGTGGGTGAATGACCCTCAAAGAATGGACAAGCGTATTTTGGCGCTGATATTCCTGGCGCATTCGTCAGATGTGATAGAGAATGCCTTTGCCCCATTACTAGATGATCAGTATGATCTAGCCATGAAGAGAGTGCGGCAGTTGTTGGACCTGGAGCCTGAGGGTGAGAGCATGAAGAGCAACACCAATGAGCTCCTCTGGGCTGTGGTGGCCGCATTCACCAAGTGAACACATAGTGCTTGGACTGAGCCAATGAGTCATCTTGCTTTTCTTTCCTTGTAGATATCTCTGTATATTGCTGCTCTCAGCAAGATCTCGTTTTGGGTTTGTCAGTTTTCTTTAAAAAGGGGACCAGTTTCAACGTAATCATACCTGGGTGTCTTTTCTTGGGTACCTAACCAATTAGAAACTCGCGGAAGGCTTTATTGTTATTTTGTCTTCTTTTAATTCAAGACATAGATAGGTTTTTTTTAAAAGTGCACTCTTTTTCACAGTGGTACATTTTAATTTGATGGTCATCTGAATTTAAACTACGCTTAAGTGTAGGATGTATTCCTTTTGTCATCAAAGAGTTTTCGAATAATGTAGCCTGGGGGGAAAAAAATCTATCTTTTTATTTAAGGCGAAGTCTTTGTTAGAAGGGTGCTAGCACTAGCAGCTCGGTAATCACACTGCTGAAATAATGGATGGTAGTAGACCAGTCTATGTCAAAGAAAGTTGAAAACCGGTTTTCCTGATATGGAAAATTATGGTCAGTTTTATAAAATAATTACCAACAACAGTTTCCAACAGTTAAATTGCCTAATGTACTTTAGTAGTGGTTGAAGGTGCTCTTTGTCTTTACTTTTCGTTTGTCAACCAAGTGAGCAGATTACATGTTTTTTTTTTTTTTTTTTTTTGTATTAATAGTTGATCATTTTCGAGAGCCAGGTGTGATTAGGGCCAAATATTCAGACAGCATTTTATTTAGGTGCAAATGAGAAAAATGCAAGCGCTAAGCGTGTTTAAAGACTATTTTGCAATGGGTGTTATGCAGTCACAGATCTTCATAAATATATTTAATTACAACCATTTCATATATTTCCATTGAATCCATTATAGACCCACGGATGCTTCAAACTCTACCTCTTTACACATAACACGGATATGATTTATTGTTTGTACTTTTGCCTGTTCTTCATTGGCTGAGTTGCCTTAGCTCGACAAGTCGATGTAGCTTTTAGTGCCAGTGATGGAGATTGATTCAGTCAGCAATTCGTTCATGGTTGCTTCATTACAGATACCACATTTCAGGACCACAATAGTTTACTTCTATCCAAGGAATCTGTGTGTCCTCTAAAAAGACAGAATTCCAAGGTTTGCACGTCTTCGCAGATTAATACTATCTTTTATGATTCATCGAGTCCCTTCTAAATAGTCATTTATAAACTATATATAAAAAAAACGTTGAAAAGTGACTTATTTACATATAAGAGCTGATTCCTCATGCTGAGTATATTTTTATATTTTATTATTTGTAGCAATGTGGCGATGGTTATTCAAGAGTTAGCAGTCAGATCTTTTCAGGATCTTGCGTCAATCTTATTTTGCCTGGCATGTCAAAGTCACACAAGCATGTCTTAATTTTGTTACACTACGAAGATATTTAAGGAACACCTTCATCTAATCTTTTTATTTTCAGTTTTGTTAATTATGTTGATTTTTATTCAGCTTTACAGCAATAATCAAAACCGTTTTCCCCTTCACTCTTTATTTCTCACACTAATGGTTAACGCCTGCTTGACAATAGTTAATTGTATGTAGCAATGAATTGGGACATCTAGTCATTGTTCTCAAAACATGGGGGATTTTAAGCGTAAGAGAAATGGAAAAATTCAAATCGTGTGTGTAGCTCATATGTGCTCACTATAAAGGGACCCCAATGTATATACTTTCTTGTTGCAATGAAATAAACTATGGTCTTGAAAGTGCCTCAAACATCATCTGAGTTTTATTTCGTCAGACAATAAAGTGCAGCTTTTAATGTGTCCAGCATTAGTTTGTCTCAAACAGTCTAACCACAGTTCATTGAAACGTTTTTATGAAAACATTTTGGTACACCACAGACAGGGTCTTCAATGAATGCTTCAATCTTGTAACTCTACACACTTTTGAAATAATCTGAACTCCACATGAAGTCTAGAGGCTCTGCAAGGATGGTCTTTAGGACAACTGTGAGTACTGCAATCTAAGCTCTGACTTCATTCTGCAATTTCTGGCCTATCACCAAGTGATTGCTGCAATGTGTATAGCTCACTCTGAGCTCCTCAGAGTGGCCCATTTATTCTCCAACGCTGGCTCCAGAGCTCAGCACAGAATATACGCATTGTGTCTATTATAATTAGGCGTAAAACCTGTAATTGTCTATAACAAATTGCAGAAACTAGTTTATTCTATCTTGATATTTCATGAAATTCTCATTCTGTACACACCTCAGCCTAAACATTTCACTTTTAAACTCATAGCAAATTTTGCTTTCCCTGAACCAGTACATTAGCGGAAGAGAAGGAAGCCCCCTACAAATTAAAACCACCTGGATGCAGGAACACTTCTACATTTTGTTACAAAATGGACTTGACAAAGTACAGCATCTCATTTGCAGATGATCCTGCTGAACAGCCATTCATTCTCTGTTTTCACTTTAAAGTTGTCAAATACAAACAAAAAAAATTATATAACACTTATTTTCTTTCCTCAATTTGATCTTGTTCTAAACTGTAATAAACAATTATTTAAATTAATGTTTCAACAGTCCAGTCATAACATTTCACCTCACCATTCTGGTCACAGAGACGTGTTGAAATAGCAAATCAAAATATCAAGACTTCTTTTAAAAGTTCTTCTTTAAACATCTGGAACATTTCCTTCCTTTAAAAACGTCACACTGAAGTAAAGCCATATTTTATGTGTCCACATTTCTAATGTGTTCATATGTAGGCTAAACAGGAGCTATTAATATTTACTAAGTCTTTTATAATCTGATGATGCCATTAAAGTTTCCAAACGTATAGAGCTGTGCCCTTGAAAGTAATAAAATTGTGTATCTCACAGTCTTGTAAACTTTCTGTATATGTATTTACTTGAGTTGAGAATGATTTTATTGATTAAAATTTAAGATGTCTTTTTATGTTAATTTCTAAAACACAGGTAAATGCAGCATACATTGTGGTTTATTACTGGTCCATCATTAAAAATTCCTCCATCCAAATGTCTATCACATGCCCCACCCACCAACTTGCAGGAGGATGAATTAAGTTAAATGTGAACAGTTATTGTGACTGTCCCCTGCCAAATGTGTATTTTTACTGCTTCTGAACCAACAATAGATTTCTCTGACTTCGAGTGTTTTTTGTGTCTATGTTATGGTCAAGGGTTGCTGAGGCAATTAACTGGCACACACAGCTTACAAGGTGGAACACAGAGAGTTTATGTAAGAGTTCACCTTGTATTGAGATTCTGTTCATCTCTTGCTCTGCCTTAAGAAACCAATAAAGCTAATGTCCCGGGGAGTCAACTTCCATTTTTTGTGCTATTACACATATAGGAAATGTTATTAGCTTTTGTGTTTATTGATCATGTTTAAAGGTATATTGTATAAAATGTTTACATTTGGTTCTTGTAACAACCAGTTAATAGTGAATCAGACATTTAAGGTCAGATATAATGAACGGAAGGACCTTTAAAACTTGGCTCATCATTCTCAGCATCTCTTATAAACATTCTTTTGTTTGTTTTAATTTGTCACCACACATTTCCACACCAAATGAGGCCTTTTTGGTTTAATGAAGTCAGGCAGTTGTGGTTTACCTCAGGCTTTCAAATTTGCAACGCTTGAGAACTTAAAACTCTGTCTGACGACTTAAATGTTAGGATACAACATTTTAGCTCTCTATCAAGTAGTTTTAAAATTGTATAACTGTCAAATATGGTTCCAAAGTGACACTTTCGAGCAACAGCTCAGTGTTTACATCCGCTGCCATAGACTGCCTCAGCAGCTGCTAATTAAACAGCAGCGGGCATTTTGCTCCACCCGTTCACTACGTCATTCCTCAAAGCGAATCACGTCCATGTGTTAAAACTGAGACTTGAGTGTTAAAGCTGCATCCTTTGTGAAAGAGTTGTCAAAGTTAACCAAAAGGGAGGTGAATTTTAACCATAACACATCGGCGAAAAGGTTCAGCTGTTAAATGTGCGCGTGGAGCCTTTCTCAGACCCCCGCTGGCGTTCTGGTGCTCTCTCCATATCTCTCTCGAACTGCGTTTCATAGATGTGAAACATGTTTCCTCCTGGTCATGGAAAGGCTGTCTGCTTTGACAAAATGGTGAGTTTTAATTTATAACTTTGTTGTCTTTCTTTCTTTTTGCATTTTCTCTGGCTAGTCTCTGTAACGTTAGTAGCCAGGTTTAGTGGCAACATTAACGTTACTCCTGTACCAAGCGGACCAGTATGGGACTAACTTCTTTAATATCAAGAAGAGTTCAAAACTTAAAGTTAGAAACCACTATTAACTATTTATTGCGTCAACCATGTTCTCTTTACTTTTATTTTCAAAGTAGTGCCACATAGGTTTATTTTTCATTGATTTATCAAAGGGTTCACTTCGAGCAGTGCGTCTACGTGGATCCTTTACAATTCTTGTGGGTTTGGTCAGTTCTTGCTTGTTGACATCACATGACTATATATAATGTAATATAAATGTAATTGGCTGCTACTAATTGCATAATTAAACACAGTTCCAGAATAACAATTTAAGTTTTTACTCTACTGTATACCTTAAAACAAATAGAAGCTACAGCTAATTAAAACTGTTCTGATGGAAATGGGATTGTTCTTCCATATCAACTTTCTTTTTATATCTTTCTGAACACATTAGAGAGATTGACATACATTATTTTGGCGTAGCTTTTACATATTTATAGTGCCCTATTAATGAATTTGATCTATAAATATGTGTACTTTATATATAAATTATTCTACCTATACATCCATGTTTAGATCTTGTGATAAAGCCACGTGAAAGCACTGTAGTTGTAGCTGCCTGTCAGCATCTATTCTTTAGTTACCATTGTTTCTATTCCTCTGGGATAAACAGAAATACTCTGTGATCTAATAGACACAACGATAAGGGAAGCTCTCAGAAGAAAAAAAACAATGGAAAATTGAGACACTACAGCTCAGGCTGAGCTAGACAGTGGGCATGACTACATTTTCATTTATAAAATGAAATTAGATTCTAATGCATTAATTACAGTTGATTCAGTTGATGAACAGTTGATTCTTGTCCTATTCCTGAATTTGCATTCAGTTCTGATATCCATGTTGTAGTCCAAGCCTCAAATGTCACCTAGTATTGCAGTCCTCTTATTATCTATTAATCATAATGGGTTAAACATTATCTAGAAAGACAGAGTTCCTTAAAGAATTTTTTTTTACACAGTTTGTCGTCTCATCACATGTGAGTTTGAATCAGCATCTTCTGACTTACTATGCACAAACAAATTGTGTATAAATAATTGTTTCTGGAATTAATTTTATTTCTGGAAATTATTTACTTAAAAGTAAAAGATGGCCATAACGTTCCATAAATGAACACCGTATTCAAGAAGTGAAAGAGGTTTTGCTGCAGCAGACTTTCTGGAAAATGTGAACAGCAGTATTTTCGGTCTAAAATAAGAACAGGCTCACAGAGAATGGCGAGACCTGGAGCAGAGGAGTGTTGGTGGGTTATGGTAAAGTAAGATGTTGTTTTTTTGGGTTAAGCTGGGTAGCATCTGGCATCCCACAGCTATAGCTTGGCTCATCCAGTATGATGACCACAGTAATGAAGATGCCCACCACCCCAAATACAACTCAGAATCATGGAATGGCATATTAACCAGCGAGCACAAAGTCTTCCAAGGAATTATCAAAAATCTTCTGCAGCATTTAAACCTTTTGGAGTAGCTCAAAGGGTCATAAACTAGGGTTGGGTATTGAAAAAGCTTTAATTCGAGACTAGTGCCATATCGATTCTTTCAGAAAGGTACCATTCATGGTACTTAAATCAGTACTTAAAATGCAAACATAAAATGCAATCAGTTATTTTCATCTTTTTTTTTAAAGCAAGACAAATTTATTTTGTACACAGTGTCAGTTAAAGTGTTTTCATGGGATTAATAAAGTAGAAACAAAACATGGAAAACAATAAAACAAAAGAGCATGGCCTGCAAAGTTAAAGAGCTGGACAAAGTTAAAGTACATAAAATCAAGTAATAAAAAAGAAAATTTATTAAAAATGGAAATTAAACCATAGATTAAAACAGTGAAACTTTTTTCTGGTTCTTGAATCCGGCAATCAATTTAAGTCTGATTCCATGTTTTAAAATTTAGTTATGTTGCTTAACTTTTGAGTTAGATTTTATAGAGCCAATGACCTCAGGCTTATTCAGATGGTTCAATGCAAACTTAGCCAGATTTGAAAGGGGTTATCTTGTTGACTTTTCTGGACAGCCGATGGATTTTTGTATTACTATTATGTCACATCTCATGTAAGGACATGCACTAATAACAATTACCTGACAGTGAAAACAATTCCCTCTTTGGGAAGTTGTATACCTTGTATTGTGTTGTTTATTACCTTGTTGTAATCATGTAGTCACATGAACATGGGTGGTTATTCAAGTTAAAGTTCCAAGTAGCTACTAAATCTAGTTATAAATTAGCAGTTTCCTAAAATGGGATAAATCTTCAACTAGGATAATATTTGGTTTTAAAATATCTATTGAAAATCTGGCCATTCATTGAAGATCCATTTTGCTTGTGGTTGTAAATCATGTTGAAAACAGCCATTCATTTTGGATGGCCATCACTATATTGGTCTATGAATTGTCCCCTCTGTAGAGCTTCATTTACATTTGTGAGCCCCCTGTAAGTGCACATCATTGTCGTCAATGAGAGTGGAAAGTGCATGAATGAATGTGAATGAGGGGGATCTCACTCCTACAGTGGCTCACCTCTGACACCCGCGTATATTACACTGCCACTCCGTCCACCCCCTGCAACTTTCTCACACATTTGTCTAAGATCTGTTTCATTCCTCTCCCTAGTTTTTAAATAAAAAAAAGTGTTTCTCAACTTCCAATAGCATCAATTGGTAGGTTGCTTTATGCCACTATCCCAGTGTTCATTTGAAGTTTGCTTTAAGAACCTTTCTGACCTGAAAGATATGTGTTCAGCATTCAGGATGCTTGTCATAGCCATGTAAGCTAAAAATGACCTGTTAGTTTAAACATCCCCCTTTGAAGTGAGCTGTAGGAATAGTTCTGAGTGTACAGATCAAAATGTAAAAGTTGCTCCAAGGATTATTGGTAACAGCATCGTATGTAAAAATAACTGATAATCTGAACAAGTCTCCAGCCAGGTGGGGTAAGAAATCTTCCAATCTCTCTGTCTCCTCCTTAAAGAGCAACAAAACCCGATCTCAATTTTGACAATCTGAGATTTTAACAAATATGTATGTGCTCTTATCAATGTTTAACCGTTTAAAACCCACAGGATCGATGGCCATCTAATATGCATCTATTTTTTCAATAGTTGTAGAGGTGGCACACTTGCATATTGTCTAAGAGTTCTCTTCCATTCCATGCATGGGTGTGCAGAAACCCAGCAAATTGTTGCCAAAAAGTCCATAAAACAGCCATAATCCAGACAGGAAGTGTTCATAGCACTCAGAACATTTCCATGGATATTCATTAAACTATCCATAACCATTCCCAAAACTCATGAAAACTAAACAACTTTTTTCTTTTTATTTATATACATGTATTGTATATAAACATTGTACATATGATAACATTATTGTAAGTGGTTTGTTTATTGCAAAATGTCCACAGTGTGCATGCATTGTCTTAGATTCTAAATTTGAGTAAAAAAAAAACAAGCAACAAAAACCCTTAAAACTAATTTACTGGTATTTAAAAGAATTTTATGCAAATTTCATTTACAATTTTGATTGGATAAAGCTGTGGCATTTCTTTATTTTGAAAAAATATATTGAGACAAAAAACTACTAAATGTTTTATTGCAGTGCTCCTATTTTCCACTTAGTCCACATTACTCTATGCATATTCTTCAAATATAATGGTTGTATTGATGTAAGACAAATGAAAACAGTGTAGAAAAATGCACTCAAGGACTTGGTTCACAAAGGTCACAAAAGATTAAGAACCCTTATATTAGTTTTATTTGTCATTTTATTGGATTATTATTTTATTGGATTATTATTTCCGGATTGAAAATAGACTTGGCTGCACCATACAGCATTTATTTAGTTAAACGTGGGCATATGTAATAATGTAGGTGATGGCTTGTACTGTAGTTATAATAATCACAGTGCACACAATTCGAAAAAAACAAAAAACAAAACAGTGTGTCCTGGAATTTAATCTCCACACTTTTCAACCTTTTCCCTGTCTGTATATTCAATGAAGTGGATCCTGGGGTAACTCCTCAATCCACAGATAGACTCCAGCCCCTCCACCTAGGATTAGAACCCAGACCCAGAGCAGATTTCATGCTGTTTTGCCCATCTGCATTCCCAATATTACACAGCACTGGGAGGATTTCCTGTGCATGAAACTGCTTGTCAAATAAGCCCTATTAAAGTGAACGCTTAAAACGTGGTCTGAAGGCACCGGTTGCTGACCCAGTTTCCCACAGCCACTTTGAAGCTACGATTTGTTGCTCTATTAACCAATCTTTGTTGCTATTCTGACAATTGTGCATGTGAACTAGGGTACTACCATGCAACCATTCTGAGTCCAGCTTTTTTCCATGCACAATTAGCCAAGCTAAGCTGTGGACCATGAGACTATTTAATAGAGCAACATTTATTTTGCTTGGCAACCCAAAACTTAGGTCAGATTCGAAACCTATAACTTATAACCTATAACAAGGAATCAGTTTTCACTGATCTCACAGAGATGAGGTTTACCCCATGGGCAATGACTGTAGAGTCTTAACCAGTGATGTGGGGCTGAGAGCAGAAACTCTTTTAAAGATGAAGCCCATTTAAGGCTACTCCCAGCAAGACCTCTGTGATTTGTGGCAGAATGGCGGTTCTTTGCAAAACAGAGCTGTATTCATCTTCCCACAGTTGGCATGCACCTTTATTATTTTTCAGTCAGTGTTCTCTAACCACACCATTTTTCATAATATTCCTCTTTTCAGGGAATCAGTTCTCAACTGGACCTTGTCTGCTTATTATGTCAAGGGTGTGTTTGGAAAGTGAAGTGAAGGAAAGTTCAGGATTAAAACCTCCATTTCCATGATGAACGTCTCAAAAAGGAGAGGGTTTTGTAAAGGATCCTAATGGATGAAACAAAGGAGTTGAAAGACCACCACAGAGACGTGCTTTTGGACTCTGTATTGGTATTTCTCAGAGAGATACTCTCATTGGTTTCTTTTTATTTATGTATTTACAGGGGACTAAGCTCAAGCGGTTCAGCTTCCATTATGTCATTGTTTGGCTCAGCCTGACAAGTTTTCATTCGGTCATGAACCGCTTTTTACTTTGCACTATTCACTGAGCCCCATTTGTTAGGAAGTCACTATTTTTAAATGCCCTTTTATGTCTATAAGTAGTTTGAATATAATTATAGCAAATTGTAAAAACAACTGACAGTTGTGCACATGATTAACCACCAAATTGAGAATGGCCATGTCTGCTGTTAACAAAAAATCAATCCAATAGGTGGCAGTATGATTCTAACCCTCAAGTTATTTCGTCCAATCAGAGGCCTCAAATAGTTATACAAAAACAGTAAATACAATGAAAAAGTATTTTCGAAAAACTCTTGCTAAAGATTTCAGAATTGATGAAGGGCATAGGAATTTTTTTCTGTAGTGGAGATAATCAAGTATTTTTTAGATTATTGTGTGACCCAGTGCTTAAATGTTACTCCTTTTAACTGTTTACAAATTAGATTAGTTCTGTCAGTATTTAGCCTAATATGAAAACCCTTTTAGGAGGGAACAGCCCATTATTACGCATGTTTTTTCATTAAATATTAGCAAATTGAAAGCATATTCTGAAGTGTTCTGAATGATTTAGTGTTTTAATATATCTGGCAAAATACCAAGCTCATTATGGTTTCTTTGTTTGTGACCAATTTAGAACATGACCAAAATGTATCATGAGACTCTCGTTGGATTGTGATAAAATGTGGCTAAGGAATACATAACTCAATCCAGGGATTTTTTTAAAAAAGTAATTACCTTTTAGATGCTTGCAGAAATAAAGGTTTAGGACATTTTCTTATATATATATTTGCATACAATATCTAAATATCTCTCTTAAATCTAAAACGTCTGTCTAATTGACCTGTTCTTGTCAGAGCAAGTGTGAATTGATCTTTCTGAGATTATCCAATGACCAGTACTTGAATTTGACTGGTCAAGCAACTGGCACTAGAGAAATTGTAAGGAAAAAAATACTTTTCTCACAGAAAGTGAGTAAATACTGCTTCATTTCTTTAAGCCTCAAACGTGTCTTGTTTGTAAAATGAAGATTAAAAGTGCCCATGTTCATCTTAAATCTAAGTACTTAACTATTAGCTCTTAACAAATGTATGTTTTTTTTTTTTAATTTTGAAAGAGCAGATCATATTTCTACAAATTCTAATTTTAACTATATATTTGGTCTTTTTAAGTGAAATGGTACAGGCTATCATCTTTTTTTAAGAACAAAAACATCAATAATCATGAATTACATGATGGCAGGAATATAAACACTTGAGATGGCTATTCAGCAAATCAACCAGAGAGGAAAATGGGAGGTCATTGTGTTTCTAAGTGGCACAGGGAGGGGTGAAACTAATCCTATTACATGTGGGTCTTTTCGGAGGGTGAGTCTGGGGTCTGTATACCTTCTGTGTCACAGCCGACTGACCTCACCAAGAGCCATAGCGTCTGTGGTTTTAATAGGAATAAGAAAAAAAGAAGGAAACAGCATTTTTTTTAAAAGGTAGGTTGATGGCATTTAAAAATGTGTTTAAATGTATTTTTTAATAAGTACTCTCAAATATTTGGGTGTTCTGTTACTTAATGGAGTTTTAGTAAAATTATATATTTGAATAACTTAGAATAAACCAATAATAAGGTGATCTTTTTGCTTTTTGGCTTTATTTGCAATGTTTGTTACTTGTATAATCAATGACATTGTTTCAGATTCCCCCATTTCAGCAGTGCCATTTATGAAGGGCTTGTGATGTATTGAGGTTAAACTCTTAAAGGGGGTGTTGGCCTATTTCCTTTGGTATTAGCCCTCGTTTTACATGACTTCAGCTGACAGTTGGTTATATATCCCCCCTTGTTTATATAGCCGCAATAAGTAATCTTCTCACAGTTTAATCTTCTATTCTCTCTCCCCATAATGGACATTAATGCAAGGTTTGTATATTGTCACGCATAAAGCCTGCCATTATCTCAAAGAATGATTCTGGATCTCTTCCAGGGCAGCGGAATTCTGCTGCTTAAATAATGTGCTAAAACTATATTTTGAGCAAACTCCAGAGCAGCGGGAGTCTGCAGCATATTCTTAAATAGTCCAGAAACCTGGTTTTCAAGTCCAGGAGTTTTGCTGTTTGTGTTTTATGCTTGCCATTTTTTGGTACTTTTTCTCAGGATCAGATAATGAATAAACCTTATGGTGGCTACACATCTTTAAACAAACAATTATGTAAAAAAGGGAAATTCAAACTATATCCTGTCTTTTTGTCAGCTGCAAATATACCCTTAATTAATGTAGTATGCGCACACCAAAAACCCCTGCTGAGGTTTTCCATGGCATGGTTGAGGGTGGATTTGAAAGAGTGGACAGTAGGTGAAGACCTTTGAATTGAGAAAGGTAATAGTACCTGGATAACATATGACCTCCCATGAGAACTAGCTTCTTCAGTATTTTTCCCCAGGGTCACGTAGGGCTGGGCGGTACATATAGATAATGGTTTATATAGTTACAGTGAAATGAAATGTGTGCCATAAAATAATTTTTTATTCCGCGTACACGATGAAATGAAAATTAGTGGGCATGGCCAACTCACATGCAGCACACATGCAGGCTGAGGCTGGTTAAACCTCTGAATGCAAGACTTATATGCTGGGAGGTTGTAAAAACATGGAAAAGGAGAAACAAACAGATGACGAGAGATCAAAAGAAAACAAACTTGTCATTTAGTTAAATTATAAGGTTAAAAAGTAAAATATAAAATAATCAAATAACATTGTCCTTTTCTTAAATCTTAAATTTTCATGCTTATTTATAATATAAAGCTCTTTTATACATTTTTTGGAATACTTGGTTACTTATGTTTACATATGTGTTAAAATTTTTGGCTAAATTCAAACCCAGACTCTGCTTCAACTACAGCAAGTTTATAAAGAAAAATAAATATATATATATATATATATATATATATATTCCATTTATCAAACAGCTTTCTAAAATAGCAGTTGTACATTAAACTTTCCATGTGGCATAATTTTCTTTGTTTATAGTGAGTTTGCAGAATAGATTTACGATTGAGCGGTAATAACCCGTGCTTTCTTGGGAACTTCCCCAGGTCCAGAAACATGTACAAAAGAACTCATTAGTCATCCAAGTTTGCACGCAATTTTACTTTCAGGTGTAAAATAACCCTTATATACTTTGCAGGGAATGCACATGGCATAGCTTTGGTGTTCACAGAACCTTTAATGTTATCACTGGGTAACATTCCATAGGTTTACGATGAATAGGAACTGATAGGAAGTTTGCTTTTCGTTTTTAGTCTGCTTAAGCTGCATTGAATAATCTCACATAATCTCTGTTTCTGCTCCAGCTGAATGACTGTGTAAGCACATCTAAATGCCACAGATACAAGAAGCCTGTTAGATTATTATTTTAACCATTTCCAGCTCATGAATAATGTGTGTTAGACAGACTGTGGTGGACTTGCAAATGAGTCTTGACTACAGAGCTTTGTATGGACTTCAAGTTTGACCATCTTTGTAATGGCATTTCTTTTTGTTTTCTTTCTGATTAGGTGGAAGTATGTGATCCCTGAAAGTCTGGATTAATCTAGAGATCCGTTTTTCCCCACTTTAATGATATTGGAAGACTTTCCCCTTGGCTATGACCTGCTAATGGAGCACATTCTCTTGTTACCCTTCAAAGCAAAAATGTGGTCTACATCTTCACTTTCCTCACTCTGCGGTTGCTTCTGAGAATGACATCATGGATGTATAAAATGAAAGACGATCTTCGATGAATGCCAGTGCTGAAGTCTATTGGATCATTTTAGCCCTTTTGAGAGGAATATGAGGCCATTGTAATGCATTTGATCAAAGCTGTCATTCAGGGGTCTTGACTCAACATGCAGGGGTGGCCCAAACAGGCACAAGAGCAGCAGCTAGGATGCCTATCACCCAGGAAAATGCCCTGAGCCATCTTTTCCTTCTGGAGAACTGGCTTGGGGCTTATGAAAAGGACCTAGAGGAGGGTAATGAGCCTTCAATTCATGAAGATGGCATTTGCCAGGCTGCCATCCGCAAGCTTGTGGAATATATCCAGCTAAATTTTGCGGAAGTTGAAGGCAGCCTGTATAACAACATATCGTTTCGGGAGGAAGTTGATGCTGATGTGAAGGCGGTCTGTCTCAACAAGTCAGAAGAAGATGGAACAGAGTTTGGACTTAGCTTTGGGAATATTCCAATATTTGGAGATCCCGAGGGGAAGAAGAAAGGTGTCCGAAGGAGGCGCTGGAAGGATGATAATGGTCCTGTGTTGGATGTAGGCTGTATTTGGGTGACTGAAGTGAAGAAAAACAGTCCAGCGGCCCGTTGTGGAGATATTAAACTTCGTGACGAGCTGCTGTCACTAAATGGACAGCTTATGGTGGGAGTGGATGTCACTGGAGCCAGGTAAGAGTTTTCAATGTTGGGCTTATAAGCTATGCGTCTGTTTTGGAATTGGTTTGATGGTTGGATCATGATGTTTTAGAATTCTTCTTTAAAGCACGTGAAAAAATAATTAAAAAAATATTTCAACCATTTTCCCTGATGTGTGGTATGATGTGATCATGATTAGTTGTATTCATTTGTGGAGGTCAATTCTATTTCAACTGAAACAAACATTACGTGTAAATGGGTTTTAATTAAAATGGTAATTATGTGAAAATGTCACTTTTGAAGGTGTTTAACAAAAAATAATCTGTTCAATCTACAAACATCTTTAATGACTACCCAAAATTATATACTACTCATTTACCCCCAAAAATACCTAAATTCTCCCCATGAGTGTACAGCTCCCTGTTTCTGTTTGTAAATGGTACTTTACCATGACTTTCGAGGCTTTGTCCTATATTGACCATCAACTAAATTGTTGAGGACACAATGGACATGTTTCATTCATAAAGGAAATGTGCTGCTGCCTACTGCCGCTTGAAAAATTTAATCCCAGGTTACTTTGTGAAAGTGGTTTTAATGCAGGATTTTTCAAGAGGCTGATTCTGAAAATAGAATCTTTACCATTTGTTTGTGATCCAGCCTGAGCTCCAGAACAAGTGAGTGCATTTTTTTGCGAATATTAAATAATAAAAATGTTCCTTTTTTTCAAAATGTATTTTATTATTTTATTTTGAATAGATGTGCTAGTTTGGAAATCACAACAAGTTCAGGCATCAAATCTGCATTGCCCAGTGCAACTGTGTGTACATGCCTACCCTCAACACATGGTCAGATATCCAATGACGCTCTTGTCGAACTCTGAGAGCCACACCATCTCCATGCCTATTTCAGTGATATTTACATTTTTGAGTGTAGAAGCAGGTCTACGTCAGTTTTCAACACTAGTACATCTGGCTCTGTTCTTTTCTTACTGACTTGATGCTTTTTCAGGTGTCAAGTTGATTCACAGCTGGTCAGAGAGAACTGAGTCTCTGTGATCTTGATGTTTTTGGTGTCTGTGCACAGTGCGTGTCCTAGGGTTGGCTGTTTTTTCCCCAGAGCATGGTACTTGGATGGTGGCCAGAGGCTCTTTCCTTGTTTGCTTCCTCATGTTGACAGTTTTGACAGATGACTCCATGTGTCCATGCTGTGGACAGTTGCTGGCCTGTCCATGTTTGGCCTCCATCTGGACTAGCTGACACGCTCAGCTTTCTCTCAGACTGCCAAATGTCTATGTCTAACTAAAATAAAGGATGTACCTGCACTCTGAAGTTTACCACTTTTTCCCCCTTTTACTTTCTTGGCTAAAAGGACATTGGAAAATGAGTCACATGCTGTCCTGCTTTCTCATTTTCATGCGATTCCTAAAGCTTGTGTGCTTAAAATATCAAGTTGTATATTTGTCAAAGTTTACTGATATTGCTCAGATGTATTTTATCAACCTGGTTGATTCAGAAAAAGAAAACATTTTGAAGTTGACTCATTTCAAGGTTGGATGGTTGTGTAAATTCTAAAAGTGGAAACTTTCATAAATTTAATGTAAAAACAATCAAAAATTAATTACAAAATTATCCAAATATGTTGGTCATTACCCAAGAAATTACTGTGGTCAATTTTTCTTGTTGTGGTTAAATTGTACCATCACTGTTTTCTTATTATTTTAGATAACTGGCCAGAGTGGTGTGGTGGTGTAGTTGGTATAGTGTTACTGCTTGGTTGAAGCTAGTTTTTAAAATTGATGCTCAGCAAAACTAGCATATATTTTTTAAGCTAAACAAAAGGCTAAATTTGTCTAGAAATAACTTTGCACCTACAATAATTCTGTATATCCCTTTATATCCCAGCCCACTTCCTGTACCTCGTTTTTTGAGTGCTGTGCTCTGTACAGTTGAATTTATCCCTGAAACATGAGGTCTATATTTAGTCATTGTATTGTTGATAGATAAATGTTAGGAAGTATTACAGCTCAGAATCTGTTTTGGTATTGCTGATTCTGTCCTGATGGACAGCAGGATACTGTAAAGAATGAGATTCCTGGGAGTTTGACCAAGAATTCAAGTTATTCTAACAGACCTACAATTGTCTCAACCTCAAGAAAAAGTTGTTGATGTTCTCTAGAGACAAAAAACTACATCTTTATGTCTCTTTAATATATGTCCCTTTGTCTGTTTGCTATGAGCATAAGCTGTCTTTCTGGCTCATTTTATATAGGTTTCAGACATGCACCATAAAATCATTGTTTCATTTCCTCAAAACTTACTACAGATTCAGTGTTCACCAGAAAGCTCCTCAGTTCCTACAGGGACTTTCACTATTCATATTCTGTGGTCTGTTGGGTTCAAATGATAATTTTTAGATTGGCCCATGTGGTGGTTTGTAAAATAAATTTGGAAATTATCTACTAGAAAAAAAGTCATTTACGGGTGGACTTTTAGAGCTTGTTGATTTTGCAAGTGGTACTTTTAATAGTTATTAGGCTATAAATTTTGATGCATTTTTGGTTGTTTCTGCAGAAAAAATAGCTAACATTATAATTTATTTGGTTATTATAAGATACAGTACATTTTCGACCTTTATGAGACACAACTTTTCACATCAGTTAAGGTCCCCGTGGCTTGTTGAAGCAAGACTGGTGTGTGTTTACTGATGCAGGGTTGGCACTTAAACGTTTAGGGCTGTAGCCCTTTAGGAAGGTAGCCCTGTTTTAGAGAATATGAGTTTCTGAATGAAGTGAGTGATGCAGAAATATAAATCAACCATTAGTGAATCCCATCAAGGCAACAAGACCCCTACACTACAGCAGAACCCCCCCCCCCCCAATTCATTGGTTTCCATTATTATTGAGATAGACAAATGTAACAATTAGTACGACTGCTCTTCAGTTTAGTACAAAGATGATCAGATGGAGCTGATTTAGCAGATCTACAACAGCAGATCAAAACATGAGTGAAGGTACTTACACAGCAGAATTAAGAAAACTGAAAAAATGTAGTGTTAGTGACAAAGATCTGATTGATAACTTCTCATGGCTGCAAATACTGTAGTGTAACCTCCACACAGAAGCTTCAGCCTCCAATATTTCATGATTTGCAATAGAAACGTATTTAAGACAGCACCTAGCTAGACTAAATTATTACTCGCCATCCAAACTTAAGGTCGGCTCAGGTTAATTTTCTCAAGTCTAACCTTCCATTTAGTTGTTTCCTTCCTGTAAATACACAATCCACTGGTTAAAGATCCGTTTAGTGAGGTTTATGTGTCTGCCCCAGGCGCTTTCTACTTATTTCCTCTCTCAGGTATAAACTCTGGGGACTGTATGATTATACATCTGATGATTGAAGAGACAAGTGTTGGTAAAAAAAGCAAAGGATCTGAGCTTTGTCCAATAATAGACAAATGCTTGATCTTCAGCAAATCCTTTTCATGTTGATGTTGTTTCAGAGCTAATTTCGGGGCCCGATTCCAGCACACCACAAAAAAAGTCTTGTCGGTTTAATGTGTCCTCTTGTAATTTTGGTCCTGCTGTATATTTTTCCTTTAACAGCCTGGCCCAGCATCTGTGTGTGGGGAGAATGGAAAATAGCTCAGTGGCACTGCTCCAGCTGCCTCGTGCAAAGTGCTCCATGAGAGTATTGCCAAAAAACGGCTCCTTAAGACTTCTGCATTTCTGGTGCAACAAAGAAGCTATCTGTTAGCCTTCAAACCTCATAAAAGCTGATTAGTGTTACCTTTTTTGGTTATGAATTGGAAAGTTGTTAAGGGCTTATAAAAATCCATGTTTCACTTCAGGTTTATGAAAAGTATATTTTGTTTAAATTCATGGGCAACTACCGAGTGATGGGAGGTGAGAACTGTACCATGGCCAGGCAAGGAGAGGGAGAAAGAAGGGGAGAGCAGTTGTCATTGGTCATTGCTTTTTCCAACTTTCTGTATCAACAGGCTTATATTTTAATATCCATAGTTGACTGAAGGTATGGGATCTTACAGTTTAAGACCAGGGGGGTATTCCAGAAAGCTTGGTTAACTTACCATATGATAAATCATAACCTCTGGGTTGATTTACCCCAAACAGGCATACCATGAGTATGTCGGTTCCAAAACACCTGAGAGGAGTAAGTTTAATCAACCTCCAACTGGTTACCCAGAGTTAATGCGCGTGCACGGTGCATATATAAAGACATTTTCAATGGATCGCCGATTTCACGAGTCACCATGGAAAGTCAAAGCGAAAAAAAGAGAGCGGCGTATTTCACAGAGGTGGAGTTGAAGGTTTTAATGCACGCTTATGAGGAGTTTAAGCAAATAATATTAAAAAGAAGCAATACAGCTGCATCAGCTAAAGCAAGAGAGTTGGCTTGGCAAAAAATAACGGACAGAGTAAATGCGTGAGTGTATTAAATTACAAATTTGGTATTGGCTCCCGTTTTATTATAATACAAAATAATGAAGTATGACTTATACAGCCTTTTGAATATGTTATATCACTACGAAAATAATAAATACATGTATAGATATACATAATATGACTAAATATTAAATATGCGTCATAGATTTTACTACAAAGGACAAACCTGCCACTCTGTGGAATTCGTCTTAAATAACATGCAGAGGTTTATGGCCAGGGAACTGTACAAACGTGGGTAAGAACTGTTTAAGTGCCAGACATACTGTACGAACGGCTCTACACACAGTTGCCTTTCTCACATGCTCTAAATCGCCCACACTGTACAAAAAATGTCCAGACGCAATAAACCTAAGTGCTATGCACAGAATGTTTTCTGTGCTAAGCGCAGAACTGCGGTTTGTCACATTCGCGATATGCGGTTTTAAAAGACGTGTTTAATAAACTAACGAATCTTTTGAAAAACGATAACGCTCTTTCAAATATTCATTAGGGTATGCAAACACATCAATACGTGGTCTTATAACCCTCTCCCGACGAAAAAAAAACCTCGTATAATTTGTGCTTCTACGTCCACAGGATCCTCATCAAAAGGGCACGCCATGCTCACCAACCTTCTGAAACGAAGTTACACTGAAACATAACCTGCTCCCGAGCAGGTTATCTTCAGAGAGTCAGTTGCTATGGTTACATACATACCCAGAAAGTTACCTCCGTTTTTGGAACCGAAAGTTGAGGTTATCCACGAACTTACCCTTAAACATACCCAGGTATGTCACATAACCTGCTTTCTGGAATACCCCCCAGTTTCATGGGGTTGAAGTTATCAATGGTCTGCATAAACCCTTAGTCATTAGAACATCACTGAGCTCAGTGATGTCACAGATGGGGCTGTGGATTAGCCCTGTGCTGTCTGGATATTCAGGTAATACTGTCTGATTTTTGGAGTGGACCCACAAAGGACCCCACCATGTCTGGCTGGTGATTTTAAACTCATAAACAGTTAGGCTTTAGTCACTGTGTTGAAAGTGCTGATTGATTAAACAAATCGGATTACTGAACAAACACTTCCTGTTTCTTGGTCTGTTTGTTTTTATTCCCTCAATGCTTTTTTTTGGAAGCCATATTCAGTTCAACGTTCAAAAGAAGAATCGTTTGTAACTCCACTGTTGTTATACGAGTGTTCAGTTATAGACAACACTCACTAGAGGGCAGTAGAACTAAACCTTGTAGTTGATCGACTTAAAATAATCGCGTTGTTCAGATCATACACTTCAGGGGCATCAAACTCAAGTAGACGTTAGGTTGCGGGCTAAATACTTTCAAACTAAATGGTTTTGGCACAAATAGGAATAAAATGATAAAATATTATTCCTGATTAAATTACCATAAACTTAAAAAACTAAAATGTTATTAAAATGTATCCTGTACAAACTAAGTTGAAATATAAAATAAGTGCTTCATAATTTTCTTAAATCGTGCTTTTATGTAAACAAAGTAATAGTAAAATAAATAATTATTTACTATTATAGCATTTAAAAATTTTTAATATTTTGAAATGTTTTTACCTACTAGAAATATCTTCACGTTATTAAAACATAAAACTCAAAGTACAACTTATGTGTTTTTTTTCATTTATTTTAATATGCATAATTTAATAACATGCAGGTACCTAATGTGGATCCACATTTACAATAAAATAATATTTTCCAGGTATTTCAGGTTGCATTTGTTTGTGTCTTTTCAAATGTTGTTTTGGTACTGTACATTTTGTTCATTTTAGTGACCTTTCAACATTTCTGTACATTTTTGTGTGGTCAATGATTTCTTTTTAGTGGTATAACGGTGTCACCTGTTTGCGCCATAGACTGTAAAAATATGGATGACATGACCCTGCCTACTGCCGTTGGGCTAATAGAAAGGACTTTCCAAGCTGGATTGAAGGCTACCATTGACAGGAGTGCAAGCGACTTCTTGAAGGAACCATAATGGTTTCAGAGCTCCGCCTTGTGTCTGGCTCACACACGACCCACTCAGACGCAGTCTGTCAAATACATCTTATTGATCTGTTATAAAGATCTGTAAGTCTGTTATATACAGCATGAATAATCTTTCTCATGATGTGATAACAGCGGTAAGTCCGCTCTGTTCTGTGAGGCGGTCAATCATAGCTGCCAATCACATGGTCCAGCCTAGTTGATTTAGGGGAAATTTTGGCCATCGTTGAGTCACACGAAAATAAACTTTAACAAAAAAAGAGGAACTTTTTTCAATGTATAGATAACTTTAGAAAATCATTAAAACAGTTTGTGTAAAAACATAAGTTCTGAGGAAAAATGACTGCTTTTTCCCATAGACTTGCTTTAACTGGAAATCATTCTGCAACCTGCACCATGGGGGCGACCACCTCGTTTGGCTTCTCTCCGCCGGCCATGTGACACACACTTGGTTTGCGTCCATTGTCTTGCTAAAGCTCTGCATTATGGGAATTGTAGTTCATCTTTGTTTAATATTTTTTTACATTTGTAATAGATCTAAATGGAATAAATTCTCTGGCCAGATTTACACCAGAGGTTTGCTCTAGTTGAACAATCCCTTGAAATATGATTAAAGTGCCGAATTAGATAAAATTAGAGAAACGTGCCAAATGCATAGAAGTGAATTATATGAATGTAGATCAAACCTAACAATAGTGAAAGAGAAAGAAATTAAATGCAAATTGAATCCTCAGTAGTATTATAATAACATTATATTCAAATGTTATTGTGGATGGTTTCAATACTTTAGTAGTGAAGGCTTTTGAATCAGCTTATAATGTGTTACATATGTTGTGTTATAAATATATAGCACTAGTACTAAACAGGAAGCAATATGTTCCTGCTCATTCATACAAAAATTACAAAGTGGCTGCTTGCCATTCGGAAAATGTGAACTCTGTTTAGTGCAGTGAACGATGCCACTTTGTTTGGATCATTTCCTCTCAAAGTTATGCTAAGAATGTGTGTCAGACTGCTGTCCATGAGCGGATGTCTTTCATCATGAAAACAAGGCAGCAGACGCCCAGTCATTGCAACTTTCTTTGGATTTCTGTTTGCTTTTTGTTTATTCTGAACACTCTTTTGGAGACCGGACTGTTCCTATTCACAACTGTTCCTATTCACTATATAAACTGTTCCTATTCACATTTGTTCATCATTATTTCCTATTTTGAGACAAATGGCTCATTTTTATCAAAAGGAAAATTTAGCTGGGGTTCTATCAGTCACTAACAAATTACAATGTGTCAACTGTCCATACATTTAATTGCAAAATATCATATAAATTCTACAAAACAACATGTAATAAACATTAAATTTACAGTGAAATATGGTATTATTATTATGGTTACCCAATATTGCACAACACAACTGCAAATCATCTTGTCGCACACAACACTATTGCAAATCACGCTAGTGCAAAAAAAAATTGTTTGTGTTTCGATTTAGCAATAGTTTTGATGTGCAAAGTTGATTTACAGTTGTGCTGTCCACTAATGGTCCACCACACTTTATATTGGGCGCAGAGTTAAAAATCATTCTGCAGCTGTCCTCAGGGGGGCGATCACATAATGTTTGTTTCACATAGCTAGCCATGTGACACAAATTAGCTTTTAACTTGTTCTACTATGTGTTTTTGGAGCATTTTTTGTAAGAAGTCCATGAGATCACATGCCAGCAGCGAGTTATAAACAATAGAAACTAGATAACAATCTGTAAAATTACCTTTACAACCCAATTACGCTGTTATTTGACTAAAGGTCTTGCAAACACAGCGGTCATGTTTTATCTTAAAATTAAGTTTTTTTTTTATTTTTATTTTTTATTAAGTTTAATTATTACAAGAAAAGGCTTTAAATGATATCCCGAGCTGTAAATAAGATGGTCAGGAACTGTTTTAAAGCAATAATTAAACACAATGTATCCAATCACAGCAGTTTTGGCGGTAAATACCAATCACAGTAGATTGTCTCTTAAAGGAGATTTTTTGTTTCAATGAGTTGCAAAATTATACATTTGGTTTGTGTTATAAATAAATGCATATTATAAGAGAATTGTTGTTGGCAACCAACCCCAAATAATGACATGATCAAAATCTCAATAGGGGCTATGCGACGGAAAAAGAAAACCAGTTTGAATTCATGTTTTATATTATTTGAGACAGAAGTGACTAGTAACCATTTTCCATTTTATTAACTCAAGTAACTTCTTGGTTAACTTGTAGGGTTCTTGTACTTTTTCAACATCTGCCCCTCACAGGTTTGTTGAAAACAGTCGCTATCGGCTAATCATAGCACAATTGGGTCTGTTTGAGATTGGAATCAGTACCGGAGGCACGCTGAGGCTCTCGTCTGGCTCCCGGGAGTTCGAAGGAGGGGCGCTCATCCCTTCGGAACGGATACCGGGCGCATGCAGAGTTTGCGCGCGCCAAACCGAGCAGTATTTCCGTTTGACAGCCTGGCCAGAGACGCGGTATCTGCATCAACAGGGAGCTCTGTGTGTGGAAAAGAGCACTCGTGGACTTTAATCAAGGGCTGAGTAGATCACATGAGAGCCGCTAGAGCTGTTTAAAGCAATTACACGAACTCAGTCGTTCAGCGGCAGTGCGCGGACCATCACGATGATTATTCAGCTGACGCGTGCCAGCTGCCGGGAACCGTCCTCATGAATGCGATGAAGAAGTGCAAATGAACCTTTCAGGTACAAACTTTTTATTTGTGCCAAATGTGTGGCTATCTTGAAACTGTAACGGTGCCCGTAGCGCGATTTCTGTTTCGTCTGAAAGTGCCACAGGTTCATAGACGAATAAACAGGTTATACAGGTTGATTTGAGTTTTTTGAGTGTTTTTATTTGATGTCAGCCTTCTTTCTTGTTTCTTTTGTGTGATGCAGAAATGGAAGTTTAGGTTTTAGTGTTCCCTGCTTTCTTTACAAATGGTTTGGGTACATTTTCTCACAAATCTTTCTGAAGGAGCTAAAGTGTGTTGTGTTTTTATTTTAAATATTACTCAGACATCAACGGTAACTCCACAAATGGGATTGCGGTAGCTCTTAATGGGAAATAAAAATCCCTTTTGACCTTAGTTAACACTTTTGATGAGTCTCCTAATGCCTGCACTCTTAACCCAGATTTTGTCTAAACTAATGATTTTAAGCAGTCATTGCTTAAATTTTATTGTTTTTTTTTAAAAAGTTGTCAATGTTAAAAAATAATAGTTGTTTCCACTAAACAGACAAATAATTGACAGTACTAATGCAGTTAAGCAGACATCACTCAGTATGTTATGTTTTTGAGGAGAGGTGGGAGGGGCTTTTGCACGTGCAGATCTGAGAGTGAGCAGAGAGCAGTTGCCTCCGTGAAGAGATGAGCTGATGCGCGGTTTTTGAAAGCAACGTGAATCGGTGAGTTTATAAAGAGTAATATCTGTAGATATATTTCTGACAAAATTGCTAAAACAAAATCTGAAACTCTAAAAAAGTAAAGTGTTCATGTGCCGATGGACGCTCTTTTATCCGTCGGTTCACAGTTTAGTTGTAACGTTAACTATTAACTTGGCTATTTCTGTAATTTAATAGATTGTAACATTATCCAGTGTGTTTTTGAATGTTCACAGTTTAGTTACAACGTGTGTATTTCGTTAGCTTTATTTTTTTCTGTTGTTTTGCGAGTCCGCGCGAGTCCCTAATATATTATGCAACTTAACACGTGCTAGTGGCTAATGCTAGCGTATTTATTTTATGCATTAAGCTAATATGTAAAATTTGTACTAACTTATTGAACAGTTTAAAATATAATATCATTAGTAGGTGCTAACTTTTAAAATTACCATTAAGTTTTACAGTGGAGTATCTCATTTTTTTCTAAAAAGTTGCTTATTCTCTGTTTTCACAGGTTCATGGAAAGATGCAGTGGAAATGTAAGTTTTGTGAATTTATATGTGACAAACGGGGTTACCTTTTAAAACATTATAGGTTAAAACATGGAAGTTACAGCAGAACTGTTCCATTTCCTTGCCTGCACCAAGATTGTTTGTGCACATTTAACTCCATTAATGCACTTAAGGTGAAAGAGAAGATGGACCTTACATTTGCACTTAGAAGAAGAGAAGTGGTGGAGACTGGGCCTGCCATAAGCCAGATGGCGGAACGCTGGCCTGCTCTTTTCACAGAGGATCAGGTATGTTTAAGAGGCGTATAATTGATTTTATTATTATTTTATTATTTTTTCCATATAATACAAATTAACATTTTATGTCGATTTTGTATAAATTACAAATTGTTCACTTTTATTATTTTATCTACATCTTGGAGGCATACACGTGTAAAAGATTTATGTTTTTTTACACAAAATACAATTGTCTATAACCACAGTTTAATTTAGTCTTGAAATATAATGTTATGTATTCTGTACTCTTATTTTGCAGGTGTTTATGGAATTTAATCGGATTGTGGGAAAGAACCTCAAGAATGAATTTTATGCAAGCATTGATCTGCACAGTCAACGTCTAATTGAGATCTTCCGTAGTAAAAGAGGGAATGTTGGACAGCTGTTGACACAGCTTATACAAGAAACCAAGGTTGGTCCATTGTATCCATTGTACATTTATTTGATGCATTGTTTTATTTAGAATAAAAGTAATGAAAACATGTCACATTAATTGATGTTGTAATGGTTGTCCAGTACAAACAAAATTGTTCTTTTCTGATCATGCTTTATTTTTGATAATATCTCTTTATTCTTACAGTGTCTTTTTTATTTTACTACCCAACAGACTCAAGAACCAACTGACCTTAGGTCACTGGTGCTTAAAGGACTCCCAATTCTCCTGGGTGACAACACCACCGACTTCTTCAAAGCCTGCTTTGTAAGTAACTGTTTTCTCATATCTTGGACCATTACTGCAGAATCTTTTTGTTAATTCATAGTCTTTGTATTATCCTTTACTCATATTTACATGTCAGTCAAAACCTAAAATATATTTATTTCTGCTTTGATGATGAACTGTGATTTGGGGGTAAATAAGTGAGAAAATGTTCATAAATGTTTAATGAAGAGTTAATAAAGCAGTCCTAATTCATAAATTACTTTGTGTCAGATTATTTGTTTAACATAATTGATAGTTATTTAATAAGTAATGTCTTGAATGTGTTCTGTTGTTAGGACTCTTCTGATGATCACTTGTTCCACCACCACCACCTTGACCTTGGAATCCTCCTGATTGAGAAAGAAAATGTTTTGACCTCATCTCCTCTGCATCTCAATCCAGCCTCACATAAGATCGTCATCGAAGGACAAGTTGTGATTGAAAGTATTAAAGACTTGCCAAAAGCTATGTGCATTATCTTTGGACTTACATATCCATGAAGAATACATTTCAATTCATCCAACAAGTACTTCTCATGTTGGGCCACACTGACTTAAAGCCTAAGTTACAAACGATAAAAAATCAGCTTGCAATGTAATTTTGACAGGAATGGCTGTTTATTGTTTTTAGATTAATTCAAGACAGTCCTGGTTTAAAATGCCTTGTTATTGCAGTAATTGCAAATTTTACCAATGTTCCAAGGTAGAAGTGTTCAAAATTCAGTTTTAAAGAGTTTTAGAAACTTGACTTTACATGCTTTTCCACATTTGCATGGCATGTGTATGTTAATGTAAGCAATTTTCACAGTTGCTAACAAGCATTTAAATGTCAAAAAATGTTATTTGTCTTGTATGACAAATTTATACATTGAATATGCTGTTTTAAAGCAATAAAAGATTTAAATGCTGTTATTGTTTACTTTTTAAATTAAAATTGATATTAGTATAATTTCTTAATTATAAGGCATTAAGTATAAATATCTAAAATTGATATTTAATAAGATTTAATACAATGTACACACAAAAAATAGTAATGTGAACTAATGATTTTTAGCAATGTCTACTAATGCGAACCTGACCTGTCTACTGCACCCACTAACATTTTTATGTTTATACAGCTTAAACTGTTTAGTTTTAGCCTATGTAAAAACTAATCTTGTTTAGTGCAACGGGTTTCCTCGCAAATTTCTAGTAAAGTCAACTAATCCGGGTTAAGAGTGTGTGACTCTTCTGACGTTTGGCATTTTCTCACCAGTGGTCTCATGTGTAAGTCAGATTTTGCCTTTGTTAGTGGAAGAGCCCTATATCCGAGGAAGCGCTGTGTAAATAGAGACTGTAAATCTACTTATCTCCAAGTCACATAAGCTCCCAGCAGCTCTACCACACAAAAAGGGGATATTCTATCCATTTTTTTTATTTTTACACCATTTCAACTGCTGTGTGAATCTCGCTCGACTAGTGCTGGAATATATGAAAGGAAAGCTCTGGACAGTCTTTCACTGGAACCTGGATCCTTCAGCTGAAATAACAGAGTTAAAATTCCCAGTGCTTTTCCCGGTATTTGCAAATGAGTTTATCTCAGAATTCGACTATAAGCAACCAAATGACAATTTCTTTTCAAACAAATTTTTTGTGTTGTATCGTTTGTGAATTTTTCCTTTTCTGTTCGAAGTATTTGTATTTCTAAATGGCCATCAATAGCTGCATTTCCATCCACCTATGGCCAATTTGGAAAAGTCTAATAAAAAACCCAGGATGGAAAATCGCAGGTGAAATTGCAAGATGCACACAACTGGGTAAACTAAATGGAAATTCATTTATTGAAAAAAAAATTCGTGAAGTTGGCATTTAGCAAGTTTACACAGTGCAATGGCAAAGCGTTTTCAGTCAGAAGTGGAACGTGATGGAGTGGCAGAATGGATTAACTAATAGTCCGATTTCATTGCACAATATCTGAAATGTTGTTTTGGTCATTCTAAAATTCCTGAGCCAAACTCTGTAATGAAAGTGGTTTGGGATCATCACCTCCCAAAACTCTCTTGACCTGCTGCGTTGTCAAAGAGCAGTCTCTTGCCTTCAATGCATTTCGTCTACATGTTCTGAGATGCAAGTAAGTTATTCAAAATGCGGCAACCTCCATTTTCTTTTGATATTTGGTTCAAGTTTATCAGGAAGTGACGATTTTTGTTCTCTTTGACTTTTTGAACGGAAACTGTGCTGTATTCACACATATTTTATGCAATATTCCAGTTTTGCTCAAAAATTTAATTTGCATCTTTGGATGGAAACTCGGCTAGTGTCTCATCCATCCATCCATCAATCCATCCAGATTTGGTTAAACCTATTAAAACGTTTGTAACCTACTGCTTTTAAAATGTTTGTATAACCTGCTGGTAGTAGAAATGTGGTTCATTTGCTTTTGAAGTCATCCAACAACAAACTGATCCTACAATTATAGATTGAGCCTTTGAGCCATTCACCATTGCAAACGGGGAGTTCCTGCGTAATTCAAGTCCAGCTTAGGGAAACCGAATGTATTTACGAATGACCAGTATAGCAATCTATTTTGAAAACCGGTCTAGCCACAAAATAAAGCGCACATTCACATAAAAGTATGTTGCATCTGGAAATGCACACATACAGAGGTCTGTGTTTTGTTGACATCTGTCTCCATCTGAGAGTTTTTGAGCTGCTTGTGGTGGGCTGAATTTCCCCAATCCAGACTTGTTCTTAGGAGATTGCTGACTGAGGTTATTACTTCAGCTCTTCAGCATGCTGTGGAATGCCTTTCCCTTTACAGCCGTTTATTCTATGTAGTCCAGCTTCAGTTGTAACCTGAGCATTGAGGTGGTATTGTCCTTAAAGTGTTAAATTGTCCCTTAAAGTAAATTATTGTGGAACATATCTTTCAAGCGATTTGCTTGCTTTCAATTCATTTGCTCTTTCAGCAAATAAACAATAGTTTGTACTAGAGAAGTGCTTTGATTTAGCTGATTTGTCCTTATCCCTTCAATCTGTTTAGTCACAGAAATATTTCTTCATCCGGTGTTTCTCCCCATGCCACAAACTCATTTGAATCCTTTGGCTTTTCTTCATTTCAAGCTACCATTTTTAGGAACAGTTTGGATATCTTTCATTTCAGAGTTGTGTGGACTATAGGACAGCGGAAAAGATTTAGAGAAGCTTAAAGTTCTCTGACTTTTGTTTTAATGAGTGTCAGGCTTTGATTTTCAGTAATATGCCCATGCTGCTTTTAAATGACAGGTTACATACAAAACGGTAAGTTTATATTAAGTAATCCTGTTTCATTTTGTATTTTACAAAGAATTTTGTATTTAACAATTTCTTGTGCAACTACTGTGCGCCAAGCTCAATCGTAATCCTATTTTCCAGAGCTTGTTTGCAATGTGACTGAAAATTCACATTGTTCCCTGCAAGTTCACCATGTGATGTTTTGATAGATTCACGTGTTCGTCGTCAGTTAGAAACCTATTTCAGTATAGTGATTGAAACACTATATACTTTATTTATCATGAGTAATTATTAATATCAGATGCCGTTGACCTAGAAGCAAGTTTATGATTCATTTTCTAACTATTCTCTGCACTTTTTTTGTTCTTTAATATGGTCGTAGATCAGTGTTCCATTCACACATGCTATTTTTTAATCACAGCCGGCAGATAATAATGTTAATGATAAATATTGTCGTTATCATGAATTAATATTATAATGAAGTAATAATAATTTTTTTGTTATTGATTCACTGAAATGAAACATGGCAGGGGTCTAGACTAACTTTTTGCACTGGTTGCACTGGTGCGCCTACATTTTTTTCTTAGGTGCACCAGCACAAAAGTTATAGGTGCAGCCAAATTTTCAACTGCATCACATTTAACACCGCATTTTCACAAGTTCACTTTTTTAGTTATCTATTCATTTATTTATTTTTTTAATCACTGTCCATAGACAATATTGACTTGTAAATGATTAACTAACAACCTGGTCAATATAAAGTTCTTTATTTGAAGCACAATTCCACAAGAAAGGTAACTAAAACTTACTGAAAAGGTGTTTAAAGTGCTTTACTGAGCTGAAATTTAAACTTAAAACTGATTTTGGTCCCTAAGAGCAGCAAATACAAATAAAAACGATAATGCCATTTACTACCCAGATCAAGAGTTTATAATGCAGCCTATTTATTTATTTTTCATTTTAAGCATCAGAATATTATGGTTAATGCAGTAACGAGACGGTAGGCATATTATTGACATAGGCTCCATGACATGACATGGCTTACCTTGGGCATGAGCATGCTCGACTTCAATGTGTTCAATTAACCGGTCTTCCTTTCCGCAAGATACAACCGTACACAATGATGCATTCCTTTGTGGCGATATATGTGCCTCCGTCGATCAGGAATGCCATGTACGCACTGTTCACAATTTGCACAGACGTCTTTTGTTTTCAATGTATCTGTGATGACTCCTATAAATTGGGTGCGCGCGACATCATTGCTGTACGTCGGGTTTACGTTCAAGCCATTTTTCTTCATAAGAATTATTTCGGACTTGAATTTAGTGAAGGGTAGTTCTTCTTTTGCAATATTGTAGGCAACGTTAAACTTAATTATCATCTCGGCCTCGTCTGATCTGTTTGCAGCTGCCTGCCGCTGTAAAGGTACGTTCACATCGAACGCGGTTCGCGCGGTAAGCGCGGAGGGTTTCCATGTTAAGTCAATGCAAAAACGCGTTTGCGCGCGTCTGAGGCTTCAGCGGCGCGGTAACCGTGAATTGAGAGGCGCGCTTGCCGCGTATTGAGCCGCATGAATGGGTGATACGCGTGTTGTGAGCCGCGCGCAGGAGGCGGACCGGCCGTAGACGGAGTTTCGTTTTTTTTTAACCCGCGAACGACGGGTCGCACCGGTGCAACCTTTGATTTTTTTTAGTCGCACCATTGAGAAATTAGGTCGCATATGCGACCAAATTGGTCGCACTCTAGAGCCCTGCATGGCCAAAGTTAAATTTACTTTGGCAAATTCTTCCTTTTTGTTTTGGTTTTCAAAGAGAAAATGACAAAGCACGGTTAAAAATATTTAACAATCAACCATTTCTAACAGGTAAGTCTCATGCAAAATTCTTGTGCTTCTCGAGAACTAAATGGTTTTAATATGCATTTTTTAAACAGATTACCAGCGTAATTCTGTTCATATAAACTTTCATATATCTTGTTTAATTGAAGCAAAGCTTAATGTCAATACCTGTACTTATGGGTTTTGCGGTCAAAGCCCCTGCAAAAACAGTTGGATAAAAAAATAAACAGGGCATTTCTGTATCTAGGTCCTCTTTACTAGATAGCAATAAAATGACGTGGTTGCAACATATAGCCTCTAATGGAAGAAAATGCTGGTTTATACTTCTGCATCGAGGCAATGCACAAATGGTGGGGTAACCTCCATATACACTAAGACACCTACAAAATAGCCTGATGTGCTTCTCCCAAAAAGTTTTACTACACACAGTGTTGACTTGGAACACCAGGAATGTGATTGGTCAGCTTGGTAGCAGAGCATTTCCAAACATGTTTAGTGTTATGCATATCTCTGTCAAGACCCAACCAACACTGACATGGACCAAATCACAGCGAAATTAATTGAAGATGATGTGCATAGATTCAAATCTGTACTGATATCCTGTGGAGTTAGATTGTCAGATAATCTATCCCATCTACATCAGAAAATTAAAACACAAACAATGAAGTCGCAACAAACGAAAGTCCATACATTGAAACACTGCCAACTAGCGTTGAATAAGAGCTATAATATATTTCACTTTTATTTCAAGGGAATTTCCCCTTTGGTAAATAGGTTGGAAATGTGGGATTTCCATTTGTGGCCTGAGACTGTATCTGCTGTGAATATACAGAATATCCAGGTGCACATCCCTTGACTTATTACACAGCCGTGGCAAAAGTTTCTAAATGTTCCAGTGTCAACTCATAGTGATGTTTGCACCTTCCACTATTCACACATAGAGGCCAGTTGAGGAGGCATATCGAATCCAAGATTGCAGTTATTTTTTTATATGGAGAGTCTGTTGTACATCTGAATAATTTATTCTTCATGGGAATACTCACTAGGATACGTCTTCGGCATTCAGTTCTGTGACTACAAATCACTCCACACCACCCATACAGCACTACAAGAACTGTCAGATAAATGCGCTTGGCTGAAAGAGACCGTTTTCTTTAATGCAGCTGTGGTTTAGTATGAGAGCAGCAATCCAGACTGGTTGCTGGGTTTCACTGAGACTCATTAGCTTTTACAACAGCTTAAATTCCTTGTTACCATGCCAGGATTGAGATCACGGCTCACTTTTTTTGCTTATTTGCATGACAGCTTTTTAGAAAAGCATGTTTTCAGATCCACTTCACTAGTTTTGCCCCATGTGTAATAATGAGCATGCCATTGCTCCGGTGGGGCACTACAGTGGGCGAACATCTCACAGCCCAACTGGTGCATGGAAGACACCTGCTGAGCAAACCCACCACAGTTCCAGTTGATTTTAAATCGTTTGTCTTAATCCATTTCCTTCACTAAAACATTTGTTCCCTGCTTTTTAAGCACTTGTTTTCATCAATCATTTTAGTTCAGAGATGCAGATGGCTTTTAGGTGAGGGTTTGGTAATTGACGTGAATAAAACGATTTATTGGGTTTTGATTGAGATGAAGTCGATTAATCATTTTGTTCATGTGGTAATGTAATTTTGAAGCTGCTCACGATCCAGAATGAATCGGTTGGCAAGGCCCGAGTTGAACGGCCTTGTGAGATAACAACGGAACCCATGACATCACATCTGTTAATCATGCTTAGAGGCAGAGACTTAGTCTCCTTAGCAGACTTAAGTCATTACTTTCCCTTTTACTAAAGATAGAGTTCACATTAAAAACAGAGGCTATTCACCCATCCTGGCATTATTCACCAATCTTCTCTGCAGATGTTGTCATACACTTCATCGTATGTGTTTCCTCGACTGCTTTTTGATTGGTTAGAATGAAGGTGCACATGATAGTAAACAATGGAGGGCAGAATGCCAGAAGACTGGGACAATGCGACTTTGTCGTTTGATTTTGACCATTATAATCCCAAAATGAGAGAACATGGACAGTACATATTATGTATTTACTTTCAAAGCTAAAAAACATTTGAATTCATTTATTTATAAATCTCGTACCGCACAAAAGCACCCTACAATATAATAAATCATCCAGATCAGCTCAATGTACAGTGTATGCAGGTGGAATTAATTTCTTCAAAAAAAGCTCAAACAAATCCATTTATCCACCTGAAAATGTTCCACATTCGGAAACCTCAGCACGGAAACCAATCTTGGGAAGGGTACAGAACACGTTCTTGTATTTGATGGCACCATTGAGCATAGTGGCCTCTATCATCCATAAACAGAGATTTTTCCTATAGAGCTGGCTGCCAATTAAAATTTGTGGAAAATGGCCTCAGTCAGGAAGGTGACCAAGAAGCCAATGATCATCTGTCAGAGTCGTTTTATATTTGTTTACTCCTGACCCATGTGAATACACATTGGTACATCATTCTTTTATTAAAGTGCAGCACACATTAAAAAAGAACCACACCCAGCATTTTTCGTTGGAAATAATCTGTTTCATTGCAAATAGTCCTGAGAAAACACTAGATGTGTTCAGGCATGCCCACCAATTGTCCACATTTCATCTGCAGGATGTTGTTTTCACAGGCAAAAGCCGTTGCACTAAGTTTTTGGTCTCCAATTTGACGTGTCATAAATCATTATTCTGCACTGTCCGGTCATGACAGTAGTTGGATTATCATTTTTTTTTTCGTCATGTGCATTTATTTTCCATGCGAGGGCTTTTATCTTGAAATGGTCTTATATGTACAAATTAATTAAAGAAGCTCAAGGAAAAAGTCAGAAATGGTCAGAAACTATTAATTATCATTTCTATATGCAAGGGTAATAGACACAGCTTGTGGCCACTTTATAATCAAAATAAATAAAAACTTTTTTTCTACTCCTTTAAAGTTTGAGACTGTGTACCAAACACATTCCAGAGATCTACTGAAAATATTTGCACCCTTCAAGTGAGCACACTGTCAAATACTGCATAGATGCGTTGCAGTGTTATTTTCTTTGGGAAATTGTGATCTTCATCCACTTGCCATTCCCTAAAAATTCTTCATTTTGTGATGCTACTCCTTGCCAGTACACCCAGCTTTTTCCACATTCTCTAGTTCCATGAGATCTGATGACACCATTTGCAAACTATTTTGATCATTATCTCCAGAGAGGATCAGACCTGAAGCTAACATATGAGATATCTATTTAAAAGCAGAGCCATGAAGCGTTTATTTGGGGTGCTTAAGAATCTAAGGTCTGTAATCGTCAAACACTATGTGACTCCACTCTGTCATTAGCTGTTGACCAGGGTACAAAGCAGATCATTTAAATGGATGACGTTTTTGAAATCTCAGAAGTTATCATACCATTCTAAATGCTATCATGAACTAGTCTTTATGGTGGCTAACTGTTTTATGGTTTCAGGGGTATTAACAAGTGGACTGTAGCAAAAGCAAAGGCTGAAAAATAGCTAAAATAGCTGCCTTTTCTTTGACTCCTGAAGCTAAAATTATTATTAATTAGCGATTTAACCAGGTCAGATTTAAACATTGACCCTATATCTACAAAATTTCTATTTGTGTAGTTTCTCAAATTATTATCTAGTGATGATGCATCGCTATATTCTATTCATCAAATATTGAATATCTTGCTTTCACTCATTAACCTTAAAATGCCTGCTCATTTGTTGTGATTTGCACTGGGATCTCCTCCATTGTCTGGCTTGCTCCGTAAGCAAAAGCTTTGTCTGCTGTGTTACATCAGCACAGTCAGTGTGGCTGGGCAGTGGTACATTGTCACTGAAAGTCTGTTCCATCATACCGTTCTTTGGCCGGATGGTTGGAAAACAAGGGAAGTGCATCACTCAGCTCTAGACTGTTGGTCCCATGAATAGTTCTGGGGGTTGTTTTCCACATTTTTGAAGACATCTGTTCAGTAATCTTATTCTGGATATCTGAGATACATTAATTAAAGTGAGTTCTTTTTTACCTAGTTATATTCTAGATGAGGATTTTTTTTAAAGTAGAAATTGTATTTTCCCAACTAAAGCTTTACAGTTTACATGTTTTTTTTTTTTAATTAGTGTTGCAGACTTTATGCCGTTAAATCCATTGACTATGAAATGATGGCCTTTGTGTGTCACCCATGTCAGCTATAGGTTTTGATAAAGTTTTAAAGGCTCAAATTGGTCAGTCTTTGAAGTGTGATCATAAATGGATGCAGAGGCAAGATATGAACTTAACAAAGATGCCTTGAGAGGCTTCTAATTCTGAATAGGTTCTGAGGGTAGGTAGACCAGATGTTTATGTCTACATCCTGGAACAGAGCTTCTCATTAATCTTTGTAATTTAGTGTCCTTGTGTCAATAGTGCATCACTAACAAGGGAAGTCCAATGTTGTCAATTAACATAGATCTGTTGAGCTCTGCAGCTTTATTTTTATTATCTTTAATATCTAAAAAAAATACGTTTTGGTTCCTCTGTTACAGACCCCTTTTAAAGCCCTGTTTGTACCAGACTTTAAACCATTTTTTTCTGCTGTAAACAATTTTTTTTCTGCGGTTGTTCTCTTTTAACATGGCTGGCCATGTGAATCTGAAGGGGTCAGTGGAGGTCATTCAGTAATTTCCCCTTTAAATATCCCCTCGGTTAAATCATACGTCCCAAATAGCTACAGGAAACCAGAAGGAGGTGTTATATTAATTTAAACATGTAATAATAAAAATAAAACAAAGTAAAGGTACACTATGCAGCAAATTACCACCAATGGTTTATCATTTGTACTTTGTGGCCACCCTCTATATGAGACTATCAAAAGCAAATTTTTCAAAACAACTGTGATCATTTGATGTTGTTAATGTTTAATTTTACACCTCAACCAGAGCTTTCTTAACAAAAATCACATGTGAGCCTTAAATAAAAGCTTGGAAAAGTACAGCTTTTTAGTTTGCTTTGTCAAATTGTGAAACATATCTCGGGTTATTTGCATGAGGTGTTCTATATCAGTTTATGACGCTATCACTCTCATCTGTCCTGAATCTGCCGGCACACTTGTCTAGACATGGTATTACAATGCCCTGTGCCCTGTGTCAGTTCTTGTTTTTATTTAAGAAACTCCCAGATAATCTCATCCACATCTCTTATAACAGAATTCAAGCTTCTTTTTAGGTTAAAAGTATAAAAGCTTCACATGAAAAGGATTCATTGTCAAAATGTGAAGTTGAACAGAAAAAATTGTGATAATGAAAATAAAAATGTAACATTTGCTAAATCTGGTTAATATTTGCTTTTTTAACCATTTAGGTTTACATTATTAAAATGAACAAACGTTTTGGTGTGTTTGTAATTTAGAACTTCCCCTTCTCAGAAAGCAGCAAAAGTGCTTCAAATTGCAGATTAAAAATTATATACAGTTTAAATAAATATATTTTGTAAAGATGTTTTTTCTTTATGACAATTCACTTGCCTGAATGAATAATTTTACAGAAGAACATTGTATTTCATGTGATTAATGTGATTGATTTTGCATAAACTACATTAACATTTTACTGTTTTTTTTTCTATAGTTACCTGGCAGACCAGTGCTGGAATGGAGGCTGCATCTACCTGATCATGTTGCGAAGAATCAAGCGCAAGGCTCCTCTTCCTCCATGTAATGGCAGCAGTGTTGGGGGGAACTCTGTGGATGTCTCCTATGAGCACAGGCACAATTCTTCTTCTGAGACCCTGGGAAGCCCCACTCAGAATGCACAGAATGGGAAACGAACCCGAAAATTTGGTGTCATTTCTCGCTCCTCATTCACTCGTGACAGCAAAGACAGTAGGGACTCTGAGCATGAGAATGGTTACAGCTCCATGGAACTTGAGGTCACTTTCCCAGAGAGTCCTTTGGTCACCCCGACCAATGAGGTTCCAGAGGTCATACCTAATCACCTGAAGGTGGGCCGCACAGCCACCTTGCCTAGCAGAGGTCTCTCACGCCTGTCTGAAAGCTATAGAAATCAATCAATAACCAGTGACCCTTCCAGTCAGGTAAGAAATCTGCTGCTATAACTGGTTAGTCAATGAAAGACTGCAAAATGTCAATTTTAAAACAGCATGATTATTTTTATTTAAGTCTTTTCTGAAAGCTGTTTTCTGACGGAACTGAACAAATGCATATTGTCTGAGTTGAACTCAGATCTAAAACCTTTCTGATATTTTATTCAGGCCCTAGTGGGCATTCCAGTCAGCATTGCAATTGCCTGCTCTTTCAAAACTTCCAACCTCTGTGACATTGTGCCATGAGTGAAGCAAATCGTAGTCAACTGATCTACGTTAAATCGGAGAAATAAATACTGCAATCCTTTTTAGTTGGAGAGTGCTATGACTGTTAGAATGTTAGTTTGCAGTTCAAGCTGTTCACTGGGTCCACTTATTCTGAATTAGAGGTTGTCTATCAAAGAATTAGAAGTTCGGACTTTGCTGCACTTATTTCTATCTTGAACATTGGGACATGTGGTTGCGATTGGACTATGTTAGTCGTTCAAAATAACTATAGATATACGATAGTGTCAGTGGTCAGAGGAACCACTTCTCAACCATCATCCCAAAAAGCCGTAAGGAATGAAACATGGAAGCACTCACAGGAGCTTCGAGCCAGAAAAGTTCAATGATCTTTGGGAGCAGGGCACTTACAGAAAACCACATTTAAAGAAAGCAGACTAAGACGCTAAGTCCCTACAGTTAATTTTAGAGTATAGCCGTCTTTAACTCTGTTTTAAAACAGATTTAGCAGACAAGCTCTGTGAATATAATACACAGGGCTCAAGTTTTTATTCACTTTGTCTGCTCCTCATGTTTACTCATGTTTACTCCTCATCAATAACTTTATTTCGCTTATTGATTATCTGTAGTAATTGTATATAATCATTTTACCTTTGGCTTCTGTGTTAGATTTGCATTGTTATCAGTTTAAATGATGTAAACAAGTCTAATCCTTTGAAAATAAATTCTTTTTGAACTCTAACTTTCTATCTTTTGCTTTTCAAAAATCATGGTCAGGTGGATTTCACAAAAGATGATTTAAGTGTAAAAACGTTATCATTGTAGACACATTATGCAAGTAAATCCTTTTATTTTTCCATAGATTTTTACAGTGACCTCTCTTGAGAAAATAAACTCAAAAACAAATAGAGATAAATGTCTGTGAAGGGTTTTACCCGGGAGTTTGTCATCCACTAAGAAGACCTTTCACCAGAACCTACTATTTCAATGTTCCCGGACGGTGGAATGCTCTTCCAGTCCAAATCCGCAAAGCAGTCTCTCACAAAATCTCTTTTTTTTTATCCCAGAGTGCACTTACAAACATAAAACCACCCAAAAAGCACCTAATGTATTCTGAATCAACTGTAACCACCTTGTTACAAACTGCTTGTTGTGTTTTCCCCTGAACTTTGTCACTTTGGATAAAAGCATCTGTAAAATGAATAAATGTAAATGTAAGAAGACACAAATATTGTGCAGAGGTCAAAGATCGTTTTATCCTGCAGCTCTACATGATCAATAGAAGATATACATTCATGTAGGTTTTTTTAATTTATGGCAAGGTCATCATTTAATTATTTAACAGCCTGTGTTTCTCTATTGAAGCATTAGGGAGGGATCATGACAGTTGGAGGATGTGCAAGTTTATTTTGACAGCAAGCAGGAAAAGCGTGAGATTTTAAGAGGCAGCAGAGCATCTCAGCTAGGGATTCTGTGCCTGTGATTCACCCTGCCGACAGGCTTTGCTTGAGAACATGCCCTTCTCAGACACATTTCAAAAGAAGCGTGAGCAAGTTGTTGCATGTTTTTAGTTCAGAGGTGTGTGCTAACCCAACTGTCATGCTGCCAGGAGCTTGAGGTGTAGTTTATTTCTGTGCCACAAACCAGAGCTGAATCTTTTTAAAGTGGGCCTTTCACTGCACATATAGTTGGTCTATCAAATTTGATAAAAAATTAAAAAAAGTACATCATTTTGTGTTGTAATGTGAAAATATTGAATAGTTTGAATAGTTACATTTTCAAGTGGTAAATGAAACTAGCATTAAGTTTATAGTGAAGTGATCATTAAAAAATCATTTATTTCATCATTATTCTGAAAAATGAATTGATGAATAGATTTTGTGATTGGGAGCTCTGACTAATTTCACAGTATTCTTTTATCTCATTGATGATAAACTGTGGTGGGGGGTGTAGTTGAGAACAGTAGTATTGGTTGAACTTCTCTCTCTCTTTCTCTTGACCAATGAATTTTGTGAAATATTTTTTTGTGACCTATTTTTTAAATTTTTTTAAGCATTAAATAGTTTCTTCTCAATTGCGTAATAGCAACTTGTGACTGAGCAACTGAACCGATGGGTTATGTAAGAGACTATTTTTAGGCTTTTAGACACTTCTTAGAAAGGCTGTTTGAAAATTCATGAGCTCTTGTTTTGCTGTTACTGTTAGAAAAGCTTTGATGTCCAGAACAATCGCTATTTAGGGCTCGGTGGTTAAAATCAATTCATGCATTTGGATGTTGCTTTTGGCGGAGGATGAAGAGTAGTTGCAACACTAGCAAACTGAGTTTACATTAAACACAGGGGATGAAGCCCCTTGGCAGGGATTCTTCACATTTGAATAGGGAATTGGAATTGGCTGTGTTAATCACATGCTTACTGGTTACATGTTTATACATTAACTACCTTGTAGATTTTAGGGTGCCCACCTCACCAGATGCATAGTAGAAAGGGACTAAAGTTGCACTTTACTGATTGACCGCTGAAGGCAGGTGTAAGACAGAGATTGGCATTCACTTTAAAAGTGCCTAACTCAAGTGCTCAATAAACAGACATCCAGTTCCGGATTCGAACGATATACTTGTCTTTGCGCTAGCCATTAGGCCACAGCCCAGAACAATTTTGCCAGCTTTAACCCATTCACAAAATCACTCAGTGATTGGATGGCTCTCAGCTTTTTTTTATTACTTATCAACTCAAGTTATATTAGGTGTTTATATTAGGCGTAGCATCCAACCCTTTTGCACCCTTACCCAATCTCAATTACTGAGTAGAGATGCACTTCCATGGCTGGTTGTACACAATTTTAACTTCCAAATTTTTGTTGAAGTCATTGACACTACCAGTTGTGCACAGTTTATGGATTTTAAAAGTGCCCAGCCAAATCCAATTTCTCAATTCTTACATTTGGCAAATTTTATTTTGCTATAAACTTATTTTGTTGTATTATTGCAAACAAGTCATATGCAAATATTAAACCCAATTAATTAAAGAAACTTAAATATTAAAAAAAAAAAATAGTTGTCTGGTGGAAAATTGGTGATAACTTAAGTTGTTTTGTTGTCCCGTTGAATCTAGTCTCACATTAGTAAATAACCTGAGATAAAAGATAAAGTCTTGCATATAATGCAGTAGCTGTCATTCAAGCCATATAGGTCACTTTTAAAACTGAACCTTTTGAAACCACTATTTATTTGCAAATGATATATGTAGAACTGTTTGCAAATAATTCCAGCTTATGATAAATATGACCCTGTTCTCATCTCTAGTCTCGTGAGGGCAGCCGAATCTGGAAGATGCACTTGGTGAAGGGTCAAGAGGGACTTGGTATCCAGATCACGGGAGGCAGAGGATCCAAGAGGTCCCCTCATGGCATCATTGTGGCCCACGTGGAGGAGGGCGGAGCTACACAGAGGTAATGGGTCTTTTTTTCCACAGGGTTTCATTGTGTGCTGCCATGGTGACCTATCTCATGCATATGCCAGCAATGGAAGTCTAGAGAGCCCTCCAACTTGCGTGTTCATCTTCAAAGCCACGTGGATGAACACTTAATAAAAGAAAACAAAATGATCATCCCCGTCCTCTAAATGTTTTCTTTTTTAATGCGATGCAAGCAAATTAGATTGAAACATTGTGTAATCTGAGTTATCTACCATTTTTTGACTGCACAGCACACAGTAAAATCCTGTAAAATTAACTCTACTCTGAGTATATTTGGTCCCACTCTATATAGAGTTAAACCGACTCTGAGAAAGAGTAATTTAATAATCTGTTTTCTTCATGTTTTTCCAAATCTGCATGGAAAATGCAAACTAAATATTAACTATTCAGAGAGGGACCAAGTCCACTCCAGAAAGAGTAAAAACAGACAAAAATAGACTGTTTAGTTCAAATAGACTTATTTAAATAACTCTCCTTCAGAGTTGGTTTAACTCTATATAGAGTGGGACCAAATAAACTCTGAGTAGAGTTAATTTAACTCTTAGGATTTTACTGTGCACAGTCAAAACAATGCTTTGTTTTTAATTCAACTGTACAAACATGTGCTTCTCACTCTGCTTTTTACTGCCTTTAAACTTTGTTTTATAGTTTCTAACATGCTGAAGAATGTGCTGAATGGCTTCCCTTAGTGACTCATTATTGCACACTTAGTAGTGAGAAAGTAATAATGAGCCAGAAGCTGAATTTAGCCTAAAGAAGTTAAAGGCCCAAAGTTGTGTACTTAGTTATGTAAATCTGCTCAGACTGCACTGCAACTCCCTAAAAGATCATTATCCATGGATATATAGATTCATGGGATGTTACAGACCGCATTAGAAATATGCAGCTCTCCCAAGGAGGGCTATTTTTGGTTAATCCACAGCTAAAGTATTATTTTTAAAAAGGGAAGCCATTTCAGAGAAACCAATTGGGAGAAATCATGAATTCCTCTCCCATGTTCTCAGTAGTGGTTGGTCATAGAGTATCTTTTTCTTACATAACAGCTAAGACTAAGATAACCTTTGTGGATGACTGACGCCTTGGGAATTTTGACCTGTGACTTGAGAGTGGCTTTAAGATTTGAACTCGCTCTCCCATCACCACTCACTCTTGATGCTAATGAAGCCTCGGTTGTGCTGCCAGCCTGATACATGTGGACAAATGAAATAGCAGAGACAGAGGTGCCTTTGAAATAAAGTCGAAAGCTTTTCTTTATATCCAAATGATGAAACTGGTTCTGTTGTACTATTGAGATATTAATAGAAATGTAAATTAACAGTTAAATAGCTTATGAATCGTCCTCATATCAAATCAGGTTCTTGTGATGTTTTCCTTACTTTGTATTTATGTAACTTCAAGAGTAAATAATATATACATGAGTTTATAACCACATGCATGTCAATCGTTGCTTTAAAGATAAGTCTCCAGAAAACAAATGATGTGTGGTGTGTGTGTGTGTGTGTGTGCGTGTGCGTATATACATATATAATATATATATATTGTATATAAAATTTTAGTTAATTCTGAGTAGGGTTTTTTTGAAGTGTACGGTGGGTGTGGTCTGGGGACTGTTTCTGACGTCAGTGCAAAAATGGGTAAAATGTTTGGAGATGATGAAACCGAAACGGAGGCCCCTTGGTTTACTCCAAGTCTTTTACTCAAGCAACCAAATCAGATAAAGCTCTTTTTATAACTCTACAGAATGCAGATTTAAGTGTTGTTATAGCATCAGTATTGCTGTAAAGCAGATTACAGTTTAGATGAGCTAAACTTTGAATAGGTTGTATGCAGTGAGTGGGTTTCAGGATTCTTATACTCTCCAAAAGTAGTCCTGCGATATATGATGTAAATACACAGTGCACAAGTTGTTGACTGCTGACATGCTGAGCCAGTTTATTGGTCCTGTCTACCTGTTCACATACATAATGGTTCTGTTTACTATGGAAATGCTATTACCAATGTCTAAACTTTTCGTGCTTTTGAAATCAAAACCTTATATTGTATTTTTGTTCATGTATTAACTGTTTATTTTACTATTTGTGTTTTTTTTCTTTTGATACTAGTCAGATACATTTTCCCCTTAAACATTCATTAGTGTCTACATTGATTAGTTCTTTATTTAACAACAGTACACACTTTTTTGGATCTTTCTGATTGCAGAGATGGGCGTCTGAAGGCAGGCGATGAGTTGCTGATGATAAATGGTCACTCTCTTGTGGGACTGTCACACCAGGAAGCCGTAGCTATTCTGCGCTCCACTGCTGGACTGGTGCAGCTGGTGGTGGCCAGCAGAGTAAGTGTAACACCAAATCCAATCCATTCTGCTAGTCATGAGCTTTTCCTGACGTCTTCATCATAATAAGAGTACCAGCCGTTCAAATGGCAGTTAAAAATTGAAGAGTGAATAGCTGATGGGATCTCTGCTCGCCTGTCTGAGATAAAGTTAAAAATATCCTCAGGCTGCTCAAAGGCTTGCTCTCTCCAGCTGCTCTTGCTTCCTTTCCCAGGATGAGTCTGAAGTTGACTTCCACAAGTACCCGTCCAGCAGCCTGCCAGACCTAGTCAGCACATGCTCTGGTCCGGACACCGCTCCATCCCCTGGGGAGGAGAAGGAGAACATGGAGCCGGATGTGGAGGACGTGAGGGCCAGCAGTCTTTCCCTGCCCACCCAGGACCTGGTACGTACGCTTGCCACTTATCTGCCAGATTATCTGCAGCTCTCATCTCGGAGCGCCTCCTCTGGCCTCAGAAGTGAGATACTTTTCATGAGTTAAGCGGAAGAAAATACACTTTTTCATTATTAGAAGCTCTTTGTCTAGTTGTTATGAACCTTTTACGTAAAAAGTTATTTGATAATAAGCAAAGCATGCTTTCTCGCATAAGAGCAAGCATCTTGATATTTCTTGAAAACCCTGCTGCATGTTGTGATTTAAATGTAGCCTTCCATGTAGAATCAATTGTTTGATCTGGGTTCCATGGATCATTTTTTTCTTGAGCTTTTTATCTGTTGTATTGCCAGAAAAATATTAGAGTTACAAAGTAGCCACTGGCCCAGGATTTGTTTATTTCATCACAAATTACAAATTATTCATTAGCTCTGTGCAAGCAGGATGCATCAAACCAGCGATGCTACACACTGTTTAATGTTTAATCGCACAAAATGAGATGATGTGCTGAATCTGGGCGTGATCAGAGATTCCAGGGTGACAAATTATAGATTAGCATTTTAAATTATAGCATAACTAGTTCACTGACACAGTGATATGACCACACAGACAACACAACATAAGTGTTAAACGTTAACGTTAAACTCTTCTTTGGAGCAGAACCCGTGATGTTCTGCAATGCAGTGTAAAGTGGGTCATTCCCCACCTCCCCACTGCATCTATAGAAAAAGCAGCCCTTTCTTGCTTTCAGGATGAAAAATGGAAAAGAGCAAGTTAATTGCATTAGCATTCCACAGCTCCTGCTGACAACGATGTGAAATTGCAGCTATAAACTCGTTGTTTACTTTGCTGTACAACAGAATGCTTTAGACCAGGTTTAGTGTGGGATGTTTAGTCTTGTCTAAGAAATCTGAAATTTTCTTAATATAACAAAAAAAGAAAGGGACTGATAATTTTATGATTTCAGAGAAGAGTATGGAATGGGTAAATTGGTTGGGTCTAACGATGGACACAGTGCACTGAAAGTCATGAATAAAGACTTGTATACATTTCATGGACCGCTGCAAATGTTTTATACAGATTTGAAGAGGAGGATCTGATGCAGATTCTCTTTGTTCATCCCAATTTCTATGAAAATGAGTGCACATGCGAGAGCACAACTCCCCACCACTTTCCACATTTACATAACTCTTTACATATTAATGAGCCCACTTGAATAAAAACAGACAGCGAGAAAATGGCAAAAGCAAGTGATAATCACTTCACAGAAACTGAATTGGAGGTGCTATTGGCAGAGCGAGAATGAAAAATTCAAATGTGTTGGATGTTATTTTGAACTTTGACTTAACAAGAAGAAGAGTTAATATGAGAGTTGTTCTGATGTTGTAAGTATCTCTCATAACAGCTGACATAAAAAGTATTCAGATATTAGGTGGAAGTATAGAAGTACCACTTCTCACAGACAACATGCTGGTTTGGAGTCACAAGAGCAAATCGAGAAGGGCAAAGGAGAAATAAAGTCACAACTATTTCTTAAATCACCTCGTGGTCTAGTAGTAGGACATTTGCTTCGGATCCTCAGATTATTAGTTTGTTAGATAAACATAAACATGTTAAATGTCTTATATTTGATTCTTAATGCCCTAAAAGGTCTTTAAAAGTCTTCAGTTTGACTTTGCAAAATCGGCAGAAACCCTGCATTGTGTATGGATACCATTTGCACCACAAATGTTTGTTGGTTGGGCTGTGGTTCTGGAACTTATGTTCTGGAACAACGGGTGCAAAGACATTTGGTAGTTGTTATCTGCTTCGGCCCATCTCCTAAAGGTGTAGCCATTGCACAAGTAAGAAATGTGCTTACACTAGACATGAAGCTTGCATGAAGGTGTCTTGGTGAAAAACGTCACGTGTGGTAATCCAGACAGCATTAAAATTTTTTGTTGAAATGCTATCGTTCACACACCCAGCAAAGAAGGAAACTGAGAATATAGCTGGGTCAATAAATATTTCAGTCCACCATATGTTTGCGTTCCATTTCCATTCCACTCTACAGCCCAACACCTGCTCAGACTGTTCCTTTAGTCTCTCTCAGTGTGCTGGCACAGCAGAAGAGGGCGAAGAGTGATTGTTATTATATGTGTGTGTATGTGGGCGTCTTGTCAACCACAGTTTGATGAGACAAAGGAAAGGAGGGGAAAACATGGAAGCACACTTTCAAAAGGATACAGAAGTGAAAGATCTGGAAGAGAAGTGCAGCTGTAACTGTCACGCAGAGTCCTTGAGGTACAGAAATGTGAAAGGCACCTGAGAGTGTAACGTTCTGGAGACAGATCGCATCACTGATAATAGAGGGATGGGCTTCCTGTCTCCTCGCCTAAAACGAGCAGTGCATCTCCCCCCACATGTTGTTGTGTCTATGTGTTGCTTATTAAATAATGGCCAGATCTGTGGGATATACCAAAGCTTATTTTATTACATTTCTATTTTGGTTACTCAATGCATTTTGTTAATCGAAGAAAATAATTACATTTTTGCACCCCCCCCCCCTCTCATTCATTTCAGTTTTCAGATCTTGACAGGCAGGAGGATCGGGGCCGGATTGAGGGTCCCAAAGGATGTTGCAGAAGCCCTACACCAATGAAGTTCCGCAGCAGATCTCAAGGTCAGTACAGACTATTAAATTACATTAAAAGACTCTCCATTGGTTTCTAGCCATGGGTGGATCCACCAGTTCATACCTTCAGGGTGTCTTTTTGTACCAGTCCAGAACAGAGTGTCCCAAATCATTCATGTGTGTTGTAAATCAGAAATCTCAGTTAATGGCTGAATGTCAATGTTTGTGTCAACATCTTGATGCAATTATAATCAGGAGGGGCAAGCCGTCTGGAGTCTGTTGGTGAGGACGATGAGCTTATTGTGGAAAATGGTGATTCAGGAAGTGATGTCACTGAAAAGCCAGCGCGAGGAGGACGCAAACACTCCCTCCCACAGCAGCTTGATGCATCTGGAATTCGACAGGTGTTTGCATTTAATAGTTAGCTTATTTCTGTTATCGTTTGTTTAATGAGATACAATTAATCTGGCTTGTTATATAACCCTATGGTTCACTGCATTTTATTCATCCTTATTTCAAATCAGTATTGCTTAACATATTGCAAACTGATTCATTTTGAATAGCTTATTACAGAAAATTGTGGGAAATTTTCCATTGACTTAACATGGAAACTTTGTAAAACGCAAACTGAGAACATCGTAGAAACTTCAAACAGACGAGAATGTACCAACCACTGTGCAAAAGTATTTGACTGCCATGCTCTATGAGTGGAGAAATGTGGGTTTGTTTATAGTGACAAATGTAATCATAGTCATAATCATTATGCTAATCATAGTAACAAACAATTATGGTTACCCTAGCAACCAAATTTTCTGAACTCTATCTCAGCTTTGGTAGATTATAAAGACTTGGGGATGGTTTTATAACTTATAGTGGCAAAAGGAATGTTAAATTATGTCCCCTCCATAGCAGCCTGACTGTTCTCCATAGCAACCATATTTTGGCATGTCACTTTCTCAGAGAGAAATGGCGCTTTGTTTATAATAATGATATTGGCATGGGGAACATTTTATGCCAATGGCACTTTTCCAAGCCAGCATCAAAGTCTTTAGCCATCTAAAACTTTAGCCATCTAAACTGGCTGAAATTATACTGGTCTAATTGGATTCAATGATCGACTATCCCAAAGAGTGACCATATCGATTTTAAAATCGTAAAGCACTATTTATTGTGTCTGAGGAGATGGAGAATGAGTCAAATTTCCTTTAATACCTTTATATGCAAGTTACTTTAAATTTAAGCAGTACAACATGCCTGCCCTAGTTTTAATTTATTGTGTTATTGTGTTAAAAAGAAACTCAACACAGCATTTTCGCTGAGTTAGACCCAATAATGGAATAAGGTTTTTATTTTGTCACGTCATTGGTTATTTATGACCTCTTGAATAATCCTCTTCAGGAATATCAAATCGTGAAGAAATCTGCTCGTTCACTGAGCACCGTTCAAGTGGAGTCTCCATGGCGACTGGCACAGCCATCTATAATCTCCAATATTGTGCTGATGAAAGGACAGGGCAAGGTGAGAGAGGGGCAGTCCTGCCATCCATATAGAGAACACTTTAAATACTGACTGCATTGTTTTTATTTGGGGGCATTGACTCTGAGGCAAATGTAACTAAGGGAAAGTAGGGGAAATGCTCCCTAAAACACCACCATACCCAACTGAATTGTTGCATATAGATCATCCCGAACTTTGAATGTTTCTAGGGTCTGGGATTCAGTATTGTCGGTGGACAGGATTCTGCCAGGGGCAGGATGGGCATATTTGTCAAAACCATCTTTCCTAATGGAGCAGCTGCAGCAGACGGGAGACTGAAAGAAGGTAGAGGAACACTCCAGATCCAGAGAGAGCATTTTGAATACACTTCCATCTATCGTCATCAAAGCAGTTGTACCTGAATCAAATAGCACTGGGGTTTGCACCAACTTTTGCTTTTATCTTGCCTTTCACTTAGAAGACCTCTTTTCACCTTTTCAGGTGACGAGATATTGGAGGTGAATGGAGAGTCTCTGCAAGGACTCACACACCAGCAGGCGATTCAGACGTTCAAGGTGAAAAGTTCATTCCCACTAGAAAAACCTGCAGTGGTGCATGGAACCCACATTTTTATGTGAACAACAATACTTAGCATAATGAATAAGGCTTTCCACCATTTCAGCAACTGAAGAAGGGGGTAGTTACACTAACAGTGCGGACTCGTCTGAGAAGCCCCAGTCTCACCCCCTGTCCCACACCCACCCTGCTCAGCAGATCCAGCTCGCCAAACTCTAATGCCAGTGGGGGCACTCCTGTTCCTCCCAGTTTTGAAGAAAGCGAATCTCGAAAGGGGCCTGGGCCCAAAGATCGCATTATCATGGAGGTTTCACTGAACAAAGGTACGGTGGGATCTTTTACACTTTTTGTTTTAGCAGTGATATGTTGTTTGATTCATGAAAGTGATCCTGAGAATTTTTCCGTACTTACAGAGGAGCATCTTGTCAATGTCATAAAGCCATAAACAACTGAGATACTTCCGTTTTCCTACTCAAGAAAACCAGAGAACGGTTTTGCTTGTGAACAGCTGAATGAATCAGAGGATAACAGGGTGAAAAATGTAGTTATATGATGGAGGATGAATAGTGCATTTGAACCCAAAAACACAATCCCCACTCTCAAACATGGTGGTGGAAAATGTATCATTTGTGGTGTTTTTCAACTATAGAACTAATAACGCTATACTGCTTAGATGTAATTATAGACAAGGCCATGTATAATCAATTATTCCAGCATGACAATGACCCAAAACACACAGCCAACAATGAACACATTAAGATTAAGAACACATGTTAACAGCCAACACATTAAGGTCCTGGTTTGGACTAGCCAGACATTTTCCTATAAAACATTTGTAGAGCTAGCAGTAGCTCCACAGTTGTAGATCCTACATGTCAGATTTTTCTGCGATTTCTCACTGTAGGACAATAAAAGTTTTTTCTATTTTTAAGGTTTTTCGCCTTTCAGTGCATTTTTGAAAGCCTCGAAATGTCACTGAATTTTGCTCACACATCAAAACTTGTGAAAAACTACATTGAATGCGGCTTGAAAAGTGGGTGTGGCAAAATCTTTGCAATACAGATGCAAAACTACAATAAATGTGTAATTTTTCTTCCATTGTTATTCAGTTTTAATGTGTTTATTTGCTGTATAAAACCTCTAGCCAGTGGGATAGTTGGATAGTTATGTTAATGAATACACAAAAGAACCACCTTTATTTAATGTGATTTCTATTATTCGTAGGGTGTATGCACTTTTTTTTTTTGTGGTGTAATGGTTTTTATACCAAGTATTTTTATTGAATTTTCAGTTTAATACAAACAAAACAAAGACATAACAAAGACATCAACCCCCCCACCCCCCACCCCGCTATACCGGATCTGTACAAGATACACTCAGTGTTGCATCACACATATTAGAGATGGGCGACCAAATTGCAGAAGAATACACGGACATTGAAAACACATTTTAGGTCAACTTGTCAGCAGACAGTTTTTCTACGTGTGAAACAAATGGCAACCAGATATCGTAATATTTCGTTATAGATCCCTTTACTGTATATCTTATCTTTTCCAAATGAATATGACTCATGACTTCTCTCAGCCATTGAGCGCAAGTTGGTGGGTTTGGGTCCTTCCATTTCGACAGTATAACTCTGCGAGCCAGGAGCGAGCTCATGGCAATCATACATCTCCGATCCTTGTCCAAAGTGACAGTGCCTGGTACCACCCCAAATAGGGCAATCAATGGGCATGGGTGTATTGTAGCTTTGCAGATGTTGGAGAAAGATGGGTGTATGCACTTTTACATACACAAATACGAGCCTTTCAAATCAGAGCCCCCAGACATAATTTGCTTTTGTGTTTGGTGATTTCTTCTAAGCAGTTGGATCCACTTGACAAACGGTGTGTTAGAATATTTCAAATACCTTTCAACTGAATACCCACCAGAAGGAAAGCTCAGGAAAGAAATTGTGTTTGTGTGAAATAAATCAACAAAGAGTGTTATTTTTGTGTGCATTTCAGAGTCAGGTGTTGGTTTAGGAATTGGTGCTTGCTGCCTAACTCTTGAGAACAGTGCCCCAGGGATCTACATCCACAGCTTGGCACCAGGATCCGTCGCCAAAATGGATGGAAGACTGAGGTAGTCTCTCTAGCTTATTGTTTCTAGCATATCTCATCAACCACTGGGTTCAGTGGAAAAATAATGTGCATACATTGCCATTAAAGCTGAGTTTGTCAATGTTTAACAGTCATTAATCAGTGGAAGAAGTGACCGGAGCAAACATGGGTTAATTTCTAAGAAAACGAAACTGTACATGATTCTTGGCATAAGCAAAAGCAAAGTAAAAAGTAAAAGAAATAGAATCAAGGACTGGTTCTTGCATGGATATTGCAGCAAATATCCAAGTGTTCCACATAGTTGTGAGTGACTAGTGCTAGTTTTTGTGGGACACTGCATGGTCTCCTGTGAGTCAGTCCTCTTTAAACATGCTCTTGTGCTTCAGGGAGAGAGCCAATACACTCACTAAGATCTTCATTTTCAAACATATTGCATGTGTTTGTTGTTGATTCCTTTCTTTGATGTAAAAAAAGCAAACTTCATTTGTTATGAAATGTGTACTTGCTTTAATTTTGGTTAAACACCTCACAGACAGAAAAAAAGAGTGTGTGACTGCCAAAAATCTATGAAAGGGGTCTTTATGGCAACTGAGTGCTGTCCTGAAAGCCAGATCAGGTTGTGAAAGTGGTTGCAGCTGCCTGTAGGCAGTAGTTTACTTTTGAAAAAATCCAATCAAAGAATTGTAATATACACTAAAATAAGATGCACCATGTGCTCATCGAACAATGTTCATGGTAGACTCAAGCATTGCATATCATTATGGATTAAGTGTTTTTTATAAACCAACTCAATCTGTTAAGTAATTCATATTAAATCAGCTACTAATATTTTCAAGAGAGTTAAGTTAATATGGTCACAGTAAGAACCAGCTTCAAGAAAATGTTCCTAGCTATATATTTACACACACAAATTCTCATCAAAGCTGTATTTATTTGGTTAAAACGGCAATCCAACTATTACGATTACACATTTTATATGACACACATCTTTTACAGGGTACAGCATAGTGTGGATGAAAAGAACACAGGTAAAAATATTTATTTATAATGTATTGTGCATTTTATGGAATGCAGTGTACTATAAAAAAAAGTTGATGGATACTTTGGACTTTGATCATACTGCTCAGGCTTCGGTGAGTTATTGACAGTATTTCATCTAGTAGTTAGTAATAATTTTAATTTTTGTACAATATTTCTTCTATCAAGGCAGTATTACAAAGAGAAGTGGAAATTCAGAAAATTCAGGAATGAATGTCATGTTTGTTCTGGCTGCAGTGAAATTCCATTTGAAATGTATTCTTCAAGGAGCTCTCTCCGGCTCAGCTGAGTAAGGAATGTGGTGGTTAGGAACCAAATGTAGCCCTTGGGTCTGCATGTATTAATTGAGAGAACATTTAACACTTTTCCAGGTGTTACAACAAAAATGTGGCTCATTGTTGTTGGTACACAACAAATCAAAATCCATGATCCCAAATTCATTTTTGGTTAATTGCCACAGATCTTAAAAAATTTTTGAAATTAGTATTTTTCAGATTTTTTTTTACTTCACCAACCTTAGTGTCCCACAGATTGAGTTGAGACAAGACTGAGACGAGACCATAAAAAATAGGTCTTTAGACACTACAACACTAGCAATGATTGACAGCTACACTGTATTGAGCAAACTTTCTGCTGTGAACTCATTGTAAGAGAATAATTACTTTGATAAACAGTAAACTTTAGAAACTACAGCTTTAAACTGTACTAACCAATATCAAGGATGGTATTTCAACAGAGTTATAGAACAGTGACAAGTTGAAGTGGTTTGTTGACAAGAGTGAGAAATTCAGAGTGGAGCACTGCTACCATGATGCCATGTCCTTTATTTGATCGCTTTACATACTGATCATGTCTGCACCATAATCCCTCTCAATTAGGTTTCAATTGGCCTATTGGAAAAAGGAGGTCTACAATGAAAACAATTCTGGAGGTTGCCTCAGAAATGAGTGTGCGATACATACCTCAATATTATGTCCATGATACGATACGCATCACAATATTTTTTGAAACTGTTTATATAACAAACCATCATTGGAAAAATGTATCGAAATTTATCGAAAATTGTAATGTAGAGTCTAGTTTGATTTGTTATGAGAGCATTTGATACCATCCATCCACTAAGGGGCAGTGTTAATGTTTGTATTAAGTCATCTTGTTTTGCTCTAAGTGATGGAGAGAGCTAATTTGATCATCTTTGTTGTTTAAAATCTAAATAAGGGAAAATTATCTCGTAGTAAATATTACATAAAACAAGGTAAAGAAGTTTCAGAAGTGACTAGAATCACAATCACTCGAAGAAGCAAATACACGTCAGCTCATTGACGATATCTTTTAGTAGCTCCAGGATATGTATTGTGACAATTTTGTATTGATATATATTTTGCCACGATATATTGTTACACCCCTATTGATTTGTTGTGGACTCCCTTCAAATATGTAAATGTTGTCAGTGTCATAGACATATAAGCAATTATTATTTTTGGAGTCAAAGCTTGATGTGGCCTGCCAAATAAAGGAAGTGTTCAGCAGCGATTGAGCGCATTTTACATCTTTTGGTTCACAAAATGGTATCAGGAGTTTTAGAATTTCATACATCATATCATCATCTGAGGTCAAATCTGTGGGATTAAGCACGCTTGACAGTGTATCCCTCACGCTTCAGTGCAGCCTCTGTCATCCTACTGCAAAGCGCCTTTCATCAGTTTGATCGATTTTAGCGAATTGTTTAATGGACCTTTTGCAATGGACCATTGCAAGTTGACATCAAACCTTTGCCACAGAGAACAAAGTGGCCAATCAGCTCATGGAATGTTGATTGCCAACATTTTTATAACTACGTTTATTTAAGCATTGTAGAATTTGAAGCATTTTTATTCAAAACTTAATTGTTGGTTTGTATGGATGTGTGACAGTCGAGGAGACCAGCTTCTGGAGGTGGATTCAGTGAGCCTGAGACATGCAGCTCTGAGTGAAGCCTATGCCATCCTAAGTGAATGCGGACCTGGCCCAGTCAGCCTGATCATCAGCCGCCATCCAAACCCTAAAGTAAGAGCCAACCCATTTCTAAATAAATAAGGACACTGTCTGTGCATTATGAAGGCAGAATTCAAATCTTAAAGAATTAATGAAAATGCTAACTGCTTATTTCAGAAGATGTTATGAATAAATAGAAATAAATCTCCCTGAAACCTCATCCTCTGCTAGACTGAATGAAACATCCACCTGCTTAAGTTTAGTTTGCTCCCAGCATGAATTATTAAAGTGTCACATAAAAACAGCATTCCTCTCTCTCGCCTCTGCAAGGGCAACTAGGTTTTTATCCACCTAATGAGTCTTGATGAAATATGCGTCAGGGTGGGGTGCGGCCTGAGATTTTGGTGGTTAGAATTTGCTGACTGTTCACTCTCTTGAAAATTTGAGCCAACGCTAATGTGAGCAGTTGAGCAGTGTTAGCACTAGCTTAACGCTTAGCATGTGACATGAGATCAGAAGTCTTTCCCACAGAGGTCCTTGTATGGTTTCAAGCGTCTGACTTATTGCGTCTAAGCGTCGCCTTGTTTATGTGTAGCTTCCTGTAGACTCAAAAGATTTGTGAAATTGACTTAATCAATTTTCTAATAGTTCTTGAATGGAGGGATGAGATGTCTCTCTGATGCTTATTTTGGTAAAAGGAAGGATAAGGGATTAAAAAGTAGTTGTTATATAACTTTTACCCAAAACAGCAAATGCTAAAGAAAACCATATGTTAGTTACAGAAACTGCTGAGTCATCTCCTTTACATTCAGCATCTGACAAAATCCCACTTCAAAGTGGTGAAATTAATAAAATGAAGATTCCAGGTGCGTGTTTTCTATCTGGTACAAAATTAACATATTCATTAATCATACTGTGTAGGTATACACCCCAAACGGATCATTTCTACTTCTCCGTGTTTAGTGTTCATTGAGTTTAAACGTGCACGATTTGAGTCCATCTATGCTAAAAGCTTCCCGTGCAGCCGAGGCAGTGATTGGAGGACTGACTATTGTCATCAGCAATTTTGAGGTGGTAGTACTAAAAACACCCTAAGCATAATTTTAACTATTAGAACTATTTTCCAGGTACTGGCTCCATTATTATTATTATTATTATTGTTGTTGTTGTTGTTGTTGTTGTTAATTTATTTTTTACTTTTTTTTTCATTGTTCCATGTGCTTATTTTTGCTAAGTGAGCAACAATTTTTCGTTTCTCAGCTCATGATTATTTAAATTATATTAATTTGCACTTGGCGCATTGCTTTTACATTTGTCTAATGACTAAGTTTTACTTGTTGCAGGACATTTGGATTGGTCAAAGTTTTTGTTTAACACATTATTGTTTTAGGATCACAATGCCACCTGGTGGTTGGAAAGTTAAGTTCGGGATGAAAAGGGATCAATCATAATAAATGACAGTGATTTATTTCAAAGTTCAACTCTCTCTTTCAGGTGTCTGAACAGGAGATGGATGAAGTGATCACACGCACCACACACAGAGACAGTCATTCCTCTCACACTCTTGGTAAAGTGCAAGTTTTCTCTTGGTCCAAGGTCAACTTTAATTACATTTGTAGTCACTTTTTTGTACATTTTCATCAAGATGTACAAACCTTTTGCAAGCTGGAGAAATACAACTATGTTTTTCTCAGGTCTGCCATCCAAGAGTCCATCTCCTACAGTTAAAACAAAGCAGGGCGATGGGAATCCTGCTCTCAGCTGGACCATGAAGAGGTTCCTCGAGCCAGCCAGCAGGGTAAACTAGTCTACAGTTTAGTCTACCATTGAAACTGTAATGTATTGTACTCTATTGTTGCATTTAAAGCCCTGCAGTAGATGTTCTTAATTAAATTTTTTTCACCCCAAGTAATATAACTGTAGAAAGGGTCAATGGAAGAAAGCTGTGCAGGTAGTGTTTGTAATGTCACCCATAGGTTTTTGATAAAGGGCTTGGAGTTACAGATAATAATAATAAAAATAATAATAATAATAATAATAATAATAATAATAATAATAATAATGATAATTGGGAAAAGGGTGCATTGAGGAGGTGCACTAAGATAACTTAAAGTAATGAGTGATTCAAAAATCACCACTAAGAGTTGTAATGAAGGTACAAATGTGTAAAAATGTTTTTTTTTTTTCAATGTAAAGTTGCACACTTATAAATGGGTGTCAACACGGTGGTTTGATATGCCAGAACACAGTTTAGTCACACGTGTCAAGAACCTTTTGACTGACCGTAGCCATGCTCCCAAAAGTCACTCCCATTGAATGCAACTATGGAATGATCGTGATCTCTATAGAGATTGATTCAGTGCCTTGATCTGGCCTTACAGCAGGGCTCCTTGAGTTCAGAGGCCGAGCTCTCGCAGTATTTCTCAGTGCACGATGCACCCAGTCATTCTTTCCTTTCGGAGACAATGGTGATGGGATCCAGTGACGATGACATGCTGCACAGTAGCAAGAGCTGTAATACGTCTCTGGAGGAAACAGCAGCACCACAACAGCATGGTAACACCTCTAAATAATCCTCCTCTGCAAAGCTCACTCTTGGGTTGTCGCTGAAACTGTGTTTTTCTGTGTCATACAGGGTACCATGCACTCGGTTGCTACAGAGGTTCAGTCAGCAGTCCCACAACCCCAGAGTGTTGTAAATCCTCTAATGGGGCAGTTCGCTCCACAGAAACAGCCCAGCAGGCCAGTGTAGGAAGCAGCCCAGGTTCTGTGCGAAGCCCCCTTCTTCGCCAGCGCCGGGTCATCTGCTATGAAGACGAGCCTAGCGATGATGAGACCGTGCTGGAAGAAGACAGCGACCCCTTCCGCCACCTGATCCATGGGGTTTCGGATCCCAGCCACCACCACCGGGAGGAAGACTCTGGTATTGTAATAGCCACCTCATCTCTTGAGGTGGATGATGAAAGCCAGGACAGCAGTGAGTGCCACAGACAGATCAGCAGCGAGCCGACTACTCCCTTCTACGGAAGCTCGCTTGAATCTGAGGAGGGTTCCACTGATCCATCTGGTGCCGAATCTCCCTTCATGCCCATTCGCTGTGTAGAAGCCACAAACTTGGGGATAAAAAAAGAGTCCCATCGAGAAGGGCAAGAGGTCAAGCGCTCACCCAAGCTAGAGCACAAAGCTGTGACTCGAGTCAAGAGTATGATGAGTATAGAGTGCCCTAATCCTCAACAAAGAACTAAAGGTGAAGAGCCTCCTCAGCTACCAGCAAACCCTCCCCAGGGCACATCAAACAGCACACGATTGCCTTGCAAGATGCCTCAATGTAAGAGAGGGGAACCCAGTGAGCTGGCAGGGGTCTGTACTATTGAGACCATAGTGCTCCAGCGCAGCGAAATGGAGTCTTTCGGGCTGGATCTCGAGATCAAGTCAACTCCAGTTAAGGTGTTGATCACTGGCCTGAGACCAGGAGGGGTTGCAGAGAGGGTAGGCAAACTCTATTAATGTGCATCTAATGTCTTTATTCCTTCTGCCTAGTTCCGTTTGCCAACTAATCGTTTATAAACCTATACTAAAACGAGTAGTTTCAGAAGATCAAGTTGAAATCCTTGAAAACAAAACATACATTGCTCCGCCTAAATGAGTTAAAAAAGTGATTTTCGTAACAAATTCATTTAGGCCCATGTTGCAAAAAAGAGCACATGCCAATTATAGTCTTGCAAGAAAAGCCAAGTTCAAGACTACATAATTCAGAAACTCAGCACATGTGACTCTAATGAAGTGTCCAGCAGACAGGTGAATGTAAAGAAATAAATTTATTTCTTTACACAAAATGGTGAGGGCTACAAGATGATCAGTAACGCTTCACATATCAGTCAAAATGCTGTAGCAAAAATGATCCAAAAATTTAAGAAAGATGGAAGTGCAACCATCCTACAGAGACCTCCAGGCAGTTCACGGAAGGTAACATCTCGACAGTCTTCTGATGCCTATAATAAGGCGAAGGCTACTGGGACTATACTCTGGAATGATGAGACAAAGATCACTATTTTTTAAAACAAATAGTAGTTGAATTTTGTGATTCCCATTGGTCTTAAGGGTGTAACTCGAGTAGTTGCATACATAAGCACATCTGTTTATCCTCGAAAGCATAGATGAGTCACTTCTAGAATAAATGTGAAGAATGCATTTAAACCATTCGTTTCTTTTCTGTTGATCAGGAAGCCTTGGGGAAGATGAGTGTTGGTGATGAGATTGTGATGATTGGTGACACTTCGGTATGCACAGCCAGCTATCAGGAGATCTGTGACCTCATGCACAACCTGCCATTAACACTGACCTTAGAGATTAAGAAGCCAGTCTCAGGTGAGTAACAGCCGACAAGAGACGTTTCTTGGACTAACTTAAATAGCTAGGATTACTCCCCTCTATCCCTTAACGGTTTAAAAAGATCCATCATGTCTTCTGGTTTAATAACCCTTATGTTGTCTCAAACCCAAAATACATTTTTCTTGGGCAGAAACGTCAATCTCAATAATTCTCTCACACTTTTCAAGCATTTACAATTATGTATGACTTTTAAATAACAAATTTACAACACGGCCAGATTCACACTGCACGCATAAGCAGCACAAAGGGCTCCATACACTGGAAAAATGTAGTCACATTATTTATCGTTCAAACAACCGGCTTTCAAAGAAATGATTTGTAGAACAGTTTGCAAATTTGGACAGATTTGGACAAGTTTTTTTGCAGATACACACAATCGTGCTTGTCATCTGATGTAATGAGTGAGCAAAAACTACAAAGAATTGAACTCAAAAAATCTATGCAGAATTTTAAAAATGTTTTTAAAGAAAATGGATGTAGTAGTTGACAGCTTTGTGTTTTCTGTAGAGGTATATTCCACTAGATGGCTTTAGAAAATCCTCTGCATTTACACTGTTACACTGCGAAAAGGCCAAATGTACTGCCAGGCGTGGCTTTCAGCCAGGTGCACCCCAAGCGTCAGGAAGTCAGCCACACAGCAAATCTATTAAACCTGCCATGTCTGAACTTTACTTGAGTTAATGAGAAGGGTTCAGGCTCAGAGTATAAAATACAGAGACTTAAATATTCGAATATATTTGCATTTCAAAAAATTATTTGGTACAATTTGTACCAAATACAAACAAAATAATTGACACATCCTTCACATCCTGTTCAGTAAACAAAATGTATGATTAAATTCATTTATTGTTTAATTGACTGTCTCATATGATTTGTATAAGCTCGCTGTATGAGTTCATTATGTGTAATTTTCAGACAAAATATTGTTTAATAAATACAGTAATAATCACATCCCTTCAGCAGAAACTTGATCAGTTTGCTATTAGTAGTTTTGACATGATTTTTCATTATAAAAATGTCTGTAAAAAACAAACAAACAAAAAAAAACAGTGACATCATATAGTGTTTTGGCAATGAAAGGGTAAAAATCCTGTATAAAAAAAATGTAGTAGATTTATGCAAAAAATGGAACAAAACATATTGATTTGGTGGATTTTTACAGCAGTTTAGTTTAGTTTAGTTGCTGTTAACAGCCACAAACACAAAAGCGTATTTAATTTTCATTTTTGCGTTTTTTTTTTTTATTATTATTTTAAAGCATTTTTTGAAAATATGTGTAAAAATAAGATTTGTAGTGTGGCATGGTGGCACAGTGGGCAGCAGTGTGGCCTTCCAGTTAGAAGGTTGCGGTTCGAGGCTCGCTGGTGAGCTTCCTGGAAGGAGTTTGCATGTTCTCCCCGTGCAAACAGGATACTATCATACTCCGGTTTCCCCCACAATCCTCAAAACATGCGGGTAGTTTAATTGAATAATCTAAATTCCCCTTAGGTGTGAATGTTGCCGTGGAATGAACTGCCGACATGTCCAGGGTGTACCCCCACCTCTCGCCCAATGTGTGCTGCAGATCCCCGGCAGACCCCAAAGTGGGAATAAGCGGGTTGGAAAATGAATGAATGAATAAGAATTGTCACCAAAAATCAAAATCACCCCGAAGTGGCTGAAAACATCCCCAACAACACATAAGGGTTAAAAGCTGAAGTTATTTTGTAAGCACTTCATTGTGAAAAAGTCTCCAAAACTGAGATAATGTCCTTTAAGATCCTATTGAGAGGCTTTCAGCAGTAAAACGCAGTTCAAGATGAAATCAGATTTTGCTGATTGTTCGCTAGAGACAGGTAGTGTGTCCACTTCAATAAAGAGTTGAGTCTTTCTTTTCCATGCTGCCTTAAAGAGATAGGAGTTCTTCCGGCTTGCCCTTTCTGGCAGTATCCTTCACCAGCTCAAAGGCGACTGTTTTCTGCAGGCTATATATCAATGGTGATTATTGATTACTTCACTATAGTAGCCTCAGTAGATGTGTAGACTAACAGCCCTACTGCTTCCTAGATGCCTTTAGTTGATTAGAATCTAGATGTAGTGTTATTGCTCTGTTAACCGTCATTTTCCTTTTGCATGAAAATAGAATGCAAATACAAATAACCCTTACTATCTATTTGTAACTCAATCTAAGTAGATTTACTTTTGGTGAATCCCAAAATGCAGAGCAATAGCCTCAAGAAACCATCATCTATAGTATAAATATACGTGTAGTGTTTGTCTATGTCTGTCTGTCTAAACCGCATCTGTGATCTGTAATAATTAAGAACAATATACTAAAATGCATGGACATATATGATATGTACCATTCATCTTGGTCAATTCAAAATAGCCACCATTCAAGAGTTTAATTTAAATATTTATTAATTTCGTACACTGTTCTCAGATGGCACATACACTGTCAAATGTGAGACTGGGATGAAGTAGTTTTTAAAACTGCATTTAAAAAATGAAAATTGTATTATTTGACTTTTAGATGAAAAATATTTTTACTAAATAAATTTTAGAGTTAATTCATTTTGTGGAGGTCTTCAACTAAATTTAACTAACTGTTCAACTAATTTTATAATTTTTGAGGAGCCTGTTAGCTGTATTTCAGTGTCCAAATGAGAATGGAATATAAAAACAGGCCACCAACACACATCATCTGTAATAATACATTATATAAAGGTTCTCCTGGAGCTCTGTTTCTAGTTGTGTGGGACTGTATTAAACCTTTCTGAATATTCAAATCAGAATAAACGTTTAGGTCTTGTTATGATACAGCTTGCATTATTAAGACACAATGATATTCATTATAAATGAGTTCATTTAATGAGTAGTAACATTATGTTTTTTTGTCCATGTTTGCAGCTGTAGATCGACTTTCTAGCCTGATTATGTCATCTGGCTGCGAGGGCTCTTCAAAATTTGAGGCCCTTGGCCCTCCTCAAGAAGAAAGAACTCTCATAGAAAAAAATCTAGATTCAACTGAAGGATGCACTTCATGTGAAACAAATGTTGAACAGGCATCACCAGGACATGATAATAGCATCTTTGTTACTAATATTGATGATGTCATAAATGAACTGAACTCAGCAGAAAGCCAAGAAAAAGACAAAAGTATCTTGGATTCCATAGACACTACTAGAACAAAAGGAGAGTCCAGTAAAGGAGATAGTAGGGAGACTGCAGTACCATCACAACCAAATCTTCTGGATCTGGCTGCACTAGATTCAGAGCGCAGTTCTTGCCATTTCCCACAAGGAAACACATTTTTAAGTAGTTACTCTAGGAATTTTAGTAGTCTGGAAGATAACCGCCCCCCTCAAGAGAAAGACAATGGAAATGAGCCTAGTATGTACAGTCTTGTGGAGGACAGTGACTCTGAGAGTGACTCCTCAGAAGGTCCTGTCAATATTGAGATTCCCCAAACTCACTGTGAGGGTTCTTTTGATGAAGAGGAGGTAGAGTTTTGCTCCAGTACTGACAATCAGCCTGCACTCATCCAATCAGAGAACTTTTCTCAGCCAATTGGAAAAAGTAGCCAAAGTATTCACCAACCGGCCAACACAGTTACGGATCTTGATCTTCCATTGTTCTCATCAGAAGAAAATGATTCACTAGAGAACAATAATTTACCCTCTGAGGATACACTCTGTCAAATTTCAATACCCAATCTTTTAAATGAAAATAGTGGAAATGAAGAAAAAGAGGCTATTTGTACAACTCAACAGACACCTTTAAACTTAATTTATGATGAAAATTGCGAAACTGTTTCAAAACATTTTGAACTCTGCCCGACAACAACAGAAGTCACTTGTCCTGGTACTCAGGTCAACCACCATGTCACACCAAGAAGTCAAGAGAGGACATCTAGACTGCTTTGCAATGCAGAGAAATCCAACAGTGGACAAGCCCTCCAGAAACTGACCATTCCAGAAAGTAAGGGATCTCACTATAGCAATAGCAAAACTGGTTTGCAGACTTCTGTTTCTCTTGCTTCTAAAGACAAGGGAAGAGAGAAGGTTTCCTCCTCACTTGATGTAAAATTGGCGCTCTCTCATAAACTGAGTAAATCCCCCACTCCTGTTCGATCTTTGGTAAATAAATCCACAAATGTCCCTCCTGCATCCCCCTTAATGAGAAATAGACTAAAAGTTGAGGATAAAAAAACAAACACTTCTCCTAAACTCAAGGGGCTTAGCATTAGGAGTAAGTGCAAAGACCAAGAACAGCCTATCTCTCGATCTCCCAGGTCAGAGAGTCCAGTACAAAAAAAGTCTCTCAGCTCTCCAAGTCAGTCCCCAAAACTCCAACTCAAAAAAGCTACACTAAGTGGAAGCCCTAAATTCACCAGACCCTCTGAGAAAAACTGGGTTTCTTCTTTTAAAACTGACCAAAGCCAAGTGATGTCTAGTGTCTTGAAAGAAGATTCCACTTGCACGGCTAAAGAAGAACTCAACATTTACAAAAAGGGCCAAGTGCTAGATCCAAAGGAGCAAGCCTCTAAAGCAGAGGTTAACACTCAAAGAACTTTTATTGAGGTACGACTGTCATCCTCTTCATCTTCTACACCTGTGCTGGCTCGCAAGGAAATGGTAAAAGCAAATCATTTAACCTTAGCCCAACTCTCCCATAATCAAGTTGAGTGGAATGACTCAAGTTTGGACTCCTCACTTCCATTGGAATCGGTCAATTCTTCATCTGTTTTTTTGCATCACAATGGTGCTAATAAGGTTAATCAAAGTACAGACAATGTGTATTACAATGGCCAGCAAGAAAGTGTCCCCAGGAACTCAGATGATAAAGAGGTTTCTGCTAGTTTCAAGACCAGCAAAGCCAAGCAGTTATTAAGGGGGCTAGACCGTAGGAGTTACTCAACGGACACAAGTGGCTATCTGGACCAAAACCCATTCTCAGTACGTCAAAGAATCCAGTCTTTTGAGAACCTTGCCAGCTTTGATCAGTCTGTTGTGAAATGTCTAGACATACCGTTTTATGCAATTAGTTTCAAACAACCTCTGAACCGGAGGTTTTCAGGGTATGGTGGATCTGATGCCACCCAGTCTGATGACAGCCGGTCTTTGAGAAGGAGTTTCAGCTCTTGTGTGAACCATTTGAACCCAGCTTCTCCTCCACCATATGGTTTATCTTCAAGTTTAGCACCCACCATCTCAGAAATACCTTCAAGCCAATCAAAGGAAAAGGCCAGCAATGACACCTCTAAAAACCAGTCTGCTGTACACACCCCTCCAGTGCTGCGTTCCCGCAATGCCCGAGCCCATGGGGGCACATCTCGCTCCAAACTAAGAGAGATAAAGGCTTTGAGCATGCCTGAGCTAGACAAGCTGTGTACTGAGGATTTTAGCAGTGACTCTGGGATCAAGATCTTCAAGACTGAACTAGAGATCCTTCCTGTCAGGACCACAGAGCCAGCATCATTGTGTTCCATGGTGACCAAAACCAGCAGTGCATTCCCAACAGTTCCTGAGTCAACAAGCAATGGGGATAAATGTGAAGGCCAGACCACAGGGCTTTCTTGCTGGTCAATGAGGTTAGTAAATACTGCTGGACTTTTACAAGTAACCGTTCAGATTTGGAAAAATACACACAAAAAAGCACATTATTCTTGTTGTTCTTTAAGTTCCTTCTAATTTTATTGTTTTTTAAGGGGTTGGGTTTAATGACGGTCTTGATAAATGTCACATTGTGAAAAGGGTGTGCAACATTGCTGTAAAAATTGCATTTAGTGAGATTTGTTTGGTTATTAAAAAAATTCAGTCCACATATTTTAGATTGTTTATGATTTCTGAATAGCAATGATACTATTTTCCACAAGTATAACAGTTTGGGGGAAAAATTAACATGGACAATGTAAATGCAATTTTTTTAATTTTAGTTTTATTCTAACAATATTTTTTTTTTGTGTGTGGCAGTTTGAAAGATCTAGAATCTTCTCCAGTTGACCAAATGAAAGTGAATGATGTTCTGTCGTCTCTCACAGCAAAAGTTAATGTGATGAGTCTCATTCAGACTACAAGCACTCTTTCAGAGGTAATTCAAAACCTGTTTGTTGCGTATCGTAAATTTTTATTCTTTTTTTTCATTCATGGGTTAATGTAAGTGTCTATTTAAAGGGGTCATTTGTGCAGACTTCAACATCCGAGAGGCTGAATACCAGCTCTTTGAAAGTACTTTAGGGCTTTGCTCTATGATTAAAGGGATTTGTCTCTCTCTCAATGTAGCATTGTATTTAGCTGTTAGCATCTTCAGGGTTTGAAGCTAAATAAAGCTGCATTTTCTGTTAAAGCTTTTAAACCTAAAGTCTTCTGTAACGGGTTATGTATAAATATTTCAATAACAAGAGGTAATAGATGAAAAAACATTTTTATTAAATTTAACCATTGTAATATGTGAAACTTGATTTTTATTCATTAAATATGAATATCCTTAATATATTATATGCGAATCCTTAATATCTTATATGTGAATTGATCAAGCACTTTTTGTTTAAAGAAAAAAAATCTAATTTAGACTTAACAGTGACTAATTTTTATCATAGCTGAAAAGTTGTTAAGATACCTTGATTTGCTGATAATTTTGTTTAATTTTCTGAATTCTTAACTTATTTCACATCAATTACTGTCTAGGTCAAAGATGACATTTTCTATGTGATCTTAACCAAAGAGCAAGGATCTGGACTGGGTTTCAGCATTGCTGGGGGACTAGATCTTGAGCAAAAGTCTATTACTGTAAGTACTTTTAAATCCAAAAGTTTAGTCTTTTATAAAGTAAATGATTCAGTAGCTACAGTTGCCCCATTCAAACTAAATTGACCATGTTTAACCAATGAATTTAATTGGCTTTTGCTCCAGGTCCACCGGGTGTTCAGTCGAGGGGTTGCAGGAGTGGAAGGAACCATTCACAGAGGCGATCAAATTTTGTCACTAAATGGAACCAGCTTGAAAGGTACCACACATGGGGAGGCACTGTCCTGCCTCCATCAGGCGAGACCTAATCGACAAGCATTGGTCATCATTCAGAAGAACAAGAACACTGAGCCAACCTCACCTAGACGAGAACTCTACCTTCCATCTGCAGTCAACTCTGCTTCAGATCAAAGAGAATGTATAGCGGCAAACAGAACAAGTGAGTTTCTACGGTTAAAGTCACGCTTAAACCGCTAAGCTTCATTAACTTTGCTTTTGAGTAGCAGTAGAAGACATAGCCTTTTTTAATTATTGTAATAAAAAGACCAGAAACAAATGGTTGAAAAGTCAAAATCTTTGAAGCAATCCCAAAATATTTCATTCTGATCGGGTTATATCTCTTTATGGGATTCTGGAGTAAATTTTAAAGCCTTAAATTTTTTAATGATAATTCTTTAATGTGGGCGGCACGGTAGAGTACTGTGTCCTTCCAGTTAGAAGGTTGTCGGTTTGAGGCTCACCGGTTAACTTCCTGGAAGGAGTTTGCATGTTGTCTCCATGCTCGCATGGGTTTCCCCCACAATCTCAAAAACATGCGGTTAGTTTAATTGAATAATCCAAATTTCCCTTAGGTGTGAATCTGTGAGTGTACGTTGCCATGAACGAGGCCTTTCGCACGATGTGTGCTGGATATAGGCATAGGTTGGAGAATGAATGAATTCTGTAATGTTTTGTAAGTCTGTAACTAGTTTCCATGTTGTTTGCAGCTGATTAATGCCCATTATAGATTTGGAACATTATTTTTATGTTGCTTGGCTTTGTAGGTTTGGAAGAGGGGCTAAATGGGGCACTGGGCGTGGAGCTAAAGAAGACCACGGCTGGTCTGGGCTTCAGTCTGGAAGGAGGCAAAGCATCCACTCATGGAGATCGACCTCTTTACATCAAACGCATTTTCCGAGGTGAGTGCACAACTCAGATGTTCCAGAAGAGGGAGACACAAAGTCTAGCCAAAGCTCAGGCAAGCTCTGAGTTTCAGGGAAGTTCTGATTTTTTTGCCGTTTCCCACCAGGAGGAGCTGCTGAACAGTCCCGGCTCATTGACGTTGGAGATGAACTTTTAGCCATCAACGGCAGGTCTTTGCAGGGCCTGATGCACTATGATGCATGGAACATCATTAAAAATGTCTCCGAGGGTCCTGTTCAGCTAGTCATCAGGAAGCCAAGGACTTCAGTCTGATGATTGACACCTTGCACAGTTGTGGGATAACCAAACTTTGTCTGAATCTTCTTGTAGACAAAGTTTTCATTGATTTGATGCATCTGTTATTGGAATACATTGGATTCATCGGATTTGTTGTACCTTGAGTTTTATTCAAACTCAGTCTCCTGAAGATTTGCAGTGGCTTCAAATATGCTATTTTTCAAGATGGATTCGTAAACATACAAACTTTGTGGTTTATGAGTTTTTAGAAAGGAAAAAATAATATTAGGAATTATAAATAACATGATAACCTGTACTATACAAAATAATTGAAATCCAATACTGTGATTTTAAATGTACAGCTATTTTTATTGGGTGAAGATGGAAATAATTTCAATCTGATCTGACAATCCATTAACACATTTAACACAGCCATCAGATTATGTGAATTATAATGCAAGAGTGCATTCGATTTATTGCTTTTGTTGACACCCCACCCCTGTGATGAATTACTAGTTAACCATCAATTTGTTTGTTTCTTTCAACTTTATATTATAGGTTATGCATGAGATTTTCAGACAAGTCATCTGTCTGCACACTGCAAAGGAAGTGTAACTACAATCTAACTATTCACAATTTGAACCCAGTGAGTTGTCCTGTGATGAACTGGCAAATAGTCTAGGGCAAAGGGTGGCCCTCCAGGAATGCATCCTGACACACCTGGTCTATAGGGTATGTGTTCCCTTTCAGCTGCAGCTCCAGCAGTCTCTAAATGGTAATAAAAAAGGTTAGGTGTATATGTATACACCAGTGCTGTGAAAAGAGCTTCAGCCCATGATCACACAGCACACACGGGTTCTAAAAGTCACCCCTGGGGAGGCAAAGGCCTGCCTATTTTAGTTCCAATCCTGCATCGAAACACACAGCAATAGCTCCAACCAGGCCAAGAGAAGAAAGTTTAAGAGCAGGTAATTTCCCAGGGCCAGTGTTCGCATTCATATTTTCCAAAACAAACAATAAAATAAAGCACAGTTTATCGAAAAACGGGTGCCAAATATCAAAAGAAAAATTGGTCATGCAGATCAACACTTAAAAACTGAAAAACTGAAGATGTGGAGTGTGTGGACACTATGTGATAAAATTTTGATGAAAAAGCTATGCTCCCTCTCCAAGCTAATGACTGACTATGAGTTTTGACAGTAGTCACCTGACTTTTCTCAAGCATTTTGTAAAACAGCTGCCTTTACTTAATGCGATCAGGGGTGTTTCGTGAAGGTTGAATGCTGTGGCTTTTCATCATGATGTGTAAATACTGAATTTTGTCAATGAATATTTTTATATGCCCCCAATTAAAACAGTTGTGTCCATGATGCATTTGTATTATTCTGCTTGATTGTTCTTTGAGTAAATATTGAGGTTCTCACTGATGTTATTTAAATGTTCACCTTGGTGAAACGCCCTGTTGTTTCGTTGTACATGTTGTTGTCTATCAGACTTTCTGCCCTGTACTTGTGAATAAAGATATGAGATGTTTTGTAAATGTAACCATCATTTTACTCAATATTAAGATCATATTCAGTCCTAAAGACACCCAGAAATCTGAACAGATTTTGTTATATTTCTTGGATCTGGGGATTCATGTTTAGAATTGTAGGTATGGAGTGTAAAAGGATACAAAAACCGAGTCACAGGTGGACTGTCCAAGCACCATAGCCGTGGACCCTAGGTGCTGAAAAGTCAGTTCTAAATGTACTTTCTCTGTTGGTCTATATTTTATCCTGAGACTGATTACAAATATTCCTTTAATCGGGTCAACCATTTTATCTGCGTCACTGAGTGGCCTACACATCTGCATCATTGGAGACAGACTTGTTTCCTTTGTGCCAAGTCCAGGTGGGTACTTTCCATTATATCCTAGACAGTATCTTTAAAATAGAAAGTTGATTATGTCTCAATGTTACGGCTGTCCTGTGTTTATATGTCACAAGTGTACATGTGTCACAACTGTTTCTCAACAGCTTCTCTACAGGAAGAGGTCAGTGACAGACTGACAATTGAAGCTGAAACGGGTTTGTACTACTCTATCTTGTAATCAGGATTAAAATGTGGAAGTGTGATGGTGTTTTCTTTGAAGCAATTACTCTGGAAATGTTTACCTCAGTGTGTTGTGGTTTGAAGAGATTGACAGCGGGTCTTCTTACTCAGCGTCCAAAGGGTTTCATTTATGCTTTCATACACACGATGATTATTTTCGATTTCAATCACAATTTGAGTATCAACAATCACAAAAAAATTAGTAATCGAGTAAAATTGAGTAATTCTGTTTATTTGGTTGTCTTGGTTCATATTTGTGACCCTTTTGACCTGCCATAGCATTCTGAAGCGCACATGCTGCATTTCAGCCTCCCGAAGCAAAACTGAGAAAAAAAGCTGCATGGTATCTGATCCCATTTAAATATTAGCACACGTTAAGGTGGCAGAAAAAGAGCAGCCATAGAAGTGGCTGGAGCAAGCGCCCGCACTGGTGGAAATACTGTGTTTATGACTGAAACCTGATGATGTGACTAGGCTGGAGTCTAAAAAATGTATTTGTATTTGAAGTCGATGAGTAATCATGTACAATAATCATGATTTCAATAATGACCCAAGTAATCGTTAAGTTTCAGGTTTGATCTTTTTCAGTGCATTGTTTTTTTTCCTGTTTTAAACACAGCCACCGAAAATATGTCAATATCTAACAAAATAAACTAAACTAAAATAACAAAATGGTGCTGCTTGATATCTACATAAAGTATGCAGTAGGTGTTTTAAATCTGAAAACTGACAGATCAATTATTACATTTTGTATTTTATTTACTCAATGTATTCCTTTTGAAACTTTTTAAAGCTTAAATTAGTTTTATTTTCACCTCTACCCATCTCTTGTTTCAGAGAAAGCTCTATCTTGGATTGTTAAAATTACTTTAGCTGAATCTCCCTTTCTTCTTTGTCTTGTGCTCAAAACTTATTTCTGTAGCTTTATTTCCCCCATGCTTGCCTAACACACAACATCTGACTTTATCTTTTCCTGTAAATGTGTTTCTGCAATTTTATCATTAAAAAGTTAGTCTAAAAGGCTTACTGAAGTTGTTCGGCTGTTATTTGAACTTTAAAATGAACCGAAACACCAATGCACCTTTCCCTAAAGCAGGCAATGAGGTCTCCCTGTAAAAGGTCAAGCAGCTTTATGGATGAACTTTATATGTGATTAGGCTGACTTAGATTTATGTTGTAGTGGGAAACTGTGAGTGAACATCTTTCCCCTGGTTGTCAACTTCAGATTTAGTGTTACTTGAGTGACAAAAAAAGCAAAGTTTGCAATACTAAGTCTTTTTTTTATTTTTACTTTAAATGTGTGAAGTGTATAAAACTTGCCTTAAACAACATTTATTTTAACACAATTATACTTTGCACGTAGTAGAATTGACCTTTTTCTTTTCCATTTTTCTGTGAGATGCATTTTTGAATCCTACTCCGAGTAGGTGGAAATCAAATGCTTTAACAAGATCATCATAATCTCCCACATGACCAGCTTGGATCTCTGTTTTTGTCTTCTCAGTGGGTTTCACAGACCGGTGGTCAATGCAATCTCAGCAAATGTATACATCCCTTGCAGTCATAGACATTTGGAAGGTTGCTTCCATTTCAAAAAGGGAGGAAAGTGGGGAATGGAAAATGAGAGGAATCCCAGCCACAGTTAAACATCAGCCAACCTCTTCTAGCCAATCAATCTGTGAGAAAAGGTCAATATTCCCTCTGTGTTTTCATCAATAAACTTTTTGAAAGACATCAACTCCCATATTGCCAATGTTTGGCACAGAAAAATTGCAGCAGTGACACACCAGTATAAAAAGAAGTTGATCAAAGGAGCACACAGTAGACTTTCATTATTTTCCACAGTTTTGTCTTGTTTTCATAACCAACCCAAACCTTAGCTGTATCCCATCTGTTGTGAGCTTGAAGCTCTGCCCATGCATTCGGTTTGAACAAAGAGCACTTTATACTAATAAACTACCAGCAATTAGTCATCTTTAAGAGTTTTGGGACGAGTTCAATTTACATCAGGAGTGGGACTGTACCATTAAATGAGATGTTATTGAATCAAAAGGTTTCAAGCAAGTCAAATCCAGACTAAAGCCAGACACTTTTAGGTTAAGGTAAAAATATTGAGAAATTTAAATATTTCAGGGAAGCCTACTAAAGCATACAAAACAAATGATCTGAATGAATTAAAGTTAGCTGGGGGAATAGTTGGGGAATAGTTTTGGCTAGCCCAAAATCTATTGTTGTAAGTTGCCTCTAGGTGTTCTTTTAAACAGAAGAGACTTTCACAGTTTTGCAGCAAATTGGTCATTTGATGTTGTGTTAAAGACAATCAAGCACAGTTTACTGTTTTTGTGCACAAATTTAAATCTGTTGAATAAAGAAATTTTGTGCAAAGCTGAACAATTTAGCACTGATAAATAGCATTAGACTGCAAAAGTGTCCTCACAATCATCAGCTGTTTGACTAGGTGTGAAATTAGAATTAATGACTACAGCAAAGAGAACGATATTCACATTGACTAAACAGCAAGTCTCTTTTTTGAGATCTACCAGCTTCTGTCCCTTATCTTTAGCCAGATGCCAGTAAAGGCAGTAAATAGATCGAAAATGTTAGCCCCCTGTGAAACTGCATATTTTTCAAAATATTTCCCAAGTGATGGTTAACAGAATAACATCTTACCAGGGAGATTTCCTTTTTTTTTTCTTTAATGGAAAGTCTGATTTTGTCGGATTTCTTGTGTTTTTTTTTTTAAGTATTGCAAGCAGGAAGATAAAGATTTCAAGGTGGGAGTATATTGCTGTGGGGATGCTTCAATGTGTTTGGTGCTGGGTTGAAATAAAAAAGAACATTATACGAAGATGTTGGAAGACAACATCTGACATTCTGGAGGAAATTTTGGTTTAGGTCAACATATTGCCTTTTGAGTAGCATCAAATAGAAAATCTGTGGGACACCCTACAGTGCTGAGTTTATGTCAGAAGACCAAGAAATCAGGGGGATCTGCTCAGGAAGAGTGGTGAGTGGTCTATTTTTCCTCAGGAGACATGCTTTAGACTTGTTGAGAACTACGTGCTAATGCTTTGGTCTTCAACTGTATTTATGTGTGCTTATTTTAACACAATTCCCTGTAGTGTGTTTATGTGTACATGTGCTTTAAATATTTATATTTGTAACCTAAAAGGAAGTCAAATAGATTTAATCTCAAACTGAATCCATAAACTGCATCACAACACTATTAACCTATGCATGTGCAACATAACTCATGGAAAATTTTGCTGCAGATGGGTCAAAAATGCAGATATATGACCTTCCATGATTACATGAAATTCTTGTTATGGGAAACACGTTTTACAAAATAAATAATTACAAATAATTAAAAAAACGGACGCGTTTTTGAACGCGATTGTATATTTCGTTTTGATATATCCATACATAAAAAACCCCAAAAGATTATATACATATTTATATATACACTGCAGTTGTTTCCTTCAATCACGCATCCAAATGGTGGCAGTAATGCGTCACATGTTAGGATGCAAACTGCTATTAAACACCAATAGAAGAAGAAGAAGCTCACGACCGCCCTCATTTTACCTCAAGATCGAGAAACGTTACTTCTCTCGCTCTAAACCTTATGTCTTTCAACGTCGCCATTGTTGAGTTATGAGGACGACAGAGAGTTGCTTCCGGAATATAAGTGAGATCTTCGTAGAAGCTAGCCGCAGTGAGGAAGAGCCCTCCGCCGTATTCATGTAATCAAGGCTATTGTTATGAGATGAAACGGTGTCGGTTACAATCAACGCTACGTGGGATTGTTATAGCAGAGCTCCGAGCACGTTTCACTACTGTTGCCATCTTCGATAACACACTCGTTTGTTTCGTCCACTATTAGTTAGAGAAGCCATTCTAGTGTGTGTTATTTCACGGGGATGTGTTCAAGGCAAGAGAGGATTCAAAAAGACGTCGACGTCGTAATTCAAAGGTGTAAGGCAGAAAAAGACTGCCCGTTTTCTGGTGAGTTTCCATTGTATTTTGTTTAACAGCGTTAAGTAGACCCAATGTTAACGTGACAGTTGGCTTGACCATTTCCTGCTCTAAACCAAAACTGAAAATGTTCAAAGACGCGTCTGTGGTGTCTTCGCTCCAGTGTTTGCGATGTAATCTTCCCTGGACGCTATAAATTAAACAGTAGCTTAATTAACCTCAAAAGAGGGCCTAGCAAAACGTGATCTGTCATTATTATTATTATTACTTGCCAGTCTGCTAAGTCAGAATAAAGTCATTAACATGCCTCTCAGCCATAACAGTTTTAAAAATATTTTAAAGCTGGGTTTTGGCCTGACACTTTACTTTTTTGATGTACATTCACTGTCAGTAACGTTAATTAATGTCATGGAAACGGCACTTGTTGTCTTTTTGTTGTTTTCCATCTATGCTGCTTGCAAACCTTTGTCTTTATTCCTTTTTTTCCTCTCAGACTTTCGATTTGCAGATTCTACCTTGACCTTCACTTATTCAAAAGGACCTAAAAGGTAATGTTGCATGAATGTAAACAAAGTCCATACACTGGATACAAGTTTGAAGCTAACCACATGTATAGAGTGGGAGGTGTTGTCATTGGGCCCAGTGGCCATCTTGTTTGTAATCTTAGTTTCCACTAGGAAGTGCGGTTATGTATCTTGTCCTATTCATTTTTTTTAACACAATTTTTTTACTTGTACAACTCTGCATATTCACACTTGGCAAACATATATTATGTCAATAATACATTGGAAATTATTAAATAGATTTGAGTCGTTCTGATTAACGAGTACCCATGGCAAGGGTGACGTCACCCTACAGATATGGCATATAGAGCAGGAGGAGGTCTTAGCGTGTGCAGTGGCCATTTTGTTTGTATGATGAGCTTTGAAAAAACATTTATGTTTCCACCTTAAAAAGACTAGTTTTACCACCACAATCCATCATTACCATCATTTTATTTGTCGCTGCTGCAATGCAGAGAAAAACTTGCTAAACAACAATTTATTAGCAGAATAATGTTAACGGATGTTTGACACCCTTAACATAGAGCTTTCAGTTTTCCAAAATACAATGACTGGTTCACTCTTCCTGCCTAGGATCTCAAATCTCAAGATTTATGCATGGTTGGGAAAAAGTCAGCATGAGTAAAATTCTTGGTTGAAAAAGGGTGAGTCATGATGAGCGAGGCTTACACTGGAGAGTTTGAGGTTGATTTTGTCAGTTCGCTTCCACTTTGATCAACATTAAGAACTATGTTATTGATTTTGACCAATGACTGTAAAACAAATGGACAACTTGACACCGCGTGATACAAGCATGGCCTTGACAGACAGGGTGGGGGTGCATAGGTGGACACGGTTCACGGTTATGATAAGAGCTTACCTCGAGTGATTTAGGGCCAGGTGAACTGGCCTAAAAATCCTAGATTTACGATTAAAAAAAATTTTTCCACCCCTTTTTAAAATTAATCTGCAGATAACAAAGGAAATGTTCAAAAGGCACTATAACTTTGATTATAATAGCATTATTAATAATAATAGTGCTGTAATAATATTCAATTATATATTTTGGTCTAATTATTAAACTTCATGGCATACTTAAAGCTACGCCTGTGTCACTGGGGCTTGACGCCATTGCCACAGATGTCACCGCAGACTGACATCAAATCATCAAATTCCCGTCGGAGAGCAAACTGTCAAGTCACTCTGCCCTTCTGTTGTGTTAGGGTCAAAATTGACCCGTTTTCAAGTTTGACTGTGTAAAAAGTACACTTTCCTTTTTTATCCTGGAATGAGGCTTCATCTAATCCTCAGACACACATATTTAAATGCAGCAAAAGCAATTTTCACAATTTTAGTAAATTCTAAACGGCTCAAAAAAAAAAAGTTACATCTGTGGTGTTACGGGTCCAAAATGACCCGGTAGAGAATTCTGGCTTTTGTATGCATCACTTAAAAGCTACGGGTTTTCCAAATGATCAATTATGGTCCAATATGCACAGTTATGGCCCACATCATCATACACAAACACATACGCACACACACACACATACACCCACCCACCCACACACACAGGCCTCTTTCACATGCATAGGTACAGACATGTACACACACACACACACACACACACACACACACACGCACACACACACCACCCCCCAAGTGAACTCAAACTTTACATTGTTCATAAGCACTGGCACATACAAAGAGGGTTTGGGATATTATCAGTTGAATTCTGTAGGAGCATCTGTTAACATGAGAAAAAGATATTCTGATCATGAGGCACTGGGTCGTATCTTTGCCAATGATGGTGATCCTGAGAATAGAGGGGAAAGTGAAGCTGAGGAGGATGTGTCTGAGGATGAGGTTCTGTGTGACCCTGAACAAGACCAAACATATGAAGAGGACCCAAATGTCACAGATGATCAAAGACAGGTTTTCAAGTCAAGAAAAGGTGACAATTCATGTTTATCAAGCCCTCTTCAAACCCATTCCAGGGCACCGTCAGAGAACATCCTCAGAATGACTCCAGGGCCTACTAGATACGCTGTGTCACACGCCCAAGACATCAAGTCAGCGTTTGAACTGTTCTTTCCACAATCTATTCAGAAAATCCTACTTGAGATGACCAACATGGAAGGGAGAATTTGCTGATAGCTGGACAGAGATGGACAAAACACAGTTCGATGTCTACATGGGACTGTTGCTTCTTGCAGGGGTATACAGATCCTGTAATGAAGCTACGGCCAGTTTATGGGATGGTGAATCAGGACGTCCTATTTTTCATGCCACAATATCGTTTCAAGCCTTTCATGTGTTTCAAGCGTTTCAAGAGTGCTACGTTTTGACAACAGGGAAACAAGAGTTGCTCGTCGTGAGAATGACGAGCTTGCTCCCATTAGGGAGGTTTGGGACAAATGGGTGGAAAATTGACCCTTTGTATACAATCCTGGGCCAGAGGTGGACAGTGGATGAATGGCTAGTCCCATTCAGAGGCCACTGTTCCTTCAGGCAGTACATGCCAAGCAAGCCTGGACAATAAGGTACCAAAAAATGGGCAGCATGGGATGCAAGAACTACCTATGCATGGAATATGCAAATATACTGGAAACCTGAGAGTGGAGTGTCAGAGAAGTTTATCGATGTTCTTTTTATGGTTAAATTGTTTGGTTAATTGGTTTGTCATAAAACAAATAGAAATTTGTTTTATGACAAAAAAAAATTGACGTGTTGTCTTTATCCTACCATTTATCTATGCGGGTCCGTTTTGACCCGAAACACCAAAGATGTTACTATTGTTGATAATTTAAAATAATAATAAAAAAGTAAAAGAAAATTTTGGTAGGTGTACTCTAATATTAGTTTTAACAGATTTACAGTTAATTTATACTCATTCTATAAGAGAAAAATATATATATATATTTAGTGAATTTAAACAGTTTTTGCAATCAAAAACGAGTGGTATATTTTAAAATACTGTGTCTGTGGAGCCAACTAAAAACAATTCACACACTGGTGCCATTTATATGAATACATACTAAGCCAGCAATTAGCTAAAAAACAAAATTTGAAGAAAACTGGTGATTTTAAGCATTTTCAAGCATTTTTAAATCACGGGTACAAATGGAAATGGACCCGCTAACACCACAGGTGTAAACAGGTTTCTAACACAACACAAGGGTTAATTGTGTGGTTTAAACTGAAATGGGTGTTGAATGTTTTTATTAGGACATGCTTTTAGTATTGTGTATGTACTCAGTCTGCTTTTCCATGCACAGCACTTTGGCACAGATTGTGCTTCAAAAATTAATTGTATACGACTCTAGAAATGCCTCCAGAGATTACCTACCATGATATAATTGCCTCCAGTGCTGTTATTGCCTTCCTCGTTGCATCTTGTTTCTATTAAATTCTTTACTCAGAGATCTTCTCGGTTGAAAACGTATGTGCAATCCTGCTCATCTTGAAACTAGTGCCTGGTTCCAGTTCCCTCTTAGGTTCTTATGCTGTTCCAGTTCAATATAAGTTCACCTGATTCTCATTCACTGGTTCTCAAGTCTTGCCTCTCTGGTCCTTTGCAGCATGATAACAACCTAGTGGCACATTGCCAGAGATGAGAAGTTTTAAAGTGTTATTTATTCTTTGATATCTCAGAAAGTCCTTATTTCTAGCTTGAATTACATTGTCAGAGCATGCAGATTTGACCTAGTTGACAAACCAGAATCTGGTTCCAGTGCAAAACAAGTGCATTTGGAGTGAAGTTGTGTAACAAATGCATCAATGCTGTGTAATTTCCCTAAAGTGGCTATAAATCCCAAGGTGTTCCTGTCTGTGTTTGCACTGATAACATCAGTACACTTTCGTGTAATGGAAAACTGTTCTTTGTAATCCCACAAAGACCACCAAAGGCTGAGCTGGAATGCAGGATGCAGGAAGAGTAACTCGGACTCAATGTCTGTGTCCTGGAGCGGCTCCTGCAAGCCCCTCAACAGATAATGGTGATTTCTGCTCCCAGTCTGCTTGCAAACGCTGCTATGTAAATGTTCCCTCAAACAAGGAAGGTTAACACAGGTTCAGCCTTTGATCAAGAGCCAATCTAAAGCACAGGACAGACAGCGGCCATCCCATAGATCCATTCGAGCGTGTTTTCGGCCCCTTTAAACTGTGTTAAATGGAGACATGCCGACCTGAAGTGAGCAGTCATTTAGGGACATACTGTCCCAGTCATGTCATGAGGTACTGGAGCACCTCCTTTCTCTAATAACAAGCCTCTGCTATTAGAAGCCTTTGTAATTCTTTGCTAACACGAGTTCAGGGTATGATGAATGCACCAGCATGAACAGGGAATGCTGAGGACAAACTAAATTTATGATATAACCTTGGTGAAGTATAGAAACAACAAGGACTGCAAGAAGAACTAGGTTTACATTATAGTGGTGCTGTGTCAGATACAAGTTAATGTTTGGGAAGCCCTTTGAGGATCTGGACGCAATTGGTTTTTGTTGAGCTAAATGGATGATGGCCCTGGAGAAAAAACAAGACATTTTTCTGAAAGAATTGCAATCACATGGAGGTGATTAAGAGTTCCTCGAAATGGTGTTTACATCTTGAGGGAGCGTTAATAATCATAAAACTGATCAATGGTTGCTTGGGCCAGTAAGAACAACTGAGTGTTACATGATAGAGCGTGAGATAAAGAGAAATTAATCAACTCCAGATTGCTAAAGCGAAAACAGCTGGTGATTTTAAGAAATATAGCAATGTTTGGAAACATAGCAGAACATTTTACGTATACAGTGGGGTAAAAAAGTATTTAGTCAGCCACCAATTGTGCAAGTTCTCCCACTTAAAAAGATGAGAGAGGCCCGTAATGTTCATCATAGATGAGAGACAAAAGGAGAAAGAAAAGCCCAGAAAATCGCAACGTCTGATTTTTTGCAAAATATGGTGGAAAATAAGTATTTGGTCAATAACAAAAGTTCATGAGAATATAAAAACCACTCCTTCGACTCCGTTCATCGTTCTGTGTTCTCTAGGCTTACCATTGTGCGCTTCATCTTCTTTTGGTTTTTATGGCAAGTGTTGTGCAATTTTTTTAAATTCGCAATGATGTCACCAAGCGGAACTAGAATGACATAGAGGAGTGACAAGTCTGGAATGTCATGTCTCAACCAAGCCCACAAGCGCCAATACAGGAAGTTGGTGGAAAAAAGGAAGCGTAGTGAGTAGAGCTAAACTATACCAAAATGAGTCATGGCATTAGTACATGTAATGTAAATATATTGTACAGAGCCCACATGCACGGTTCTATTATTATAATAAATCATTTGTAATTTATGATCTAAACAAGGCCAACATAGTGGTGCAGTGGGAGTTTCTTCTGTCAGAATTAAAGACCCACATGCCCACACAAATGCCCAAAGGTCTCCCAAATTCCCCTCAGGACTGAAAGTCAGAGATAATGCTGACTCACTTGTAAGAAAGAGGCACCAGCAGAACACCATTACCCAATGTAAGTAAATGAAAGTTGTCGAATTGACGATCTAAAGGTGTTTATGCCTCACTTTACCTAAATTAATTTACTTTTTAGCGTTCTACTGCCACCTTGTGGTTGATAACAAATACGATTTTCTAAACGCAAACAGATCGAGGGCTCCTACTAGTGGCTCAACATGAAAACACAATCTGTATGTGGACATTTAGAAGTGGAATCTCAGACTACTGTGTACATAAAACCTTTTAGACGAGTTTAATGTTTAAGAGAATCACCTGTGGTGGGTACAAGTAACTTTTACTTCCTTAATACACAAAGAAGCCAAGCGTTCCATTTGTGATCATAAACAATTTCTAGAAAATCCTATTCAAGTAAATGAAATATTCAAAAATGGTTCGAACAGATCTCACTGGTCGTGGTTGTGCTGCAGGGTAACACAAACCAGAGACCACATAACACTTAGTTGGCTTAAAGCAATGATCTTAATTTAATGCATACATTCTTGTGTTCTGTTGCGTAAGTTTAGAGGAAAAAAATTGTATGGAAAATAGGCATTTCATTGGAGCCAAAGATTCAGATATGTCTAATGGTCCTGAAGAATAAAGGGATTGCATAACCTCACCGAAGCCATGTGTTTTCCCACAAAGAATGATCCATGCTAATCTCCAAATATTAAACAAGATTACAAAGCGGGGGAATGAGGGCTGGTGTAATAACGTATCACAGAATAAAATACATGGGCGAGAATGTTATTGCAAAATGCACAAAAAGAGAATGAATTTGGGTTTTATTTGGTACATGGATGGTGATTCACACTTGGCTCCTATAAAAAAATGGAAAAAACTTTACACGCTGAAAGAAATTGTCGTTTTAAAAAAAATAGTAGTTTAAAAAATTGTATTTTGAAATTAATGTGTACATTTATCGCATATCTGACAAAGCAGTAAGTTATTTTATTTTTAACATCATACATTTTCCCCACGTCACAATTTCACTTAATAAAAATGTTTTAACCTGTTGAGAATCTTGGGTTTCTTAGGTTTTTTTTCTGTGAACACAACAGAAAAAAAAGTCAAAATTGGTATTTCCTGAAGAAAATGTGGAAATGCTTGTAGCTGGTGTTGACGAAACAATTTTGAATATATACTGTTCTGGAAGAATGGAATGGAAAGCTTATATTAAATAAACAATCTCTTGACTAAATAATTTTTTTTTTTGCAATGGGTGGGTTGTTTCTCAAAGTCACCTTAATAAATATGTAACCAGAAGCTCTTTTGAACAGATTCACTGGAAGTTAACAGCAATACAAATGTACCACTGGTCATCACAACGTGAAGGATATTCTATATTAACATTAAGATAAAAGTGGTGCAGTTGGAACCAATGCAAGAAGTATTCTAGATTTAGCTTCACCTAGAAAAATCAACGGTTCAAGTGGAATATTTGTCAACACTAGGTGTAAACAAATAAAATAAAATCCTGTCATTCAAGTCAGCTCTTTTGTTTTTAAAAAGCTACTTAAGACTCAGTCGTGCTTCAGCTTGGACTTAAATCTTGCAGTCTCAAATTTTACTTTACTTTTGTGAAATCTGATGAAAAAGTGTATGCAAGCGCTCATCAATAAAAGGGAATGACAAAAAAAATATCTGAAACTTCAAAAGATTGGTACGGCATCACAAAGACAGAAGGAGATCAATACGTATTGTTCCACGCAAATCATTAACATTTTCTAGGGCAATCATCATCCCTACCAATTTATTGATACCATCCAACTGCTGGGTAGTATTGAGGCAGTTCCTGCCATCCTTGTACTTTGGTCTTAGCCATGGTGGAGAGACTGTATTTAGATATTGAATAATTTCTTAAATGGAGTATGTGGGAAATAAGTATTTAACCACCTATTAGTGAAAATCAATTTAAAGCTTCTCTCAAACAAAGATTAACCATCTTTGTGGTTTAAATACTGAAAAACACACCAAACTTTTTAAAGACTGATCAATTATTTGCAGTGTCAGAATTCAAATCAACGAGGTTTGCACTCACTTGTAGTTAAAAAGCTGAGACAAATTAAAGACAAAATAGAAAATAATAAACAGATAGTATGATAGAAAACACTACAGATGTATTTTTGATGGATCAAACCGTTCATCTTGCATCATCTAAAGCAATTCTACAGTCAGTTTGGACAGAGCAGCAGCAGATAAGCTATTAGCTCCAGATGCTTCTGATCTCCATCACTGACAGCGAGAGTGCTGCATGAGCAGAATTCATCGGGTTGTTTTCATCTTTTGACAGAGCTCAGAGATTTCTAAGGCAAAGGACTATGACTGCACACTCTGAAGATCCGCCAACCTGCTAAATTCATTTTGTCTGCCTCCAAAATGAGTACCAGACACTTGATCTCATGTCAATAATCCTCCTTCTTTTTGTTAATCTATTTCTGATGATTTTGGACCTTTTTTCCACGGACAAAAACGTATGATTTTTCCAATAAACTCGAGGAAATTTGGATGTTTTGCACAAAGATGTCTTCACTCATTATTTCAGATCATGGAAACAGCAGTGAAATAATATTTCGTGCAAAGAGGACTTAGTGATTTGGCTTCTACTCAAACAAGATGAATTAGTGTGATGACATAGGGATATTTTCAGCAAAGCCATAGTCTTCCTGTGGCTCAGTCAGTAATGGTGCTAGAATCACCAACCTCGCAGGTTCAAATGTGCAAATTCTTTCGAAATGTAAATAAATACAAACCATCCAAGTACTCTAAAGTGACAATTCATCAATGATGAAACCACAAACACCAGCAACATTTCTGTGATTATTTTAAATTCCAACAACATCAGTTTCTTTAAAAGAGTAGCAGAAGTTTTGTTATTCATTACATCATTTATTTGAGAATAGCCGTTTCAAATCACGTGAGGTTCATGAATGCTGACAACACGAATAGCAATTCACAACACTTTTGCAGCAAAAATGTACGACCAGTTCAAGCGAAGTTTCAAGTATTTTCTACACATTTTGAGCACATGGGTCTATGAGACCAAAACAAAAGCAGATCGAGTTTTTCCCTATTGTACACACTGTTGAAACCTAAAATAAATGTAAATGTTTTAGTGGCAACTGTTTTCAAAGAAAGCTCAATTATGAAAGGCACAATAAGTAATTTAATAATATTCTAGATCTGAAATGCATTATATGTGATCGTTCTCAAGCAGTTGTTTTCAAACAAAAGTGGTAAAAATGTATCAAATTAAATTAGATGACTAAATTAGAGCTATATTGAGAAAAGGAAAAAATGATAATCCCATTGGTGGAATCTTTATTTATTCTTATGTATTTTCTTTGTAATTGTATAAGCTGAAAATCCAAATTAAATTCAGTTTATTATCTCTCATGGTGTTTGTAATATAGCATATATAACTACTTATGCATGTTGTAATATTGAATAGTTAATTTAAAAAAGTTGTGCATGTTATTTAAATGTGTAAATATTAGCTTTCATGTGGCTCAGTCAGAAGGCCGTTAAGTTAGCAACGCTTAGGTTGACCAAGAAAGGCAAGAACAAAATATGTATTTTTTTTTAACTTAAGTTGCTTTTAAGTCTGCTAAATGCTTTATATAAAAAAATCAGGCCAGCATCCAGCTACTTCCTTACAACCATCAGGTCATGTGATTTCTAGTGCCATTCATTTTCTGATAACACATGAACATCCCTGTTGGCAAATCTGTCATCTGTCATATTAAATATTGCGTCTTTACAATAGCATACATAGCACAAATCAGGCTGACATTTTAACTAAAAATGAAAGCACTTAAATCTTATACAATAACTCTCCAATGACCTCACTGAGGATAAAAACTGCTTTACACTCTTAATTTAACATAAAACATAAGGCGAACAATATATAAGCATCAGATCACTTTTACAATTATAAACACCCCAACATTTTGAACATTAAGCTCAGCAAAACTGTAATAAAGTAACATAATAGAGCAATAAATAGAGTATGCTTACAGCATGCTGGGTAAGAAAGCTCACAGTGAATAAACAATATATGAACCTGCATGCAATGAGACAAGGCTCACTTAATCAGATATAAAACAAAAGAAATAAAGACAATCCTTTTATGCAACAAATTGGCTGGTTACATTGCAACCAGAATGGAGGCTAGGCCACAACAATCAAATACTAGTTGTACATCAATGGATAAAATACTCATTTTTTACATTCACTCAACACAGGTGGAATTACAAGTGGCCTTTTCTTTTTTTAAAAATCAACTTAATCTGAGTGTACAGTACTCCTGATCAGTTAATTACCTTTGAGAGATGTCAGAGCTAAACTTCTTGGAGTTACCAGTTAACAAGGTCTTAAGACTTAAAAGTGCAGTTGAGGTTTTTGATGCTTCTTATTATTTCTTGAATATAAGGGTGGAGTTAAAACTCCTGACAACCAATGCATGTGTTTCCAAGTACTTGGCATCAGATAAAATTGCTATAAAGTATTTTATTAAAGTACAAGTAATATCCAAAGGTAGAGTAAGCTATAGCTCTGCTAAAAACATGTCACAGACTCCGTAATGAAGAAAATAATTATGGCAGAAACTGCTGCCTTCAAAAGTGGAAATAATATAAATGGAAACATGACTGGAAATAGAAATGGCCTCTGAGCGTTTCGAGTAATGCAAAAGTAGGAGGCACTGCTTTATGTAAGGTTTTAAAACTCAGTTAATAATGCCACAACTGCAAATGCTCATTTGTCCACGTCATGAAAACACGCTCCTTAGAGTTGCTTGGCTACAACCATGGCTAAAAGCACTTTTTAAAAACCTGCATTAACGTTCATCTGTGATCTAAGGTCCAAGGTGTATAATCATGAGAGTCGCTGATATATATATATATATATATATTTGTTGTGCATGTGTATGCTTTATTAGTCTCAAAGTTACAGGTCCCCTTTGTATTTATTTTATAGATAAAATAGATGCAGTATTTTAGTAGAATGCTAAAGGTAAGAACTCCCTTTAATGCACAGATTTCAATAAGTATGTGTGTTGAAGCATGGTAGGAACTAAACTGTGTAAGCCTGTAGCCCACCAGGAAGTTGTTGGAGTGAAGTGCTTTAATAAGCTGCATTTAAACAGCAAATAAGTCAGATGTGGATATATGTATAACACTTTAAAAATAAATACAACAATTTCTTCACATTATGGCTTTTAAGACATGTTAGTATGGTAGATCACAAAGAAAAAATGTAAACCAAAAACCAGATTCTTAAAATCAGAATTAATTGTCAATGTTAAGTACCAATGGCATTTGAAGAAACTTGTAAGTACAATGCTCAGAATATGTCTGGGATAACATTGGGTTTAGTAAGCAATTTATTTTGTGCTCAATCAGGCTTTAGAAGTTGAATGAAAGCACGAAGAGAATGGTCATTAAACAAGAAGAACGTAATAAAAATATTGGTTTTCTTCTACGGAAGGCTAAAATAAGATTGAAAGCATAAGATAATCTGTAATGGAGGCTTGAGCAAAATGATCTCTAGCACCAATACTTGGTCCCTCTATGAGAAAGTGTGTGTAAACTAAAAAGTATTTGAAGACTGAGTCAGGAAATGGGAATGATCTGAAGAGACCATCTGAAAGATCTTAGGCTAAAGCTTAAGTAAGAACAAGGTGGATAAAACATGACGTATGCAGATATGGTACGAGATTGGGCTTGTGGTTTCATAAAACAGAAAACAGCTGGCCATTAATCTATGCTCATCCGGATGTGTGCAGTGTGTCTTAAAAACATGGAAAACAAATTGGCGCCAGACAGTGACCGTCACAACTTTTTTTTTTATCCACACTCTCTCGCCCTATTGCACTTACATCAAGCACTGCAAGCAACCAACTCTCTAGCTGTGAAATTATGTATGAATATTGATCTATGCGCGTTTGTATGTTTGAAATCATCTGAGTGTTTATTCTCCCCAGCACACCTACGGGGGCAGCTTCTCAGCATTTTTGGAGAGGCTATGGAGAACAGTTTTTTGAAAGTCCCCATCAGACGCCTCAGGGACGAGAAACTCGATTAGCAGATCCCAGATGCTATACACAAGATGCCTGCAAAACAGTCGAGAAGGCAAGAATCAGCCACAATACCACAATGAACAAATGCCAGTGATTCTGCAGGATAAAAATACTTTCCATTATTATTATTTTTTTATGTGAATGATCAAACTTAATTCTGGATAAAATTCAATTTTATGTAAACATTAAAAGTTTTACTTTTTTTGTCTAAAGAGAAAAAATAGGCATAAAACAATAGAAGAGAAAGAAACTGTGACCACAGCATTTCTCAATCTAAAAGCCTAATGGTAGGTGGAAATGTTTTGTTGATTGAGTTTGTCTTGGTTGCATTGGCAGAGGTGGTGTTAATGGTAGTGTTGGTGGTATCTATGAGGGTTTGTGATTGAGTTTGTGTAAGTGTTTATATTGCAAAGTGATTGTGATCGTGGTGATGGTGTATATGTTGGGGATAGTGGTGGTGTTGGTGAGTGTTGGTTTATGTAAGTGCTGGTGGTGGTATAGGTGAGTTTGTGTTGGTGGTGGTATAGGTGAGTGTTGGTGATAGATTGTGTTTGTGCTTGTGTTGATGGTTTTTACGTCAGTGACAGCGGTGGTGTCAGTAAGTGTTTGTGATATTGTTGATGGTGTTCACAGTGTTAATGTTGGTGATGGTGTCGGTGAGTGTAGTTGATGGTGTTCATGGCGTTTATGCGGGGATGTTGTCAGTGAGTGTTTGTGATGATGTTTGTGTTGGTGCTGGAGGTGTTTGTGTTGAAAGTGTATTCATGAGATTATACATTAAAAACATTAACTTAAACAACTGTACAAAATTTATATTTTACTGTGATAAATGTATACGATATATTGGGAAAATAAATGCGAGTATAAAAGTAAATTAAATGCTAACACATGAACAACTGTTGCTATCATCATATATTCTTACAACGATTTATGCTGCTTCCAAATAAAGATTTAACAAATAATAATTTTTCTTATATTTAAAACCCTATTTATTTTTGTTCTAGTACGCCTGCATTAACCTGTGTTCAATATTGAAGACTTTTTTTATTGCTGTAAATGTTTTATATTTTAACCTCATTCTTTGTAAAGCACATTGAATTACTGCAGGGCATAAAATGCACAACGTAAATAAACTTGACATAGGGAATAGAATAAATAATGCCTCAAGCACAAGAACACAAAGGTTTTTCATCACAGAAGAATAACTCTTCGATTCTTTTGACAAACACGGGATATCAGAGGCAGCTGATCTAGACTCGAGATTAAAGTACACCAGTACACTAAACAGGATGTACTGCAGATCCTGAATACACCCCTTGACTTACAGCACTGTAAAAAACAGAGCTTCTAAAGCAAATGAAGAGCACACGCATACAGTAGAAGAACTGACTGCATCTGGACATTTACAGCACACTGAAGCATGTTCTAGTAAATCACAGAGCACTTCTGTCCTAATCTAAACCTGTGAGAATAAATCTAGTGTCCCACAGTGGAAACAACCCAAGAGATGTGTTCTGATAACGGAGCACTGAAATGCAGCATTCACTACATTCCTGATCGACATCATTTACTTACTGCGCTATATCAAGGTTGATGCAGGGAAATTACAACCTGACTGTCTGAATTATTAAAGCCACATGTTCAATGTCTGCTCGCCTAATAAAATGCGTATCCATTATTTATTCACAACTTGGTAAAAACATGTGCGCGAAGAAATATGCACAAAAAACAAAATTAAACAGAATGAAAACAAAAAACATGAATAACTACAGTAATAAATATCGACTGGGATCTAAACGCTATGTTTTACTGTGTAGCATGCAAATTATTTTAAAAAGGTACTGAAATGTTCAAAGAAATGTCCCAGAAGTGTTTTACCCTCATAAATTCTCAGTGTGGTGCTGATTTTGATCTCTCCCTGTTTAGTGCCAAACACACCTGTTTATAGTGGGGTCCTGAAAGGAATCCACAAACGTCTGCCAAAAGATCTTGTACTTCTCAGAGCCTAGCATATCGGAGAGGAGATCTGCAAAAACAAAGTCGCAATATACAAACTGAGTCAAAAGAAAGAGATCTGGATGGAATAGGCCACACTTTCGATTGTTTCAATTTGGAGGTTTTGATTCAGTGCCTAAGCAATGTTGCTCAGATCACAAAAAATATTTAAGTCCAAATTTGAATTAACATCTACTTGTAGGGGGGCTGTGTTTGGGATGAAGCATAGTGAAACATGAAAACTCCACTCATGAAGGCCAAGTCGTCCTTGAAATAAGAATATTTTGCTATACGTTTGGGCTAAAATATCAAAAATGACATGTGTTGCATACGTATTCTGTAAAACCTGTCTGCGACTTTATTTCAGAAATACAAATGAGAGTTTAGATTCTGAACAGAGATGTGTATTGTAAATGTTGTGTTTGCCACACAGCTCTCTCACCCGGCAGTAGTTTGGACAGGCACTGCAGAGCCTCATCTTTAGTCTTCTCTTTCTGTTGCTGGCTGCGTTGAGCTCTTGGTTGAGCTGGCAGATTTCCTCCAGGCCAAATGGCTTCCTGCAGCACCCTCAGGTAAACCACCCAATACTGCGCACATGTCAGGTTCACCACACCAACCTCCATCCACCTACGGACCAATCACAATACACAATGACGTGAACTTGTGACCCTTTGTTTTCAGATTCAGACTGTATGATGAGGTGAAACAGCCCAAGCTCCTGACAAAGCATGTGTGATGAATGCACAAGAAAGTCAACCAAATGGAAGAGGGAAGTTTAAATGGACTTGCATTTGAAGTTGATATTTTGAAAATACTCATCAGCGCAGATGTCACATATCTAAAACAGGCCACATATGGATATTCTTCTGTTCCAAGAATACACAATCTTACTGAGGATGAGTATGAACTACCCTATCCAACGTTCCCATTAAGAAACAGAGATAAAAGTATTAAAAATCAAGATTTAAAACTGGCAAAAAAAACAAGTTGCACAAGGCAGCATGGTGGCACAGTAGGTAGCACTGTGGCCTTCCAGTTGGAAGGAGTTTGCATGTTCTCCCAGTGCTTCCGGAGTAATATAAATTCCCCTTAGGAGTGAACGTGTTTGTTGAGCTGCGATGGACCGGCAACCTGTCCAGGGTGTACCCCCGCCTCCTGCCGAAAGTGAGCTGGAGATAGGCACCAGCAGACCCCCTTGGCCCCGAAAGGGAACAACCAGGTATGGAAGGATGAATAAAATTCTAGGGTTGCCAAACAATTTGTTTTAAATTATTATAATGTCCAATTACTCCAATACTTTTTTAATGTACATTTTGTTGGACTATCCCAATTTTTTTAAGGATATAATCATAATATTTTTTTTACTACTGTTAGAACTGGTTTTCTCAAATGACGTTTAGTAAAAAACATAATTTTTAGTTCCTAATTTTAAAACCCACTTGTATTAATGGATCTTAAGCAGTAGTGTGCCGGCAGCATATGATGCGTACAGACAGAGCATTATCAGTTATAAAACAGACAATAAAACAGCTGATGTTATGCTATGTCCTGGTCACAGCTTTTGTGAAATGTGAAGATATTAAGGATAAGATACAGCACCAGCAATTGATTGGCTACACATCAGTAGTCATGCTCGTAACCACACACTGATGGCCATAAAAAGGGTGCCCCTGGGTGGCTACATAAATTTGACCGTCACCAGATATGTATCCATTTTCCTTTATTTTTCCTTTGGAATCGTTGTGTTAATAAAAGACTTTTGGCAGAACTATGTGTTCTCCCTTCTCTGATGGGTGTACAGATACATACATAAAGCACACTTCAAACAAAGGGCTATGATAAACTTCTCCACACACCACATATTTTCATCACATCAAAACAACTGAAAATGTGATCAGAGACCCACAAATGTAAAACATAACTCTTTGTCTCTATAAGTTATTAAAATAAATTGGAAAAAGTATAATTCAAAAGAGTTAAATTTTTTTTTTAAATAGAACTTTAATATACAAAAGTGAGAAGAAAGCAAACCAATTACCAAAATGCACAAATAGATCACTCAATGTGGCCTCAAACCACACATGTAACTGGAAAGAAAAACCTATTCACACTTAAAGTTTTCCTGTTGGGTCAAATAATGTAGTGATTGATTCAATCCCGTTCGGATTTTTATGCAATCGCTGATTTGTTTTGGTTCAGACACTTTGAAATGCCACAAACATAAAGAGAGAACACATCTTAAGATTATGTGCCAAAAACACATACAGAACTTAGTATAAAACAGAAATTATTTGCTCCGCTGCTGTCAAATAATCAACTGCATGCTCTATATTTTAGTCAAAGGGAACATGTATTTGGAAAGCATGCAGAAACCAAATGCTGGTTCCTATCAAAATGATGAATTTCCCAATGGCATTACACTATAATTATGGTCAAGTTTAAATGAGCCGGTAACAACATGACAGAGTTTCATTTGTTGTGGTTGTCTGAGGGAGATCTGTGTGGAAATTTAACTACTGTGGACCCTGTCTACAGAGTTTGTGTCTGTACAGTGGAAATGAATGCACTCACTGAGCAGCAATTCCACAGTAAAACAATTTTTAAAACATAAACTTGGTTTAATACCACATTATACATTGTAGTCGTTTAAATTAGCTAAAAGGTTAATTTCCTGGAATGATATTCAAAGCTCATTTTTGTCTCTGCCTTCCACATTTCTAATAGAGCTTGCAAAAGTCTGACTGTGAACCTACGTACTTCTCAAAGAACTCTGATGTAAGATTATGGAACAAAAATCTAGCTGCTCCATAACAAGTGGAGCATTTTATTCCATTATTGCCATTTCTGCCATTATAAAGGGAAGTTAATATGGACTGGCACAGGATATTAAGGAGACGTACAGAATTAGTGGAGGAAAGCTTTTTTCAAGCCAACCGGAGTGGAAAACTACTGGAGCCAACTCAGTTTTAACTGGTCTTTTTCAATTTTGATATGATCCTTCGTGTTAAATTTTACACAGAGAAAATCTAATCGTGATGAGCATATTCCATTCATAACTTTATTTGATCTGTTTATTAAAATATGAATTAGTTCTTGAACTCTAAACTTGGTACTTACAGAGCTATAATTAGAAACAAGCAAAAATAATAAGTAAAAGGTAGAGTGGGTGGGTTTTCAAAACGAAAACAGTCAGGCTGATTACCAAAACAAATATGTAGCTAATCAGGATTGACGAATATGTAGTTATGGAATCAGAAACAAACATTTGTGAAAAATCTCCCCTTCCTACGCATCAAAAACATTATGTTTATATGATTTTACTTCTGGGCAGCAATTATTAAATAATAACTACTAACCAATGGAACGATTCTCCTAACGCAGCAATATCCATTTTTATTTTGATATTTGGCACCGATTAATCAGGAAGTGACGATTTTGTTCTGTTGGACTCATTGGATGGAAACAATGCTTTATTTGCAAATTTTTTATGCGATATTCCAGTTTTGCTCATATATTAAATTTGCATCTTTGGACGAAAACCTGGACTAATTTCTTCATAAGAACATGGTAAAAATAATGGCAATTCAGCTAAAAGCAAAATATCTTTATTTTGTACTTTGAAATAATCAAAACAGTCTGGGTTACGTTCTACCCAGTTAACACCCAAAGCTCAGAGCAATGCACCCAAACAAATGTGTTCTCCCAGCCAACTAATGCACAGGCCTCATTCGAAAGTTGGAATTGTTTATTGTCCAGGATAACATCACGTGCGGGTACAGATGTTTGTAAAAAATAATCTAAAGCGCATTTAAAAAGATAAACAAGCTGAGACACCTAGACGAGATAAGAGTATTCTCCCTCAAGTTTTCCATAGAGGTATGATAACCAAACTGTGTGGTCTTTTGTCCCAAATGATACTATTTACAACATCAAAGAGAATTGATAAAATTGGGTGTATTCTTCAATAACCCCTTATTTCATTTCTAGAATTTATCATTTCCGTAATAACTGCCGAGCTGAACAAACCATCTCACAATCTGGTTAATTTGGTCATCGTCACTGACTAAACTTGCATATCTCTGATCAGGTATTTGTGTTTGTGGTCGCACGTATCCAAAGAGCACAATTCCAACGCTGTTTTCTACAGTTGAATATTATGACGACCTGCATAGGAAAGTTGCCTTTGTTACCAAAATGTTCTGCACGTCTCTCCTTACTATGGCTGTCATAATGTTTCCAAACAAATAAACCTGCAAAACAAATGTAAAAAATAAATACATAACAGAAGTGTCCAAAACTATCATACAATGCAGTATCCAGAACACGTTTACCAGGGATTTAGTAATGTACTTCAAAAAATCCCTAACTTCCTGTTTATAAAGAACACTAGAATACAGACAAGAGCAGTCAAGTATTACGACATCCTTGTTTCAATTGAAGATCTATTCACTTCAATACAAATGAAAATATCCGTCCATTAATAGATCATAATGTATGAAACTAACCGATTTACCATTGTGAAGAGCAATTGCCTAATCCAATTTAAAATAGAACAACATATTTAACATCTTGACATCTTCCATCAGCATTTAACACCCCATTTTACACCCCATTGAAAACTATTCACGGTGGTTTACCTTTATCCAACTACGGTGGTTTACCTTTATCCAGATTTTAGATCTAACTTTGATCAAATGCACATGAAGCGGATAATCGATGTCTTTAGTACTAGTGGAAAATCACAGACAGGTGTGCTGGAGCAGGAGTCGGCCCTGAAACCGGTTACATAAGAACAGATGTTTGCGTGTTTGTCTCACAAGTCACTTATATTCAAAGCAGTCACGTGTCACAGTCAAGAAGTCTTCCAAATGTAGGGATCAATATGATTCCAATGTAGTCAAGGTGTATGTTTAAAGGAGCTCTTTAGGGGTCTGAACCTTAAAACTAGACATCTTTATTTAAAACAAATACATAAATATTAGCTTTTAAAATACACTTTTAAAAAGCATACAATCACTAGTTTTCAAAGTTATCAGACTAACGAAAACAACACTAATGGAGTGTATTCCATTGATGGCAGTGGGTTTTATTCCAACAAAGGAGTTGGGTTTTATTAAAATTGTAATAAAGTACAAGAAACATGCAAAAACATTAATGTTAAGACTGTTTCTATTGCCTCTACAATTTGATTATGAGGGCCATCTGCTCTTACTGAGTGCCGCCAGTAAAAGCATGCAGGTAATAAACAATATGAATGGGGTTGATCTGTCATCTGACGTGGCTGACACAGATTTGCACATATTTTTGCATGTAAATGCATTATTTAGCATGATTGTTATTTATTTCAGCTAATTTCTTATTTTTTTATAACAATTTATTTCTTTAGGACATATTTGGACAAGCGTATTTATATGCATTCGATAAGACTTTTCATAATGCTGTCGATTTTGCTAAGATGATCGCGTAGCATATTATTAAAATATATTTTACTGTTTAAGTCAACTGCAGAGAAAAAAAAATGGAATCTTTCACATTTTGACAGTTAATAACCGGTGTTAGGAATGTAACAACAATGAAGCTGAATTGGATCGTCCTACTATAAAAATAAAAAAAAAATCTTTCATGTTTTCTTTCTTTCATTGGACCCCGTTTTTATGCCAACAAGAAATACAGCATCTAATAAAATTAAAGAATTAACTCACACACACTGCATCTGCCCTTGTTAGGAAAAGTTTTACCTTAATTCACATTAAATAAACATAAAAGTGAGTTTGTCTGTTAGCCTCTACAAACCAATGGCACACAAAAAGCCATTAGAAATGACTAGACATGACCTCAGAAGAACCAAGTGTGGAGCTTGAATGTGACATTTAATCCATGTCCCTGACCTTGGCACTTGAATCCTCATGGAACGATGGGATGCTTTCTAACACAAGAGAAAACTCTTCTCAGTTACCTCTCTGTATTACCCAAGCATTAATGTGACAAGGGATACTTTTGCTTTTAGTAGACGTGAGGTCATTTCTAAACACAGAAGCAGAAACACCAAGCACCATAATTAAAGCAGAGCTATAATAGTGAACTGAAACCAAAGGTGTCTCAGAGGGACGTCCCGTGACTGCTCTAAACTCCTAGAGATGTGGAGCAGAGGATGGTATGAAGGCCACCTGTTCAAAGTGTTAAAACACACAGTTCTCATTCCCTAAAACAAGTTGTCATCAGCACCCAATACTTACCATGTGTAATGAAGTATTTATATTCAAAGTTAAAGATACGAATGACCGCTACAGTTTACAGAGGCTCAGGGAGGGAATGAGTGATGCCTTCAGGTGACACCAATCTCATTCAATCCATCTGTTAGTTCTGTCTGTCTTTAAGGACAAGTTGCCAACACTTAAAATAACAGTGTTCTACCTCTGCTAGGGTTGGTGCCTTTAAAATATTCACAAAACCTCTAAAAAGGGTCCAAAATGGTATCTTGTGGTTGGTCTTTTGGGAGTATGGATTTTAGCAGAAGTCTAGCTACATTGGATTGAAGTGATAAAATGGCCGTTTTATTAACTAAACAAACAACAGGGGGGTGCAGTGGACCACAATGTTAATCAACTGAAAAGCTCAAATAAAACCTTTATAAAATTAACAATTTTAATCTGATTCCAACTGCATTTTTGTCCACCTGTAGTAAAAAACATGAAGCTGCTCTTGAAAACAAAAACAGTAGTCGTCCTGTCAAGTGTTGCCCCAGTGGTGTGTTTTCCACCACTTTCTGTAGCCTTTCTTTTGCATTTGCTATGATATCATGAAGTGGAACAAATGGTGATCATGGAACAAATGGCAAAACTGAAAGTTGGTGGAAAAACAAAGACAAACTCTGGTAAGTCACTATGAGCTATATGAAGCCGTGTCATGCCATTACTTAAATCTAGTTAAGCAGCATTAGAGATAGGATGAGAAGCTCTGTCACTGAAGAGGATTTCAGAGAAGAGGGAAGCCAGTTGAGGTGGTTCAGGCATCAGCGTTGGAAAGGATTTATTTATTTATTTATTTATTTATTTTTTAAGGCCAAGAAATTACAAAAAAATGCCAGGGTATATAAACTTATTAGCTCAACTATAAGCAACACATTTTATTCTAGTGGATTTTTTTAAAGGAAAAAAATGTGCCTTGTGGCGCCAATGAAAAAAAAAACACTTTATTTAAATTACATTTTAGGATCACGTTAGAGGTGGGCAATTAGCCCGGAAATTGTTCAAGAGATGCATGATATAATTTGGCCAGTCTAGTCAAGATAGCCACCATTAACGGTTTCACTTCATTACAACATCATAATTTCCACAATTCGCTTGAAAGGTCAATTAAGTAAGCCTCCAAGATTTTTATGACATCTTTCCACACACCACACACAAAAGACTGTACAGTGGTACAAAATGTTAAGCTTGATTGGTTTCTGTGTTTTAAAGCTACTAGAACAGGTCTGTCTTATTTCAGAAATGCAGAACTTGGCTGACTGTTGTGAAGAACTTGGCTCAACGTACCTTTCAATAAGAGTCCCAAAAAGCATTCTGATGGTCTTTTGGATGTTTTCTGTGCAAAGCCAGCTCCACTGAGCCTTCATTAGCAAGCACAGAATATCCAGGGCCTGGTCAGAGAGAGAAGTCTCTCTAGCTGCACAAAAAATACAGGTAAACAAAATGAAAAAACATGAAGTGTGGCAGTAACTGATTTATTAAGGATTCTAAGAGAATTGTGATTTTCACTTGCATTCAAATAAAACTGTAATTTAAACATGCAGAATGGCCCATTTACATGCTTTTAAAATGTAACATTGCATTATAGATTTATAGGAGAAGTGGGGTGTAGAAGAAGAAACATTATGGAAGAGCAATGCTGCCCTCTATAGAGATGTTCTAATCAAAATAGCCTTGCCGCTCAAAACATTGTGCAACTAAAACAGGGATTGCTCTTACACTCAAAATAATCATTTTTTTTAGATTATACACTTTACTATCCCCATCAGGATCTAAGAAGAAGAACCATCAGCTGGTTCTGATTCCAGCTCACTCTGACAGGGGTACACCCTAGAGCACCCTAGTGTTTTCAACCTTTCATTTCTTTAAAAAAAAAAACATTAGACACACTACCAGAAAGAAATTTTTCGAATCGAACTCTGAAGCCTATACTGACAAGATAAAGCTCTTATTAAAGTGTTAATTCTTCATTTTATTTGAAATATATGGAATGGTATGAAAAATGTTACATAGAAATTTTATTTAAACAAAAAAAATATGAGGGTAACAAGAAAGTTGATTTCTGCAAAGCTTGAGCAACACTTTGTAAAAGAGCCAGACAGATAAACATAAAAGAATGTCAACCTATCTACTTCAACTTCTACTTCAGTGAGTTTACAGCAAATACTGGTTGTGACTTACCATTAAAGGCAGGTGCTTTGTCCAACTGTGCACTGGTACAAGTGCAGCTTTTCACATCCAGCTTAGCACCTGTATTCCCACTTCTCTCTGCATCAGCCCCAAACCATGGAGGTTTACCATCAAAACTTTCCTTCTCCATGACGAAGCTCTCCAAATCATTCAATGAAAAGCCGTTGAAAACCTTACAAAACAATAATTAATAAATCAATCCAAGGAAAAATGGAATAACAGATCAAAACTGAAAAAGGTGAGTAATAACTATAATTTTGTTTACTTGAAATATTTTGAATAACACTCTAATAACAACCTAAAGATGTGTAACTTTACTTTAGAAACACTACTGGTTATTTTTTCCTTTATAAAATCTGCATACATTATGTATACATAATAGAAAGTAAAAAAAAAATGAAGAAAAAGGATTTGTCTTCACTGACTTCAAGTTTATTCCTATGGGTAGAGCTCTACTCCTTCCTGAGTTTGAGCAAAACCAGGTTCCAACTGTCTGCCTTTAAACAAATCTTCAGTAAAATGAAAAACAGAGCTTCCTCCTTGTTAATGAATTCTCCACTCTTTTTTTTTTTCAAAATAGTCTCTGATTGTATGTACAACAGTTGTTTTGCAGTTGTATGACCTGAAACACAGCATCTCCCTTTAAACCTCCATCTTAAGAAACTGATTTCCCGAGTCCTTTCACTGTACCCTCATTGCTCAATAAGCCCTATCAAGCACTTTATGGTTTCCTCAGTTTATTGCCCCTTTAAAGACATTTGGTTACAATGATCACTTTGACCTAATTGACACACCAAACTTCACTCAATGTACAAATTTTTTTTTTTCTTTTTGAGAATGAAGTAAATTATTTGACAGTAACCTTTACTCTAATATTTTCACAATAACTAGCATGAGAAGATTGTTTTAATTTTTATTTTCTATCAACCTCTAGAAAAGTGATTTAATTAAGGAAGTATCACGCTACTTACAGTGCTGCTTTCATCAAAACAGTAGACTACTTTGGGTTTCATGTCTGACACAATAAGAGCAGGTGATATTTTACTAGAGAACTTCATCCTAGACCTACAAGAAAAGCAAGATTAGCACTTAATAAAATGTTTAACAGCTGTATAAATTCAGGGAGATTAGCATACTTGGACTTCCGGTCACTGGAAAACTTCCCATCAGGCTCTGCATCAATGTCATCAGTAGGACTCTGAGGTTCAGACCGTGGGAAAGCAGTCTTCAAGGTGTCCACTATGGCATTTACCACTATCTGTAAGTCACATGATTCTTTCAAAACTATGGAAGGTACTTTGCGGCAGGAGAAAATTTACTTTTTCCCAAAAAAAAGCACACAAAACAAACATTATTCATTTTGAGACGCACCTTGTCTATGCGTGAGACAATGAAAGGTTTCTTGACAAAGGCAATTCTTGCATCTGTGTTTAGTGCCAGGAATTCTTGCATTTCTTCACTGTTGGCAGTTTCAGGGATGGCACAAAGTTGCTGGTTTAAAAGACAACGTGTTAAAAAAAAAAGGACAGTGTCTGCAATGGAATGCAATTACCACTCAATGATTTGGATGCACATTCTCATTTAATGTCAACCTCGCCTAAAGACTTTAGACTTTCAGAATTGCTTTTTTTGCAGTACACTCCTGAAATCCTCTAAACAGGGTTCATGGGGTAATCACATGAAATGGTTTTTAACTACCGGTAATCATAACTGCTTAGTGCCAAAAAAGAACCCTTTTGGTTCACTTCCCTGGAACAGCTTACCAACTGAGCAAAAAATACAGTTTCAGACTTTCCGATTTTAAAAGAATTTATCTTGTGCAATTTATGTCAATATAATTTGTTTTGATTTATGTATTTCCTGTTTTTATTTACTTGTTTTGTGTAATTCACTCAGATGTTTTACATGTAACAACCTAAGCAGGGACTGGAACGGCAAATTAGCCTATGAATAGAAGCTTGTCTCAAATAAACTTGAAATAAACAAACTGCCCTGAAATTCTTGGTGCCACTAAATTGTGAGGGTCAGATTATTCAGCTAAACACTACATTATTAGGTCTAATTGCCCAACGTGATGCCACCCCCTTTCTATCCCACATCTATTCACCTTCTCTGCATCATATAAAAAGTGGTGAGAACCCAAGATCTGCACAGGCCGAAGTATGTATTCATTGCATTAATAAGCATTTATACATTGTCCATTACTTGTATTTTTTGATCCAAACCATGTCGGTTTACACTTAGTAGAAGTCTTGGGCTTCAACTTGTGATTTTTGAGGCTGACTTGAATGAATGAACACTCAGCAGCAGAGGTTACTCTGGACCTTCTGATCTTGGAATGGGATGTGGGCGAGACAGCTTGATGGATTCTGACAACAGCACTTGGGGCCAATTCACCAATTTACTTAGGTGATTGTTCTTGTGATAATATGAATTCTAACAGTTGTTAAAATGGGCTGTCAGCTGTGTACCAACCTGGACTCTGCACAACACAACTGATGTTTCAAACCTCATAAGGAGGGAAGAAATTCCACAAATGAACCCTGGTGGCTACATCATGGGGCTCATTGAAAGGTGTTGCAGTGCTGTCAGCATAGTAAAAGCTTCTTAATGGAATCCAAAATATAAACTGTTTTGATACCTTCAGTAAGAATCTTCAATGTAAAGAATAATAAAATCTCATGGGTGTGTGCATCTAATCTTTTGTCAGGAATAGGTTGTATTTCAAAACTTACTCTAAGGAATGTTTCCAATAGACCTTTTCTGGCCTCGACTCGATCACTGTCCATATTTCCAAATGGGAGTTCGGGAAAGATTTTCTTAGGTCCTTTCACATCTAAGTTGAACAAAGACAATCCTTAAAACATTGTTTTGCAAATCTGCCACAAACAGGATGTGCTCAGCTTACTTTTAAGAATTTTGCGTAGTTCTGGTTTCTCCTCCAAGCGTGTCTGAAGGTTGAGGAATTCGCTGTAGCGCCGGTTCACAGTGTGATAAGCCACAGATTGAAGAGATTCTGGATTCTCTGTATCAATGGCTGTTTCATACTGAAATGCAAACACATTTTCAGAACCAAGCCATCTCACGGTACCAAATATAATCTTTATTGACTTTGATACTGATATTTCACCTTTACAGTGTAGAGGGTGTAAGGATGGGAGCCAGTGCCTCTGTGCTCCTTGGCAGTGATGGTCCCGGTGATGCGGAGGTTCTGGATAATGACTGGTCCCTCTGGGCTGCTGAGGGGCTCAAAGTTGAAGGGTGCTAGAGATGCCATCTCAGCTGATGAAGAGACATGGAGAGGAGCACTTAAAGCCAAGTCACAAGGATTGCGCAAGATAGGCTGGGCCAAAGATTCTTCCTCAGGGAAACTAATGGAGGTTGGATGTTCATCTTCAAGTTCCACCATAGGGTCTGGTGTGGTGCATTCAGTGAGTCTTTCAGATAATATCTCCTCTGAGCCAATTAGGACCAGTGATTCATAGGAACTCCGCTTGAAGTCGGATAACGGAGAATCCAAATCCGAGTCTGTTTCTTGATAGAAGGGATTGGGTTTTCCTAGTCGCAGATAATCTCTAGGACTGAAAGCCAAAGGAAATTGCTTGGTTGCATGAGATTCTTCTTCATCCAGGTTGTGTGGTGAACAAAGGCCATTGGAGTTAATAGCATCATAAGCTGCAGGTTCTGGTGTAGGGCCCTCTGTAATGGTCGGCAAGTCTGCATTGTCTTTTAGAGTCAGAATGCTGGGAGCCTCAAGTTCCTGTGCTGCATTTTGATCAGAAGGTACAGCTTGAGGTGGAACCTGGATTTCAACTGGTTCTGGAGATAATTCACTGGGCTGGGTAAAAATGCTAACAATCAACATGTTTAGCCAATCTGGGTCAGAGAGTTTTGCGATCAAAGGTAGAAACACATTGCAGGTTATTAGTTCGCCGACTACAAAACGCCCAGTTCTTGTTTCTAAATGTGGAGGAGGAACAAGAACATGTAGAAGGAGATCGACAATACCCCGTATGTAGTTCACTTCAACAGCAGAACTTTGTAGGGCAGGATGGGGTGAGCAGAGTTTGCTGTACACTTCCCAGAGATCCTCATTTTTGTCCACATCTTGCCTTTTCTTGGCACTCAAGAAACACTGAAGATGGCATCCAGAGAGACACAACACCCTCTGAGATAAAGCTTTCCTGTCAACCCTTGCTGCACGACCTTTCAGTTCCATTGCCATGGATATCATGGCATTGTGCACTTCGTCCTCAAACTCTTTTTCTCTGGATACTGTGCTGTACCATGATGCAACAAAGTCTCGTATGATCTTGCAGACCATCTTTTGGATTTCCTCATCAAGCTGTTGCTCACTGTCTGCACTGGGTGGGATCTTTTCTAGCTTGACAAAGCGCTCAAGATGAACAACACTGTCAGAGACTAGCACAGCCTGGGAACCAAACCAACCTCCTAAGACCACTAAAAGACTTGTAAAGACACAGAGGAGCCAAACGTTGACCAGAAGGTGGAACAAGACCATCCAGGCTAGCAGTGCCCCAAAACCAAGAAGCCTCTTTTGGACCAACAACTCAGTCAGGCCCCGTGGGGTTGTGTTGAGGTGGTCTGGCTGAGACATTGCTGTGGTGCAAATGCTCCTATGAACGAAAAACAAGGATACATTTAAATCCACTCACAAAAAAAAAATATTTTTATGAAATTCGGGGGTTTGATTTTTCTCCGTTCATGGTTTAAGATCATGTATATACAAAACCAGAGTTCTTAATCTTAATTCCTAAAACAGCCCAAGCGACCATCACATGCAGGAAGTAGACATCAAAATAAAGAAAATTAATGTCCAGTTCAGATGTATGCTTTTAAAATGAACACTAAATTAACACAAGCATATACAACTTCGTCCTAGCGGCAAGCTTTAGGTGTATTCCAAAAATTCAAGAAAGTAAGACACATTATATAATAACAGTTCGGTTTTACTTTTATGCCAATAACGGGATTTAGATATCATTTAACGTCGTTATTTTGTTATGCCGTAACGTTACATTTAACAATACATTTGTACTTGATGTCATTCTATATTGTTACGCATTTTATTAGATTAAAAGGAGTATACCTGAAGCAACAAAGCACTGGGAGGAAGGTGCCAATTAAGAGCCAGCCCAATTCATATTTAGGCACCGAGCAGCACGGCCTCGCATTGTTTTGACAGCTTCTTCCTCGTGATCTGCGGCTTCGAAAATGACGAGATTACGCAGTGATTTGTCGCCCCCTACAGGATGCCAGACAAAAGACGTCTTTTGTGAGAAAAGGCTCATGTTGACAGACAAGCAGTTTAAATTACGCTGCAATATTATGCAATTCAAAATTAACAGGAAATTATTTTTTTATTACACACTTCACGTTATTTGACCCCATGAAAACACCTGATAATGATCGATTAGTAGGTCCATTTTATGTCTTGTTTAAACTATACCTCCACAACGATTAACGTACAACATCTGTTTCCTCAGAGGCAGATGTCTCAATTTTGCTGGAGAACATTATGAATCCCCTATAAAACACAGACGAGTCAACTAGACTCTTTCACATATGAAAACATTTTGTGTTCTCCCGAGATAGTCTCTCCAACAGAGGGTTAAAGCATTTAAGGACATATCTTATGTAGCCAAAATATTTCCTACCACATAACTCTTTTAGAAATCCTTTACACAATGTCACAGCTGCTGCAGAAACATCACATTCATCAAAATGTCATGTCTAAGTCTAACACGAGTGTCCACCTGCGGTTTCATAACCCGTTATTCACTGAACATCAGGAGTGATATAAATCAAATTTTGATTAGGACCCGCAGTGATTTTTCTTCTGCTCTCTCCAGGTAGACCTCATGGTCTGGTGAAATCATCTAGGAACAAGGGTGTCAAACTTATTTTACTTAGGGGTTTGCACACTACTCTGAATGGTCACATTTAAAAGTGTGTGAAAATGCCCTACTAGTTGTGTATGGGTGAAACTCAAAGTTCAAAGAGCTGGTATTGAAGTAACGTACTGTGAGATAGACCATTATGCACAACAGGTGGTGATAGGATTTCTACTCAAACACACGTCTTCAGCGATCTCTTTTTCCACCTTAGAGGCAGTGGGTTTACTCACACTACATGATGGGGCCCAGAACGTCAGAAAGTGTGAATGTTATTTTCTTGTGAGGCAAGTAAAGCATCGGACCACTGCAATTTACTGTAAAAAGCAGTTTCAAACCAAGCAAATGAGCTCAAATTTTGAACCTAAACTGTACAAATTGTTCACTTAAATGTTTACAAGAAATTGAGAAATTACATTACTTATTAAACAAATAAAGTAGTTTAATGAAATAAATGCACCTTAATAATTGCCAACATAAAATAGTTGAGAAGTAATTAACTGTTTTCAAACTCATGACGTAGTAGAAGACACTTTGCAGCTTGTCTCACCAACTAAAGCCTGAGCACAATAGCGTCAAAGTCATTTTTTATTGAGGCTTGAATATTCTTCCATCTTCTATACAGCACTGTGGGATACACTCATTTAAAATGAATAAGACTTAATTCTGGCTTCAAACCTCAGCTGGGTGAACCTCCCACAATCTAATTTCGTAAATATGAAATGCTTTGTACAGTTCATTAATAGCTGGAAAGCTGTTCAGCTTCCCTTAGAAATACTGTAAAACTCAAGCATCCCATTGGAAGCAACTCCTCAACATCATTTAATCATCTCACACGGAGCACCTAGCTTTCATCACAGCAGTATCTTTTTTTTTTGTTCTGTAGTCCTTTATGGTACAATCAAGTAAAAAAGTTTATAATCCAAATAAAGGCCCAATCCCAACAATCCACTTGATGTGTGATGCACTCTGAAGTTTCAGGATGTGAAAGACACATGCTCATCCGTGTTAAGGACCATATTTAGCAGTTACTCGTGAGTTTTCCTCTCCCCAAATGTTCGTATAAAAGAAATAGCAAAGGAAGAACTCTACGTTGGACTAAAGGTCATAGGTTCATTCGTAGATGTTCTGGTCTCTTAGAAATGACAGGGTAGGCTTGCTGCTTGAACTGGCCTAAGTTGGAACCAACGGGCTGTCTGATGGGAAGAGGAGCGGTGGCCTCAGCGTTAGCCTGGACATCCATGTGATCCATGCTGGACACGTCCATGGCCAGGTCTGTGGGGGACTGTAGGGTGGAGGCTTCGGGCACAACAGGACCTCGAGGCCAACAGTCTCCTGAGAACTTAATGGGGCTGAAAGATAGAGCCCATAACATTAATTAGACAACATCTACATATTGTTTTCCCTTGGCAAAAAGTGAAGAAAATCCTGTTACCTGACTGGTGTTCTGGGGCTTCCCAAAAACCGACGAGGTGAACGAATTTTTGGTTCAAATGGGAACTTTTCCTTTATATTTTCCAATACGGATGGAGCTACATAGGTAAAACCCTAAAAAAAAATACAAACATACATACTATGTAAGCTTTTTTACTAAAGGGTTGGAAGAACTACTCTACATTCTCAACGATTAAAGTAAGGATTTAAATTTAATTCTTTACAGACTGCACTAAAAAGAGGTTGTGAAATTAAGAACCAAAATGTGATTAACATACATGCACTGATGACACAAATGGTTTCACTTTGTTTCAGAACTCCATTTTTGGCCAATCAGTGTAGTTCATGCCTAATATATTGATTATTACAGACCGTTTCAAAAGCATTTTTTTGGTAACCAATTAGTAAAAAACAATTTGCAACTCGATTGATGGGAAGAAGAAAAACACCCATTGAACCGTAAACATTAAAGAAGTAAATTTGTGACCTTGTTTCATCTTGTAAATACTTGTAAAACCAATATTTTAGTCAAAAGTCTTTTAGTACTTGTGCTGTTGACTAATTGCATTAGCAAAGGATTTGCAAAAATTGCTTTCACTTTCACACAGAGTTCACTCACTAATACACTTTGATTCACTAAAGATTGTGCTGTTCTTTATTACATTTTGAGAACTACAAACAAAACACCACAATTGACTAACTTGTACCCTTAACTGTATTAATAGTTACTTGTATAAATTAACTTGTACTTGCTTTTCTGAATCCTGTGGCAGAATAAAGCTCAAGCATCAGAGAGTTTAAAATCATGAGTTGGCAGCCTTACCAAAAAGACCTGATTTGCACTTTCACTAAGTGTGGAGTCATCAGGACTGTCGACAGGCGTCTGGCTGGTGAACTTTGAATCAAACTGGCTGACATCTTCAGCAGATTGCTGCAGACAAAGACAGCATCCAATCAAACACATTAACTTAACACATTCAAAACGGGAGAAAAAAAAAACATTTAGTTACCAAGAAAGGCTTGAATGGTGGTTCTACTTTGCGTGCGAGAAGGTCATCCCAATTAACATGTCGGAAGAAGGGGTGAGACTAAGAGAAAGGAAAGGAATTAAAGATATTTTGATAAATGTTCTATGGAGTGTTTAATGTTCTTACACCTAACTTCAGCAGAGGAATATCGTTTCAGGTCTTTTGGTCCATTTCGCAAAAAAAGAAAAAAAAAAGAAGAAGAAACCTCTAAAACAACCTCTTTTAGATTTTATTAGTTAATTTTCATTTATTGACTTTGTTATGCAATGTGCACACAGTAGCTGTAAAAAGTTGAAATTTTGATAAACAGAAAATTGCCAATAACTCTACCATGCAACGTCCAATAAGGTTGAAATTCACCATGCGTATTAGGTCCATGTCTGAAAAAATCTATATAGGAGTCTACAGTGTTGTTATAGTGCCAGCATAGAAAAAAAAACTTCTTTTGCTGTTTATCACTGCTATTTCAGTAGGTCTATAGGACATGTTTGAAATTTGGAACACTAAAAAACACTATGGAGAAAGACCATCACAAAAAAAAGTTCCAAAACTGAAAGTTATTTTAAATTTTCTTGTTTCTGGCCTTGCACTTCAATGAACTCCTAGAATTTTTTTGTTTGATCACCATCAATTTTACATTTCAACCAAATTAACAACCATGCTAACTTTCTTGACAACAGACCTGCACTTCTGTTGCATCTCCAGCTCCAGCCCCAAGGCGAGATGAGGCACTTCTTTTTAGAAGCTATAAACAAAAGAACTTGTATTACAAAATGAAAACACATAAAAAACAATGGCTACAACCGTTTATGTAGACCTACCCTTTTTAGAAGGTCCCTGGCTTCTTGTGTGAGGTAGGGTGGAAGGTTCAGTTTGCATTTAAGAATTTTGTCAATGGTTTTCTTTCTATTTTCCCCAGTAAAGGGAGGCTTAAAAAACAAACAAAAAAAAAAACACTTCAACAAACTACAGTATGCTCAACATCACATTCACACCATCCCTAAGCAAATTTTCCATCATCGTCGTCTATTATAATTAGTGCTGTTAATCGACCCTCGTAGGGAAAACCTGAATAACATAAGAGGAATAAAGTAAATGAATCATCAATGGTCCCGTACCATGCTCCATAAGCACACACAGGATATCACAAAACACCCGGGACCTGGGGAGCAATGAAACTAAATAGGAATCAAGACGGGGTCAAATAGAATGAGCAACCATGGGACGGAACTCCAATCACATGTCCATGGCGGAAGAAAATACAAGGGGAAAAGGCAGAAAATAAAGGGATGAATAACAGAAATTAACAAAGGGTCCTCCCTTGGTCTTATCCATACTTCTTTGCATGTTGAACACATGGAAACACAAAAAAACTGCAAGCTCTTTAATTTCATTAATTGATTAACATGGCAAATGTTTCAAATTAATTGCATGCGTTAACATGCTCGTGTTGACAGCACTAATTATAATACTGAAGATGAGAAGTGTCTTTTGAGCATTAATGTCTGCATACCTTCTTATAATATTGAGCCAATAAGAACCTACTACTTACAGCTCCTGTTAACATATCATACATCAAAGCCCCCAGACTCCACCAGTCGACAGCCCGATTGTGCCCACTCCTCATGAGGATTTCTGGAGCCCTGAAAGAAAGGAACTTCTCATGGAACTGTAGAACTCCCGGAAATGTAACACATTCATGTCAAGCCATAGTCATTTACACAAGGCAAAATCCCAATTTTAAAAGTGCTTTAATCTCATCTCACATGTATTCAATAGTGCCGCAGAAAGTATGGGTCACTGTGCCATCATGAATAGACTCCTTACAGAGCCCAAAATCTGTCAGTTTCACATGCCCTGTTATAAAACAAAAGAACAAACTGTAGCCAATGCAGTGGATTTAATTAAATACGGTGTACAAAATGAAGCGTGCAGACCTTGATTATTGAGCATGATGTTCTCAGGTTTGAGATCTCTGTAAATGATGCCTTTCTGATGCAGGTGTCCGAGAGCCATTGAGATTTCAGCCAGGTAAAAACTGCATGGAAAACAAAGATGCTTTAATAAAACTCATATGTTCAAACAGTGCCGAATGCAGACACTTTAAACACCAGCACTACAAGCCAAACATAATCTCTCACCAGGCTGTGTCTTCCATGAAAATTCCCTCTCGCTCTAGCTGCATGAAAAGCTCACCACCTGCAAAAGAATGAAAGGCAAAAGACGGACAATAAAACTGATGTTTTATTCTTCTATGGTTTTACTAAGATTTAATTTATCTTGTGGTAAAAATGCCATAAAAAAATTCATAGATAACAAGGGTGTAAAGAAAGAACGGTGATCCGTCGCTACAAAACAAAGCAGGATCTTGATTTACGAACCGCTTAGGTATTCGAGGATGAGGTAAAGCTTGCCGCCTGTTTGAAAGGCATAAATCAGATCTACGATGAAGGGATGCTTGACTTCCTCCAAGATGTTCCGCTCTGCTTTAGTATGTGCTGTGTCCTTGGCATTACGTACAATCATAGCCTAAACAAGCAAAATAGACATGACATTGTGACCAACTAGACTTTTTATTAGAAAGGTCCATTACATTGCCTAGAATATTGAAGTAATGCCAAACCTTTTTCAAGACTTTCATTGCAAATATTTTTCCTGTTGCTGCTCCAGTTACTTTCCGGACCTGGAAAACCTGAAAAATACAATAATAAACACTTTAAAGTAGAACTTACATTTGAAGGGTTTCAACACCCCATGAGGATTTCTCTCGCCTCATCAGCAGGGTTTATCATCAATCACTCGATCTAATGCACTCTTTCACAAACACCCAAAATTTTAAATCACAAGAAAAACAAACAAAATTACACAATTAAATTATATACACCATAGTCTTAGGCCTATACGTTCCAAAACCTCTAATTAAACGTCCTGCTTAATGCTGTGTAGATATTTTGTATGCAATACAAGCAGAAAGGCCAGTTGAGTTTCTTCCTCCATCCATTAGTGGTGGGCGATAAATCGATTTTATAGTATGTATAAGAATGCATGTGGGCCCTTTAATTTTAAATAGAATGTGCACGGCTCACCTTCCGCCCCCCGCGTTTGCAATACATTAAGATACACAGCAAGCGGCAGTTTTAACAGAGCGACACGACATCTTGCTCTCCGCACGTATTACAGATTGATTTCGGTCTGGGGCTGACATCTCTGGCACCGGTGACGTGCCCCAGCGACAAGTGTAGGTTTCTCTAAGGTTAGGTTTACCTGCCCTCACCAACATTGAACGTGCGTTTGCCACAAAAATCTCAAATAAAGTATTTTAATAGACCTCCGAATAAAACATACACATTCCATTTATATTTAAATGTTAATACAAGCCCTAAACTTACAGGAAACTAATGAATAAACTGCTTTAAAGAGAGATGACGAAAGATCTTTGTGCACATGCACGCAACCAATCTGCAGTGTCCTCGAGGACACCTTTATTTCATAATTATTCATAAAAAAATGTACACATTGTATTTTTTTATATAATATTGCCCAGCTTACTGTCCATCATCTTTTTTACTAAAATTATTTGAGCTGAAATAACTTTTTAAAGGCGTTTTGCTTTAACGTGGAGAAAAGGTGCTTGTTATAAATAAAGGTGTGTGTTTTTTTGTTATGATTTTTTTGCAGAATAAATCTCTAACCATTAAGAATTAATTCCAATGCATAACAGTACAGAGTCAAAACTACAAACTGTAAATGTCAACAAAACATGCAGAAGAACAGTATGTATTACTCTACAAGTCACACAAAACATATGACAATTTAAATTAAAGGATTTTAAGTATGACTTGTAGTTTGAAAAAAAGTAACTCACTTTATATGATCAATAACAAGGTCAATATAAAGATTGATGGGTGTTTAACTAAATGTTATTAATTGATTAGTCCACGTTTTACTTTTATTTCTACAAAGTCATTGTTACAATAATTCATATTGTATGTATACATTTCCAGAATCTACTACTATGGCATTGTAAATAATAATAATACAATTTAAAAAAAAGCTTACAGAGTCAAAAAACAATACCTTTCCATAGCCTCCTTTCCCCAAAACCCGGAGAAGTTCAAAGCACTCTGGACGGATGTTCTCTGTGCCTTGGTTCACATTGTCCTCTGATATCTCAATCTTCTCACAGTCATCCATGTTACTATTAAACAACCCAAAACATCGTTCATTTTATAAAACTTTACATGTATTTCCGTGTTTTCTTTTGTAATTGGGATAGTTTGCAACTCAAAGTGTTTTCTTTTATTCCGAGGCACATGTACTTACAACTCGAAGCCACTGCATTGGTCCATGAACTCACTGATCTGAGCCTGCGGAAGAGATGCGTTAAATGTTCAATCAATAAACGCTTGATTCAGCACAAGTAGTGAACGGTATGTTGGGTGAAGAGAAGATCAATACACGAGCAGATAACGTTACGAGGCAACAGTTGGCAGCTCTTCTCGTCCGAACAAGAAATCGTAAGGGGTCGTATTTCGCAATACTATTCCCAGAGAGCCCATATGGTGATATGCACCATCTATGGTACTGCAAATCCTAATCTATTGAATCCGATCCCTACAACTGTAAAAATAACTATCATCACAAGTTGTACGTGCATTTACCATTAAGGTTTTTTTAATGTAACCATTGCAACTTTCAATGCGATAAGTTGAACCTTCACGCCCAGCCCTTTAAATTTCCATTGCTACTGTACAGTAATGTTACTGTACCCAAGTTACTGTCTTTTAATTACTTCACGTACAATAAACTAAATAACAGAAAACCAATTTCAATTTCAAAACGTTGTATATCTCAGTCTCGTATGATGACAGACTCAATTTCGTTGTTATTCTGTGGAAGAAACACATAGTTCCGTGATTGCGTTAGCATGTTAGCATAACATCCACCACCCTGACTCTCGCTGCTGAGGCCTCGGGCCTGAACGCAACACTCCCTCCAACAGTTGACTCCGAGCCTGTCCGTGCCTTACCTCTTCCAGTTCATCATCGGACACATTGTCCTCCGGCTGGTCAAGATCGATGTCGAAAACCCCAGCCATCGTTAATTTCGTGGTTAGAATCACGTCAAACCGCGTGTGTAGATTGCGCTTCCCGCCTCATGGAGATGAACGCACCGTCGCCATGACCGGCATGGACGCGAACTGACTGACGCCACCATGCGGAGAAATGTGGTAAAAAGACCCCTTGCACAACACCTTTATTATGTCTGTTTTTATATAGTTATAAATATTGTAATAATGATTAAGAATATCTCAAACAGAATACTAAAAAATGCGAACTCATATACATATCTGAGAGATTGCCCAATAATAATACTAGTTTTCTTGTATGTTATGGTGCCATCTACCGACCCGAAACCAAGGTGCACGGAAGCTGGGAATACATAGAGCTATAGCTAAAATATATTCTTGTTTAGTAAAAATGTACTTTTTGTTTGAACTTTGCTATCATGTGACATACTTGTAGAAGTACGTCAAGAAAATTGGCTATATTGCTGTTTTAAGCAAATAGTGTGATATATTTGAAACCAGTCGAAAAAAATTAATACTTTAACGTTAGTCCTTTCTGATAAAGTGAGTAACAGGCAGTTCTTTTTTTATTGCGCCATATTTTGGTTATTGACAGTTTTAAACTCAATTTCCCATGATGCATCTGCACGGATGTTTGCAACACTAACCCGCCCGACTTCAACGTTTGGGAAATGAGTTGGTGTTGTCTCTATTGAAGTTAATGACAATTGTGACCAATGCTATTTTAAATAATTTTATTCGTTCGGTTATCCTTTTCTCCGTATATAAAACGTCTATCTTTGAGTCTTTCCGGGAACTTGCTAGGTTGGTTTCGCGTCTTGTGAAGGAGCAGAGAGGATGTCGGTTGTGAGTTTACAGTTGGGTCAATGTGGGAATCAGATTGGACACGAGCTTTTCAGTATCATTAGTTCTGATTCAAATGGACCCAACAGAAAGAAGTACAAGCAATGCAGCGATGAAAGATTCTTCCATGAAAACTCCACTGGAGGCAAGTCCATCAACAATATAGTTTTCACTAAACGTTAAAACATTACCAGATTTGGCGTCGCAAACATTTTGTACCCTTTTTTAGCAGAAGTGTATGGCAAGTTCATTTGGTACCTTCCTGTTTTATTTCCTGGATTTGCCTTTTAATTAGGGCTCTGCAATATGAACCCAATAACCATGCTGCGATTTTTTAACGAATATCGCGATTTTATTTGCGATTGTGGCAACTGTTTTTGCTCAAAAACCAAAACAAATTATTTTGCTGCAAAACAGATTAAATTGCTGTCTTGTGCGATTTAGAAAATGCATGTGTTTAAATTGTGATTAATTACACAGCCCTAATTTTAATTACAAGTTTGTATGTTTTTTTATTATTATTATTTTTATTGCAAAGACATTGTTGATTTGTGACTGCAAGCAGCATCTAAATGGCTTGTGCACCTCCATCACCTATCACTAATCAGTGGCCAGTTTTTTTTTCAATATGCACGATGACCAGTCCTTATTTAGGATATGTATTCAAGAGAGAATGTTCAAAATTACTGAACAAAAATCACCTCCAGTCCATTCACACCCAAGGAGAATTGTCGATTTTTTTAATTAACCTAACCACATGGTTTGGGGACTGTGGGGTAACCCGGAGTACCCAAAGGAGACATAAACAAGCACGGGGGGAGCAACCAAACTCCTTCCAGGAAGGTTACAGGGGAACTTCGAACCAGTTACTTTTTAACTGGAAGGCCACAGTGCTACCCACTGCACCACGGTGCCACTCTAACATGTAAGGCAATTTCCCTGACTGGGAATCGATCCCGGGCCGCGGTGGTAAAATCGCCTGAATCCTGAACACTAGACCATCAGGGACAGCCTGTTCTGACAAGTGTGTGAAATTCTATGACTTTTCGAGCAAATTCCACAAAATAATATTGCTAGGAGCATTTACAATAGGGTTCTATCCACCTCCGGTGCTCAAGCCCTAATTGCTTTTCTAGTGTTATATGTAATAACACTAAAAGCATTAATACAAACCAATGCTTGTTTCCTAGGGGTGTAACGGTACGCTAAAATCGTATTCGGTTCAGTACAGTGTCTTGGAGAGTTCGGTTCGGTTCATTCGGTTCGGTACAAGACAATAAGAACTTACATATTCTTTATTTTAAAAAGCTGCCAATACACAATAGAATTCTTGCATAAAATAAATAAAAGTGACACATTTGGGTGATATTTTAAATAAATTGCACTCTTTATAAAGAAAAACACATTTTTTTAAATAAAAAATGAAATACTGCAACTAGTTAGGATAGATAGGATAGATTAACCTATCCACATTTTCTGAAGAGAGCATAGATCTGGTTACAGTGACAATATCTCCAGCAGTAGAAAATGTTAGATGTGTTGCCTGCCCGATCTCCGTGGAACAATGTGGGCATACAACTTTACATTTATCCACTCGTCTATCCCCGTTATGTATTTTAACAGAGAAGCCGAAGTGTTCTCAAACAGGAGAGTGTAGTGAGGTGGGAGGGTCTTCAAGCTCTGGCTTCTCTTTCGCTTTTGATATGATTCCATTTTCCTACTCGCGCTCGTGCTCGTCACTCAATAGCATCCGTGCGGAAACTCGCCTTGGAACATTGTTCCGCTGCGCTTAATATCGCGCTAATAATAAATTTAAATTATTATAAAAATACAGAATACCGAAACGGTACGCAAGTGTACCGAACCAAACAGGCCGTACCGAAACGGTTCAATACATACCGTGAACCGTTACACCCCTATTGTTTCCCTATTCCCAGAGCTTGTGGCGAGGGCTGTACTTGTCGACATGGAGCCCAAAGTCATCTCTCAAGCATTAACTAAAGCTAAAAAATCTGGAAGTTGGAGATATGGAGACAAAGCCCATTTCTCCCAGAAGCAGGGCTCTGGAAACAACTGGGCTAATGGGTAAGAATAGAACCTCTAATGGGAAAAGTCTTGGACATGTAAGTGTGCTCAAAGTTTTACTCTGTAGGTTCTGTGTTCTTGGTCCTCGTCATGAAGAAGTGGTGGAGGATCTGGTGCGGAGGGAAATTGAGCGATCTGATCGACTGGCTGGCATCTTCACCATGATGAGTGTTGCTGGTGGTACTGGTTCTGGTGTGGGCACCTACATCACCCAGTGTTTGAGAGATCTTTACCCAAGCGCGTTTATCCTAAATCAAGTAACATGGCCCTATGGAGCTGGTGAGGTAGGGGGCTCCTCTAGATTCTTAATTATTTTTGGTGAAAATATTTGTCTGAGAAGATGCTTGGCATGAATGAAAAGTATAGTGCACTGTTTTGCTAAAAGTGTGCAGCACAATGACGTTTAATGACAACTGGTTTTGTAAAACAACACCCTTTACATCCAATTATAAAAATGGCTCTTCATGGTGAATGGCATTTGATCATTGGGTATGGCTGATCAATGATCCTCAGCTCCCGTTGATCCCCAGGAGGAAGTTGTTCTCTGCAACCTCCCCTTACACCCAACAGCAGACCATTGCTTAGCAGACAAATACATAGATGACCACTTGAGCTGGTGCCATGCTATTCACAAGTCTACCTATATTTGGGGTAGGATCCTACGGTTTGGGATATCAGGGTATACTTTTTTTCAGGAGTATTCGGGAGATTTGTTGTGATTAATTAAAAACATGTTTAAATGTTGTTAAAAACAGTGGCGCAGTGGGTAGCACTGTGGCCTTCCATTTAGAAGGTTGTCGGTTCGAGGCTCGCCGGTGACCTTCCTGGAAGGAGTTTCCATGTTCTCTTGCGTGGGTTTCCTCCGGGTACTCCGGTTTCCCCCACAACCCCAAAAACATGCGGTAAATTCCCCCTAGGTGTGAATGTGTGAGTGAATGTTGCCCTGTGATGGACTGGCGACCTGTCCAGGGTGTACCCCCACCTCTGGGGGTAATAGTGTTATTACAATGTGTGCTGGAGATAGGCCTGAATGGGAATAAGGCGGGTTTGAAAATGAATGAACGAATGAATGTTTAAAAATGTACACATCTTTTTTGTAAGATCTATGTCTATATATAATTTTGTTCTGTCTGATAAAAAAGCACTCAAAGGGGTTTTCATTGTTTGTTAAATGTTGATATATGGATGTAATGTATATATCTTTTTAGAAGGATTTTTTTAACAAATGAGAAACATGGTCAATTACTCCAGGGTAACCACTACAATTATTAAAAATCATATGGGTGATCCATTCAGTAGAGGGTTGCAATAGCAACACTAATGTCATAGGTTTGAATCCCAGGGAATGCATTAACTATTGAAATGTGGTTATTTGTTATAGTATATTTGTATATTGGTTATTAGTTTAGTGCAACCATAACCCAACGACCAGACATTTTGATACTATAAAGCAGTTTTATGACATTTCATTACCGCACCGTAATGGGGAACACCACCACTTCCGTTGCCAAACATTCAACAATTTGATCATGTGGTATATGTAAAAGGGTCTTTATCCCTAAATTCTGTATTTCTGTCCAGGTGATCGTCCAGAACTACAACTCAGTGCTGACACTGTCTCATCTCTACCAGCTCTCGGATGCCATCCTGGTACATGAGAATGATACCGTGCACCAGATTTGCAGTCGACTTATGAACATCACACATATCTCCATCACTGATGTCAATAAAGTCATGGCTCACCAGCTGGCTAGCATACTGCAGCCTGCCCACACTGCCCACTCAGGCGGACAGTACTGCAGAAACCCCTTGGGTGCAGATCCCCCCACATTTTTTTGTACTTTGCACACCCGGACACTTGCTGACATTTTTTTGCTGTCCACAGGGGAACTACTCACATCTCTGGTATGTCACCCTGAGTACAAGCTCCTTAGCCTGTGTAACATTCCTCAGATGTCCAGCACCTCTCTTGCTTACAGTGTGTTTAACTGGCCTGGACTGCTCAAGCATTTACGCCAGATGCTGATTGCCACCGCCAAGATGGAGGAGGGTCAGGTTGATTTAAACAGACAGAACAGAAGAAATAACAACCGCTTATCATAGGTTATATAATGTTTCTTTGCATTTAAAGGAATCGACTGGACTGTCAGCGCACCATCAGTGGTCAGAGCCACAGAAGAGAGTTTGACAAACAGACATAAAAATTTCAATCGATCACTTGCTAATCTTCTAATACTGAGAGGGAAAGAAGTCTCTACTGCAGTCACAGGCAAGTAGATGCCCAATGTGTTTGTAGACATTTACATGCAGTAGAGTGTCAATATGTAGAGTATTCACCACTAGATGTAACAAAAATTCAGAACAGTCCAGTGTCATTTTAGTATACATTTCAAAATATAAAACACATAGAATGTAAATCTAAAATGCATGATGCACACTTTTCCCCTACAATGCTCAGTTGGGAGCATTCCTGAGGTTTCTCTCATCTGCCTTTTTCAAGCAGTTTTCAGGAATGAAAATTAGGGTCTGGTGCATTGAAGCAACAAAGTAGTGGTAAGCAACCATGGTGTTGAAACATTTTCTAACATTTTTAACCAATAATGTTTAAAATTGGGCAAAAAGGAGCTTGTAAAATATCCTAAAATGGTATTTTAGAGTCCTTGTCTCTTTAATTGAAAATTACTATATACCATAGTTAATAGTTTCAATCCATTAGCACCATAGATGCTACATAATTACATTACATGTGACAAAATGCTGATGTTACATGAAAGTGGCATAATGCTAGCGTGAAACAGGAACATCGGCAAGAATATTATGAATATATGTAATTAGTAATCTGAATATTTCCACAGATGGTTTTAAGGATCCAGCGTTATATGTGCCCTGGCTTCAGACTGAAAACAGTTTCAGTACATGGAACTCTTCAGTCCCGCTCAATGGCTATGAAAAGTCTGCCACATTGATCAGCAACAGCCAATCTCTGCTGAAGCCTCTGGACAGTATAGTCAGGAAAGCATGGGATATGTTTGCCTCAAGGTAAGCAGACACAAGAATGTCATATCTTCAAATATGGTTAATACGTTTCTTTTTGTTTTCTTGCAGGGCCTATGTTCATCAGTACACAAAGTTTGGAATCTCTGAGGAGGATTTTTTGGACAGTTTTACTGCATTAGAACAGATCATCTCCAGTTACACACATCTTTGATGTACATTGAAAATCACAAGGAAATCTTGACTTGTAATGATGTTCTTCTATGCCCTATTAATGTGCTGGACTGCAATAGTAAATGAACTCTTAATGCCTTAAAATGTTTTTATATATATAATTTAAATTGTGTTTTTGTAATAACATTTTAATTTTTTTTCTTGTACATTGAATTGTACATACTGAACATGTTTCCATATTACTTTGCACTGATACAATTTACATTATACAAGTAGAAATTCTACAAGTTGATTCTTCAGCAGCTTACCCAAGAAATTATAAAAGTACAGCTTAATAAAGACTGAAAACTGTAAAATAGTGTTCTTCAATGGGTACTGTTCTGTTGATTATGGCGGTCTATTTCCGCAACTGAAGATAAAAATAAAATAGTTTCTGAGAAAAACATTTTCTCGGAATTGCAACAATTTCAACTCTGAATTCTGCCTACTTGTGGAAACTGCCTATTTATTTCCTGGAATTTTGATTTTTATCTAGGATTTTTTTGTTGTTGGAATTGCAACTTTTTAATCTCAAAATTTTTACATTATTTGTTGGAATTGCACCTTTACTTCGCAGAATTTTTACTTTATTTCTGACCGTATTTCTCGCAAATTTAGGCTATATATCAGAATTCTGCATTTGTCCGAATTTTCTCATTTATTTCTCGAAATTGCAAATTTTATTTAAAAATTCTTACTTTAGAACGTCTAACTGAGTACAGTACTCACTTAGCATGTATTTTATATAACTTTAACACTGCTGAAATGTACCTTCACTTTTTAGTCCACAAATAAAACACCAAAACCCATGTTTTATTAATGTGTTTATTTGGGGGAGATACACATTTCTCAGTTCTTCAAAGTACAGAAATGCATTTAGAATAAATTACAAAAAGAATATTCTCATATTGATGGCATATCGAAAGAAAAAAATCCGCGTGACCAGGAAACCGGAAGTGATTCACGGTATGCTCATTGCTCACTTATACCATAAACCAGTATGTTTTCCCGAGTGCTTAAAAATTCGTAAAACGTTACATGGAGGTGGAGCCCAAACTTTCAGACAGATTATCAAACTGCTGTTGGTATAAAACATACAGCCAACACCAGTCTGATAAGCTACATGACAGAGTGGGACATAGCTGTTGTGCTAGCGGCTAACACGACACTGCCACAGGTCACGCAGATTTGATGAATGATTGACAGGCAAAACCCGACATAGATGCAAAACGCTGGCAAAAATAGTTTGATGGAAGGCTATATAGAAAGATGTAGTTAATCCTGCCAAGATAAAAGTCACAGGCAGATTGTGTAGAGGTCTGTTTCAGTTAACACAACCAGCATTGTATATCCTAAACATCTTTTTACGGCCATTGACAATGTAAAAAAAAAACATTTGGGAAATTGAGACATAGCATTCACATACCTTCTCTTGTCCATCTCTCCATCTTCATTTGTTTTAAGCAGGAATGGATATTAAATTCTGATGCTGAATGTATAATCAGAAGTAACACAAGAGATGTATTAATCAGTTTAATGTCAATCTAACAATATCTCTGAGAAAAAAAAGAAAGTTACACAAATTATTCAGCCCAAAAAAGGAGTAACCAAAGGTTTAAGGTCAAATGCACAACAAAATCCAAACAGTACTTCATTATCTTTAGTTTGTGAAATTTTGGTGTAAATTCTGAAAAGAAAGCATCAAGTGCATAATATCAAAATATAATTTACAAGATGTGAGAAATATTTTGCACCACCACGATGATCTGGGTAGATATTGCCCTCCAAAATGTTAAAGTAATACAAAATGACACAGATTAAAAAACATATCCCTGAAAAAAATAATAAAATCACAAAACCTCAGAAAACAGACCCTGCCCATCCATAGCTGTGTGTCAGAAATTAAATAAATCTAATCTAGTGATACTGAAGAACTGTATTCACTTCAATGGAAGCATGACCTGTGAATGTTGCTGAAGGAATCGCAACAAATCTGACTCTGCTCAGCCAGACTGACATGGTTAAAAGATGAAACTCTCCGAAAATTAACTGTGGTTTTAAATGGCAGAGCAAATGACAGGTAGACAATACGATGAGAAGGAACGTCATCTAACTGGGCATCTGAATGAATGTTAACATACACGTCACTACTCATGTAGTAGTTTAAGCGTCAGTGTTTCAGCAGTGTGAGATGATTTTTTGCGAATCCGTCATTTTGTTTTCTCTTCTGAGTACTTCTTTTGCTGGAGACGTTTGGCGTAGCTCTGAGCCATGGAGTTGATGATGGAAAGGATGAAATAGCACACCATGACTAGCACCACCTTCTCAAACACCCATGCGAGCCAGCTTTCACCCTGCAAAGCAAAACGAATAAAGCTCTTTTTTTTTTTGTTTAAATATCTGAAATTACTACACTTAATACAGTTTAATCAAACCCCAGTAATCATACCCATTTCCACATAACTTTAAAAAAATATTATATTTTATTATTATATTTTACACAAACATCTTGCATTTTTGAAGTTCATATAAATTATACATTTTAAACACAAAAACTGTCAATAATACCAAGCAATTTTTTTTTAATCTGTGCAGGATGTAAAAATTATTTAATGCAGTTATCCAGGTTAAACTACATCACTCACACACGTTTTTTTTTTAAGTAGAAAAATAAAACAAAAACTTAAAAATACTTAAAAATAACTAAAGAGATATTAAATGAAAGCGGGATGCTATTGGTTGATTCTTACTGCTCCAGATGCATCTCCTGCTGGGTTATGAAGCTTGGTTCTCTGAGCCTCCAAATATTCCCGAAAAGGTTTCTGAAGAGACGCTCCCACTCCAGGTATGATTCTGTTCAAAAGAACAAAGTAAAATTATTAAAAATAAAAAAACTTACCAGAGCAGCTCGTTTCCCTCAGTGTAGCCTGCATGATTGAGGTAGGGGCTCTCTGGTCAGACTTATAACACCGAGAAAGTGCTTGGAAGCTTCTCATGAGGAAGTGACTCAACAGTGTGTCACCACTGCAGTCCAGGAAGAACCTCCCACTGGGTGAGGTTGCAGTTCAAACATCCTTTAGGATCAATTATAAGACTTCTGCATCATCTTTATTCCACCGAAAACAATCACAAAGACTCAACATCACATGTCCTAGTCAAATGTTCTGACCACAACAGACTGCTAATCAAGCACATCAAATAAAACGCTCAAACATGCCAACCACAAACTCATTTTGTAATTATGATTCGTAGATTTCGGTCTTGGTCAGTTATAAGGTTATGATTGTCACACTGGAGTGGTTCATTCCTTTGTACTTTTGAGTGGTGACTCGAAGAGCAAATCTTAACATTTTGAGTTACTCTGTCATCATCTAAACCATATCTACACACAGACAGCACCATAAAAGGAAGTTTTCACAGGCTCCCTAGCAAGTGGTCTCAGTATATGGTTCGTATCCACAGTATCTCATGATTGCATTTCATGACTTTACAAAGCAATGAATAAAATGAAGTTATGGCAGTTTCCCCATAACTTCTATACCTGGTTATATCCCTCTATACCTGGTCATCACTTCATTTTCAACTATCTATGACTGATGGTGTGACTCCTTTAGTTTCAAATTCTCTCTTTATGAAACAAATGTTTTTAAATATTTATCTATTGATATCCCAGTTTTTTTTTTGTTTTTTTTTTTCAATTGGCAAGATGTAAAAGCCAAAATGTACACTTTAAATACACTTTACTTTTCTCTTGTGCAATTTACAAATACAGTGCCATTTTAATTGGAAAAAGAAATGATAACCTTCAGTTCCCCAGAAACACAAAGTGTTATTCACAATTTTCTATACCTCTGTATTTTATGAACATTTCATTTTCATAAGTGCTATGCTTTAGTAATTATTCGTTTAATGATTACAAAAGGACCTTGGTTTACTCAAGTTTGTGTAAGAACCTATAGAAATTGAATAATTTGAATACAGTTATTTACAGCCACCATCATTTAGAACAGATTTCATTGGAATAGTTATTAATAAAGGTAAATTACCACTTGAAATATAATATTTTTACAATGTTTCTTGTAAAGGAAAAATTTAATTACATGTAGGGCTTTATAGAATTATTATGTTTATGAAAATAAATTCTATTTGCCTGTAGTCAAACACCACATTTACCTATAAGAAACGTGTGTAATATTTTTCTGAATACCATCTTACTTAAACACTTACATAAAATGGAAGGACTCTCTTTGCATCAGTGTGGTGTTACTCACCCGATCAGAGAAACCATCTGCTCCACTATATGCTTGCTGAATGTTATGATAACAAACAGTTTCTGCAGAGAAACAAGTGGTTTAACATGATCAGACAATGAATCAACAAGATTTCCAAAAGAAAATGAGACATGTTTTGTAGAAAGAAAGACAAAATCTCTTGAGGAGCTATGACAAGTGGTGAGATCATGGACCCCCCTGGTTCTCATTTGGATGAAGTAAGCAGCTTTCTAGACATCAAACACATTGCTGTCTGGTACGTTCTGCTTAGTCAGCTTTCAGAACTCATGCAGAGCTTTTTGCAGCTAGACATCATCAAATGTGAATCATCAAATCTCTAGGGAAAACTCTTCTGTTTGAAAGTGTTTAACAAAGATGCGTCACCTGAATGTGCATCTTAATAATGGCCTTTCCGATGAGAGTGGCTCCGAAGAAGGTCCAAAAGGGGATTAGGAAATGACCACAGGTTATTCCGGCCAGGTCAAACAAGGGATTTGGGATCTGAAAACGATGCACATAACTTATTGTAAGCAATTAAATATAATGAACAGACTTCATTTTGGAATAAAAATGAGCACAGTTAACCTGCAACATAACCTTTTTTTGGGCCAATTTCAATCCCAATTTACGGTCTTTTATTATTCTACTCTTTTTCTTTTTTTTTTTAAATCAACAGTGCAATTTCTACTGCACTGTTCTTTTTTTTAATCCCATTTCTATATTTATACTCTATTTACCGACTAGACACTGGAGTGATTTTCCAGTGGCTCTGGAATCCACATCTTTCATCCAAGCTATTTGCTAAACAAGTTATAAGACATCTGAAGAGGGTATCCCTGCTGATTTTTGCTGCCATAACATCAGTGCTTGAGTGTCCTCTCTGAATCATGTTTAATACATTGCTGGCCTTCAATTTTCTCTGCACACAAGATTCCAGGTTCTTTTTTTAGCCACAATTAAAAAAAAAGACACTGCATTACTGTATTAGCACTGTATTACTGCAAGTAATTTACGGTCCAATTTAAATTTGACCAAACCATGAGCATTTTCTATCCTGATAATGCAATTTTGTTTATAAGCTTTCGACCATTTAAACTTATTAAATACTTACAAATTGTCTTTCGTGACATATACTTTAATCTCCAGATTAAGTTACTTTGTGTAGCGACACTGTGCTTAAAAAAGGTGTTCCAAAGCTTTGTTTTGGTGTAAAAACACTAGTTCACTAAATATGTCTTCTGTTTTAACCGATTACATATTTGTAAAACCACACCACTTACAGAGGCACATGCCAGAATTCCAAAGAATCCAACTTTCTGCACCATGTTTTGAACAGCAAGTTTAGCTCTTGATGCAAAATCCTGTAAGAAATCAAATCAAACTTGTGTTTAATTGGTTTAGCAAATATACAATACCAAAATTACACATCTTTACTTCATACTGTAAACTCACTAAGGAATCCTGGTCTTATTGGTGAACCAAACTTGATATGACTGATTAAAAGGATCTACTGAACCACAGACTACTTGGGGTCCACTTAGAAACTAAAAGGTGATCAAAGAGAAGCTCTGTGTCTGAGTCACCCCTGGATTAAAGAGTTTACTGGAAGGCCAGGGAGAGCCTTCCAAGAAATCACGTGACCCGCCAAATTGAAGCAGAATAGAGGAGACTCATGGGAACAAGCAGCACAAATCTGATCAATATCATGATGGGAATTCATAGCTATGAGCATTGTAAAGAACTGCATGTTAAGCTATTAATGTTTTAGGTCGGATAATGGTGATGTCTACATGGTGGTGAAATGGTAGTTTATATACACAGGTGGATGATTCATTATAATATTTAACCCAGACCTGTGCACTTTGTGCCTGCTCCAGCATTTCTTCAAATTCCTCGTAATCTTCATCATCAGGATCTGCTCCAGACAGCCGTGCAGCTCTTGCCATGAAGTATGGAGGCAGCTCTCCGATGGCAGTACCCGCTCCCTGACAACACAATCACAAATATAAGCTTTACCAAATAAGAGTAATTAAAAACATTCTCCTAGTTAAAATAAAGAAAAACACCACCGAAGACAAAATACTAGCATCTTTTTGTAACAAACATCAAACATTTTTGACAGGGAAACCTTAAAATCTAAAGCCATATATGTGTATTTGGCATTTGTTTACATGAACATTGGCTTAGCATAGCTGCCATTCCTGCTTATTAAACTCTTGAATATTTTTCAGTATTTAAGTGGAGTTTTGAACTATTTAGTGTGTATAGAGTTTACTTCGGCATTCTTCTAATGAAGCTCTAATGGGAAATTTACCTTTGTGCCATATTATTTCTTTACTTATCATGTAGACACTTTCGTTGTGATTTTGTAAACCTGTTCATTCTTTCCTTTATCACATCTCAATGCCTCACATCTCCATATCCCAAAACACCAGGCCAAGCGTCAAAGCATAGGAGCCAACTCTGACTTCCAACATCCCATATCAAGATCCTAGATCAAGAATCTAATCGTGAGGACATGAATGACACACAGGAGGATGGTCTTCATGGTACAAATAAAGGGCTCAAGAAACTGTCTGGCATGTTCACACTGAGAACGCTATTCTCTGTGTTTGTGGTCGTCTCACTGTGAATCATCAATAAAGAAGCTTCACCTTTTTTTTTTTTTAATATTTGCCACAAAGATCATGGTCCCATTACAAAACCGAATAGATAAACCAAATACAAGTGAGGTGCAGACCTGAGTTGAGCCAGTTTACACTTGGTGGAAAGACACTCACCCACATGCAAGCCTCCAGTCGAACCTTAGACATTATGGTCCACAGTGAGATGCTCTCCTGCAGTGCATCATCCTCTGGACACACTATCTGAGCAGGATATGGCGGCTCAGGGAACTGTACGGAGCCACATTCATATGCAGCCAAGGTGACAGAAGCTATGTGTGGACCCTGGAGGAAATGATGCAATCAGAGGTTTACTGACTGAAATTGCATTAGCATGTTAGGATAAACCTGTTCACACACCTTGCTTGGTACATTTTTAAAAACAATAAATTAAACCCATTTCCTGGTCTAGTTGCCAAACATATGTCAACTGTGAATTGTGCTTCACTCTTACCGCCAAAGTAAAGAATGTGTTATGCTGGAAAAACGAGCCACAACATGAAAAGTCTTTAGCTAAGAGAAAACAGCCTTTCTCATGAACCTTGGGAGAGCATACTCTGTGGGAGAAGAGACCACCCAGGAATCACGTGTTACTTAGATTCTGAGGTATGAGCTCATGATGAGGTCACAGAGGTGACTAGGGCTACTGAAAGCAGACACAGGCCATTTTCAAACTCAATCATTAAAAGTACTTGAGATCCTTTCATCATTAATTCCTTTATTAGATTTAATTAACAGAACCAGTTTTAATCAAGCTCACAATTTTCACCATTCATTAATTCTAAAACCACTAACGATATTCATTGGGAAAACTCAGCATTTTTATAAATGTCTTTGTACTCAAGCTTCTATTTTTAGACAAACTGTATTTTATCAAGCAGCAAAACAATTAGAAGTTTGCAAATGTTCTGTTTATACAGTAAAGAGACGTTGAAAAGAGGAACAGAGAAAATATACCTTGCATACATTCCCTCCTCTATTTACACTTCCTTTACATCTATAATTTTCATTTTTTATTGATGCATTTCTGGTCTTTTGGATTTATCTATTTAGCAGACACTTTGATCCTAAGGAGTAAACAACAAATAATTTGTAACAAAGCTCAGTTTACCATAAAAAAACGCTCGTAGAGGAAGTTAGCTAATGCATGTAGGATAAAAAAAGAGATGGATAAGACAGTAGAGAGAAGAAAGTGAATATGAGCGAGAGAGTGGGGAAGGCTGAGAAATAACCTGTGAGCTCTGGACAGAGCAAGATTGCACCTCAGGTGCCAAGCTCAGCACCAAATACAATGAGTTAACTTTTATTACACTTCTTTGAAATTGAACCTCATAAATACATTAGCCAAAAGAACCAATATGAGGATAAAACTTCTTACGATAGTGTTATTTGCAGGATAAAAATAGATACATAACAGTACAATACTACTAACCCACTAGGTCAACGAATACTGATATATTATCAAACTACACATATTAACTCTATTTTTTATGAATACAAAGTGTTCATCTTTGTACAACACTGGTAGTCAACAATGCAATTGTAATTGCCCTTTCACATCTCCTTTCACAATGTTGTCCATTGACACACAAACTGGGCACAATGTACAAGAGCTCTCCAGTGACGAAGGAGGGGTGGAAGTGGACCCACATGACTGCTCACTCACAGTTCCATCTGAGTCAGTGGAAACTGGTGAAAGGTTCTGATTACGAGAGCAGAAGAGCAAAGAGGCTCATGCTCTTGCTTCATCACTCTATTAATAATCTTCAACGCAACTGATACCCTATCCTTTTTCCAGGGGACCTCCATGAATATAACTAATGGCAATGTAAAGATAACTTGTATTTTATTTATATATATATTTATTTATTTATAATCAGAGTTATATTTTATTTACATTAAACTACACCTAAACACACTAAGAAAAAGTATAAGCACTTACCAAATAAAGGAGAAACGTATGCAGTCCAGTACCAAGACCGACCGAAGACAAAATTCCCAACCCTACCCAGTAAGCACACCACAGGAATTTCTTTTCCAGGTACTGCACATACTGCAAAAAAGCAAACGTCAGAAAAAAGGTTTTAATTATTTTTACTTTTACTTAAAAGTAAGTACTTACTTTTACTGTGAGTGAGAAAAACAGATTGAAAAAAAGCGTTATTTTGCGAGATGTCACTCACTCAGTATAGAAGTCATGTAGATACATGTTCCATGAACAAAGAACACCAACGGCTGTATTTATGAGCTTCGTAATAACATGCAGACAAAACAGCCAAATTGTTATTTAGAGCAGAAGTCCTGGTATAATTTAGACCATCATTTGAATGTGCATGCACAGACATTAAGAATGTGTGTTCATGGTTTGCTGCATTAAAGCAAACCAAAAAGCTAAAGCTCTAGTAGATGCTACAATTTGACATGTATTATAAGAACAAAAATACTATATATTTAAAAGTTAAATATGCAGTTAACGATTGCAATCAAGAATAATTATTTCTATTTCAAGTTGACGGATGCAGGAAAGGTCACGCAACTGAATATTATATAGTCCAACCTGGAGTAACTTGGAGTTTTTTTTTTTTATATATTTTTTTAATTGACAAAAAAAGATGTCCTTTACAATAAACCTTTATTTTAGAGAAAGTTTATAGCAAAGCAATTATATAAAAAAAAAAACAGCCCTACTAGAATTTACAAAATGTCCCCCAAAAAAGCATTGATTAAAACTTGAACTTACTTGATTAAAAATCAAGAACTTACTTCCTGGTGTGCTCCCTCTATTGAATAAGCCAGCGAGAAAAGTGACAAAAGGACTACAGATAAAAATACCAGACCTCTTCTTCGCCAAAGTCTGCAAAATGAATGAAAGAGTATAAACTACCAAACAAACACCAATCTGTAACACCATTAATACATTCTGTTATCTGTACATTCAAACAACCAATGACTAGTGATTGAGGAGAAGAACAAGCAATTACTCACAACGAAACAATTAATCACAAGATTTGAACATGTACATCATCTTTACACATAATTAGATTATTAGGGTCATAGAGAGCACAGTGGATACAAGGCTACATCTCACAAGCTGGGTTTAGTAACTGTGAGAGAAAGTAAATTACAAGCATATTTTCTACAATTTGAAAGCTAAACTTTGTAACCAAAATGTTCTGATATTTTCTGAAGCAATATTAAAATTAACTCTTATTTCATAACATCCTCATGTAGTCAAATTTCTTTACCCGCGTATTTCTGGTTAGGGTCACAGGGTTAATGTTACTTACTTCCATGTCCATTCTTTCAGCGTAATAAGGGTTTCTAGAAAGAAATACTGCAGTGTGATTAAAGGCCTTTTCCACAACACTAAAGAGAGCCGCTCTTCTCTGTCCTGCTGCTTTCTCTCTCTCAGAGATGATTCTGTGAGAAAGATACAACATGTGTAAATCCAGAATTTAAAATGATCCGCAATTAAGATGCTGAACAAACTGATGTCGTAATGCCATTCTTTGTAATTAGACACATTGAACACTTGACTGAATTCTGTATTAAATCCGTTGAAGGACCTGGCCTTTAAACTCATGAACACGAGCTTGTAATGGTTTTGTTTGAGATGAGATCAACTTAAGTAAAAGTAATTACATCATCTGCTATCTTTCAGTTATTTCATTATCTGGAAACAATGGTGGCAACTAAAAAAAAGCTAAACTAATTCCAAAAAAAGGTATAGGATATATGTATAAGGTATGTATGCCTCAAAAGATCTGAATTTCCCTTTATCTCTAGTTTATCTCTGGATTGACCCTTGATCAGCTGAGCTCAGGCTTACACGGTGGCGTCCTAAAGATAATTGATTAAATGACCCTCTCAAAGCTTAACAAACCTGTAGAGCTGCCATTCTGCTTGTCTCTAGGTCCTAGTCGTTTCTGTGGCTGTTCACATTCTGCTCCATTTGCAGCCATCTCCTGCTACTGTTTACACTTCAGACACCTGCATGCATACAAACAAAGCTTGCCATTCCTTCACAGAGGATAACTACTCAGCGACCGGTTTGTTGAGGGCTGAAAAGCATGTGAAAAACTTAGCAGGTGGATTTTGGATTGTTTTCTCAAGACAACCTTGAAGATTTAAAAGAGACAATTGACATGAACTGTAAATGGTGACATCACCACTCAATGCAAGCAAATTAAGACATATTAATACTCATAACACTGTGATCCTGTACAGGATGTATTAGGACCTTTACCTAGCACTTAAGCTAACTTAACTTGAAAAGAACTTTACAGTTCACGATTAAACAGATAGAGCCCTGCTGTATTTAATTATCTACTTTGTTTTAGATACCTAATGTTTATTTAAGTGAGCGAAAAAGCATTTTACAGCATTTATAATTATTTAAAACACCCATGTGGGTGAGGAACCGGTAAGAATTAGCACCATAGGTTTGTTCTAGCAGAATTTTGATTTGAATTCGTTTTCATCCTCAACTAATTTATGGGTTTCACAAATTATTATAGTTTAAAAAATATGAAAAGAGTATTAACAGTGGTATGATGAAATGAACAATCATACCTGACACCTTCCGTCCTGACAGCAGAAATAAGCAACAGCAACCGGAAATGATTCATGTTTGACTGTAGACCGATAGGGTTGTCAAAATAAAAGTCATCACGTTCTCTTCAATACCTTCTCTTTAATGAAAAATTTATATTGTGTCACGTTTAAACTACAAGGTATAAATGGTATACCACGCTTCGAGTCTTGATACATTAACCTTAGGTTAACTGGTTTCACTGATATCTTCAGTTATCTATGGGTTTCACTAATGTCTCCAAAACAACTTAGCAATGACTAAAATGTTATACAACAGTTCAAACAAATTTTCTCTGGCAAAATAATTATGAAAAGCTGTAATGCTAATGCCCTTCTATCATACTTTTAATGCATGTCAGGTCAGGTTGAACTCTTTTCATTTTGATATCTAAAACGTTGTGGATTTAAAGGTCATATATTCTTCTTTCTTTTTTCCTTCTGCCATTTATCTGTGGCCAGCCTAAGCTCCCCCCATGACCATTCCTCCAGTTTATCAAAGAGGTGTTCCCAGGTCATCCGTGAGACACAATCCCTCCAATGTGAGATTTCTTTGGAGCCTCTTCCCAGAAGCACACTCCACAAAGGGGAGCATCCAAAACTTAAGACGCACAAGCCACCTCAGCTGGCTTCTCTGGATTGGAGCTCATTGTGCTAGCTCTAAAAGAGTTAACAGCCACCCTGCAGAGGAAGTCTTGTTATGACCTACAATTCATGGGAATAGGTGAGGGCAGGAATGTAGATTCACCACTAAATTGAGTTGCTACATGCAGCTCAGTTCCTTCTTCCCCAAAATGGACTGGTACATAGACTGCATTATTCCAGAAGCTCATTTACACATACAACATAATCAAATACCATATATAAATTAAGTATAAAATCCTGAAAAAATGGCTTACTTTACTGCAATGGTACAATTCAAATGAAGATATTGTACATAGAAAAAAGTGGCAAAATATTAATGGTAATGAATGAATAATTTTTTAATAATTGCCAATTTACAATCAAGCCACCAGAAATCACAATCTTGTGAATTTATTCCCCCATTTCCTGAATCCACTCACAGAGTCTTACAGGTGGACAATTGTCTTTATGCATTTTGTGTTTTCATTCTTCTGTACACTTCAAACAGAGAGCTAGAACAGCACAATACCTGGCACACACAAACCTCATTACAAAGTATAGGATGAGTAAGCAACACAGAAGTTAGAAGAATCAATGTATCCCTTGCTCATTTATGGTAATGGGATTCACACAAGAAAGAGCACTGTATTCAATACAAGGAAAGGTCACCTGTTACACATGGAGTGAATAAGATGTTAACAACTACAAGGTCAATTAGGGAAACCTGTTTAGGCTAAGGGATTAAAATTGTTTACTATATTTAGTTCTGTATGCGCATAAAATTCCCATACAGCTACATATCCGTGAAGAATATCAGATTATTACTTAGTGTTAGCTAAATGTACCAATGGATGCATATGTTCATGTTGAAATATCGTTTTGCCTTTTTTCAGAATATACAATAATGAAATGCATTCAACAGACAGACAGTGTAAGCTCTTCACATACAATACATCAAAATTAAGAGATTCTACATTAGTTTCCTCTCACACTGAGTGCAAATCAGATGCTTCACAACATATTTTAAGGTTAATTGCTCTTCTGAACACTCCACTTACACAACCCATGCCCCCTTAAAAAAAAAAAACCTGCCCACATAAACATTCTAGTGAAACACGTAGCCTTAAATATGGAATGCAAAATAACAAAAAGTGGTCCTATTATTTTATATGACGATACAAATAAAATGAAGTCCTTCATTGTATTTTAAGGAAAATAATTTAAAACGCGAATGTGTTTCTGAATTTTATATAATCTTGGGAGTTGAGCATAAATTGCCTGTAAGAAACTTAAGGAGAGATGGTTTGAGAGCTCCAGGGATCTACATGCCATAGCCAAAGCCAGGCTGTGCGGGTTGGCTGTAGCCAGTAGCCGTGGGGTAACCATAGCCGTAAGGTTGCTGTGGGGGAACTGCCACATTCGGGCCTGCTGTGAGCATCAGCTGGGGTGTACCTACAAAAACATTTGAACATTGCAGCATTATAACAGAGTTGGCTTTGAATTGAGTCTCAAGCTTCAAACTAGAAAGTAGTGCTACCATAAACAATGGGCTGTGCCTCTGTGAGCTGCTCTTCCTCTTTCCTCAAAGACTCTGAAGCATCTAGCTTATCAACCTGATTGAAAGAAAAAAAGAGCAAAGAGTTAGAGAACATAAATACCAAAGAAGGTGGTGAAGACTGATTGGACCATTCACAGGAGATGCATAAAGCCAGGCTTAATACAAGGTGCACACGCTCTCAAAGCAGGTCTCAGGGCACAAGCTTCTTGGCAAGGCAGTTCATACCTGATGGCAAACCACTGAAATAAGCATCCAAATATGTGCTTTTGGTTTATGCATTCCACATATAGAGACTATGGCTTTATATTGAATATCCTTAGTGATTCAATCAGAACAAAAAAGATGGTCATCCATACAGTCAGTCAATACAGTGCATATGTAGAAAACAGAACCCTCTTTATGGCGTGCCCACATTGGCAACTGTTGACATTTCACAAGGACAAATGTCTTGAATACGCTCGAGGTGAATCAAATCACAAGAACAAAGGGTTCCTTTGAAATAAAGGGACTTGATTCAATCACAAATTGAACATTTAACCACACCTAATAACTTAATATTTGGGTTTCCAGGAATATTTTAGTAAGAGGAGGATACACTTTGGACAGGTTCTTTGAAAGAAGCTCCTGCAAAAAGACATTGTGCAAAGGATACAAATGGAAACTTAAAAAAAAACTCTTATTGGATTTTCATCAATAGAATAACATTAGAATCAATAGATTATTGACTAAAAGCTTACAAATCTATTGAGGTATTTGACTTAAAGCAGACATAAAACGTTTAAAGTGCTCCTATTAAAGGTTCAAAAAGCATACATTGTGGTATTAGTCATCATAATGTTTCTTGAACTTAATCTAATTTCTTAATAACCAACCACTTGTCCAGAGACAATTACAGCAAATCACTTTTCGTCTTTTCAACATTAAAATCACTGAAAGTATGATAACTGTTTGATGTACTGGAATGGTGGTGGACATTTGCAAGTCAGGCAAAAATAAATGCAAATTTTATGCAAATGAAAGTGCTATTTGACCTATCGGGCATTTAATAGGGATGAATAAAATCACAACACGAGCTTTTTGAACCCACACTTGGAACATTTCAAAGGAAAACGTCGGCTAGTTTACGAGTCATGAAACAGCCATTCATAGTAATACTGTACTTACAAATGTTCTGGTTTTTTTCCCGGTATCAAAGACTAAAACAAATAAGACTAATGGTCAATGCTCTAAATCCACCAAAGCAGAGAGGAACTCCTCAGGAACTGTAGCATTTTATGTTTAGTCTGGATCACTTTATGAAAAATTTCAAATGAAAGGGTCTCAAACTCAAATTCTCAGAGAGTCACATCTAATCGAGAGCCACAAAGGTCTCAAAATGTCTGAAAATATTTTCTTTTCTCCACAGGCAGAAATATCAGTGATTAAAATACTGAAACATTGTAGTAACATTTTGTTTACTTCGGATGTTTTCTAAATGCAGCCTTTTTGACATGAGCATGGAGGCTTTCAGTTCAGCTTTACTAGTAGCGTTGTCGTGTAACTTATCCCTTAAGTATCACATTTGGGTTCCGTTCTCTACATAGAGCATTTGTGAACTTTTGAAAGTTAGAGAATTATTGTGATTGAGCAGGCTTAAAAGAGACCGGCGGGTCTAAGAATCATCGAGAGGGAGACATCATGCCACCGGTGAGGTTATTCCTATGTTAAAAAGAGTGCATAAGAGTAAGAGTGGAAGTGTGACAGTGAGAGATGGTTTATTTACAGCCACACACGGCTTCCAGAGGCAGGCAAAGCCAACAGCCACGATCCCTGAGTTTTAAGGGTGCTACTAAACACATGCTAATCAAGTGTCTACAACATACGATGGTAAACATTTTGGGAAAGGACCACACTTTCTCATAGGTGTAGCTAGAGTCTAGCTTTAAAGTAAATCAAACACCCATGCACCCTTTAGTTCAAAAAGTACATTAGAGTTGTGTGAAAATGTGGTCTGTTTTTAGTTTTTGTCTAAATAATTACTTTACATGAGAATTAGCTGAGGAACTTTAAGTGATAAGTATAAAAAGTTTAAGAGAAATATTAACTCTTCAGAAATTATTTTAACATTTGTTGAAGTATTCGTCAGCCAATTCCGGCATTCTAATGCCTACAGGAACTAATGCAGCATCTGGCAAACGGAGGGTCAGTAGTCTAGAAGAAACTCCAGGAAAATATAGTTAAGGTGTGTGTTTGAAAGCAGCAGAGTGACATGGGAAGGAAGAACTCATGCAGATTTTTCAAAGTTTCAGTCTTCCAAACTACAAGGGTTAAAGATGGAATAAGAGTCAACCTTCACCTTTTCCTTAATTGCATCAACCTGAAAGGAAATTTAAAAGTAGCAGCTTAAGAAAAAAAGCACTTTTAACAGTCCAGCATTGCAAAAAGCAAGTTGAGAACAAATGCAGCAATCATCAGAAGTGTTAAAGAAATGAAAAGCAGGGGAAGAAAAAAAAAAACAATCTCCTCCCTGTTACTCCATATGCTTTTCACTGGCTGTTAAAATTTCATAATTAACTATAGGCCTACTATAATGCAAAGGTGGTACATGTCTGGTCTGAACATGTTTTTAAAGGCAGGGTAGGCCATTTCTGGAAGCCAATGTTGATAAATGAATCCAAACCAAACTGGTGTATTTGAGGCTGGGCGATAAATAGTTTTTAATCCATTAACTCAACTCTGTGGTGTACATTGATGTGCTTGAATGAAAATCGATTTAATCTTTAACGTAATATGCAAACACAGTGTTATCGAGCATTTTGCATTAATTTAAAACATAACAATTAAACCAAAATATATATAAAATATTATGTCACCCAGCCCTAAAGGCCTCACCCCTGTTTCTATACCTCCATTCTACATATTACTGGTTACCCAGTAACGCATTAAGTGACTGACCAGAATCTGCCGTGTCAAAAACAAGGGAAAACCATGTGTGTCACTATGGTAAAACTGATGTGAATTGTTGGCACAGGAGAAGTACTTAAAATATGCCTAAAAACAAGAGACCCATCAGTGAATCTATGCATCACTATATACATGGTGTATATAAATATATATAGTTATATACATGTACATTAATATAAAGTATATAACTGTGTAGATTCAACCTGTTCTTTGAAAGAGTGAATTAAAATGCCTAGTTTTGGCAGTCAGCCAGACCTTTTTACGAGAACTTACGAAATGTCACCCACCCTGCTTTTAAATGACAAGAGAAATCAAAATGAACAAAAGCATATCATGCAGGAAAAGTAATGTGGAGTTTTTTTTGTTAATTTCCCAGTTTCCTTGAAAAACAATTTGAAAATGTTTATTTTGATCCCTTGATCCATTAAAGCGTAACCAGTTTTAATGTACTGCCATCAATCATTAAATTGAAAACTTTGACAGAAGATTTACAACGAACAGGAAAAGTTTTTTGTTTTGACCAGGGCTGAATGGAACACATGGAGACACATCTGGATGGAATACTCCATATACATTAATGTCCTGCAGCCCAAGTCATTTTCTAAGCAATAACAACCCACACAAGCCACATATAAAAAGGAAAGCAGATAGATTTGCCTTTTTTTAGAAAGGCAAAGCTTCATGGTAATCACATTTTTTAAATGTATATAATTTTATAAACTTACATATAACAAAATTTCACAATGAACTATGTGAGAACGTTGTTTGAATTTTACAAGGTGTATGAAAGCATTCAATGAAGCTTATTAGCTAGAGATGATGCCCTTTATTTTGATTATCCAACAAGCTAAGGTTAAGCCTTTGGTTGCCAGATTGGAAACCATTTTCCTCATGGATACATGAGGAAAAAAATGGTAAAGGTTGTTAGTGATTCAGGATCCTCGTGAATATAGCAAAACCATAAATTAGTCAATATTGGTAAAGGTTTTATAAAGCTTGTTTGAGGTAATGAACAAAAAAACTAAAAAGAGGTCTGACTTTTGATGAGGAAATGGCAAAACCAAACCTGTAGCCTTATATTACATTTTCCTGTTTGTGATAATAAATATTTATTAATCTTTTTTTTCTGCATTAACTACTTGTATTTAGTTCACTTGCCCATAGCTGCTGAAATCACAGAAAACACTAATTCCAAAGTATGTGAGAGAAAAACCTCCTTTAAAATATACAAAAGCTAGTCAGGGACTGCTGCAAAAATGTAATCTAGGGATATTACTCAAAGCAAAACTTCAAACGGCATCTAACATTATGGAGAGATTTCATATATTAATTTCATATATTCACTGTCAGTAAAATTGTTTCAGATCAAAAGACAAGGAACATTAATGATGAGCGTGAGCAAAAGTGCCAGTGCTTTTAGAGCCTTTACAATCTAATTGTTAGAGTAATGTAATATTTGATGGGAATTTTATTGAAGGCATGTGGGAAAAATTATTTATTTTGGAAAAATGAAAACCCTTTGAAGAATTTTAATTATTGCATTTAAAACCATCCACCTTCCCCAAAGCGATTCCAACACAAGATCATGGAAGCTCACCTTGCTGAGATATTCTCTCATGACCTGAATGAAATAGGGCATGGAGAAATCCATGAGGTTGTGCCTCCATGCCGTCTCCAGAACCACGTCAGGCCTCAGCAGGTCATAGCAGGTGAACAGACAGGCAGCAAAACACTCTTTCTTGTCATCTTGCAGGAACCACTGCAGCAGCTCCTCGGCAAGCTCTATGTCCTTAGACTCAGAGGCATACTGCATTGCATCCTGTAAAAGGTTAAGAAAAACAAAAAAAAAACATTAAAAAGTTAGTTAACTTAAAATATTAAATCTTACATTTTTTATAGACACAGATCACTTAATTTAACTTATTCTTCATAATATTATTACGTAACTAACTGTTAGTTAAATCTGAGAAGTTAAATCTGCAACTTTATTTGATTATATTTGGTCTTTGATTAAATAAACATTAACATGTTTGCAAAAGCATGATTTCCTATGCTGCATTTCCCATGGCGTCTGGATTACTGAAATGCACTCCTGGCTAGAGTCTACAGGTCTACTCTGGACACTTGCGGCATGCTCAGAATTCAGCTGCTTCTATTTAGACAAGGAGACGTGAAGATGTGAACACATCACACCTGTGCTTAAAAAAAAAAAAATAAATAAATAAATCACTCCACTGGCTTCCAGTTAGTGTTATTCAAAAAATTTTAACCTTCACAAAGAAAGCACTCCATGACTTTGCACCCACATACTTGTCATGGCTTTTATATGTATACACCCCAAACTGTTCCACTTGGTCAAAACTTCTCTTCTCCACGCACCAGGTGTGCACTAAAACCAAGGGAAATGGCTTTTTCTGTCTATGCACCGAAACTGGAACTCTCTCCTGGGTCAGCACAGAATTATGCCATTTTTTTAATCTCATCATTTTAGACTGGCTTTTGACGTTTTATGATATATTATTTTATTGCTCTTAGAGTTAAAATTTTTTAATTATTTTATTGCTCTTACCGTTTTATCTGCATTTTTTGATAACTTTATTATTAATATTAAAAGAAAGACCTTGTAGAGTTTGTCTTTCTTGCAGAGCTCCACACTCTGCTTCCAGCGGTTGTTGCCCTTGAACAGGTAAGCAGCAATTCGCCTGAACTCAATGAGTTCATGCTTCTCCAGACCCTGAGCCAATGATATGTTATCAAAATTGTCATAGGCATCAATGGACGTGCGCAGAGCCTGTGGAAAACAAAAGTAAAATTAAAACATGCCACCACCGTTCTCTAAATAAACCATCTCCCATTTGCTACATACCTGAAAATCCTCCTCTATGATGAACAGATTATTTAGTGCCTCATTTACAGACTTGTTGTTGTGGTTCTGTACAGATCTCAGGTATGGTTTCACTAGTGGCAGCTGCTTGACCTTAAAATACCAAGACATCTATGTGAACATGTTCTGAGCAATAACCAGCATAAAATTATAAGGAAAAGTTAGGAGATGGTACCTTGCTAAAGAAGTTAACGGCACGAGTGTGGTCAAGACGGGGAGATAATACGATCAACAGGTCGTTCAGTAACAGCGGTTTGAACTCCAGGTAGAACTGGACTGCTTTATAATACAGTTCAACATTAGCAACCTGCAGAAAAAGGAAAACAACTGATAACTTCCTTCACATTAATAAAATAAAGAGAACTTCTAACCATTTTGTAGTCCTTGTCATTTGTGTAGTCAACTTTTGGGTGTGTATTTATGGAATGAGTTTCTGCATAAAGCTTTATGGAAAAAAACTGCTGTGAACAAAATTAATTAAAAACACAGAGCTTTGAACATAAATAGATAAATACATTTTATTATTCTTTTTTGTTTTAGTTAATTTTTTGTCAGTTTCAGATTCTTTTTTTTCCCCCTCACTTTTCTCACATGGAGGCGTGCTTAACTGATCTGCCTCCTAATAGATGGTCCGTGTTAATGTGTGTCTCTGCCATTGGTCGGTTGATTCACAACGGGGAACAAACGACTCATTGGCCAAATGCAAAGAGGGTGGACCTTCTATTTGGAAAAGCTGATGGTAGCCTGCTCTTGTGAATATTTGTTTACTCAGTATATCAAATGTAGTTTTTCCATGACGTTTAATGCTGGTTATATTGTCTTAATTTCTTTGTTGGTTCATTTTCATGCAGACAAATAGGTATCTGTTCGTAAATCCGAATATTTAACCCTTGTTAGTTTAATTCAATATTGTTCAGCATTTGTAAGTGACACCTGGCAACAATGAGAAGTAATAGCAGACATATGAATCCTCACATAATGAATGATTTGTTATGTTATAAACTAAAAATATATGCATAAAAAATTAAAAAAAAACTAAACAGTTAAAAACCCAAAAGGCATAACCTCGTTTAAAAACAGTTACAGTTTATTTTTGTTTCTTTGCCAAATTATATGGTTCATTCTAAGTTCACTTTTTATGTTATGCCAATATTCATATATTTGTTTCTTTCTGTATGTTCTGTTTGTTATGACATAAAACATTAATAAGGCTTATTTAATTGCATTCAAAGCTGTTTTTCGCCATAAATATTTTAGGCAAAAATCTCATTCAATATGTATTCAACAGTAGATTCAGATAAAAAAAAAAAGTGTTTTGATTATAATTGTGGTAAGCACCTTAGTAATGATGTCTTTGAACTGACTCTCTTTCCAGGCATCTGCAGGATGGCTCATCATGGTGATAATAGCATTGTCATACTCTTCATACTTATCGTACAGAAAGACTAGCTCCGCCCACAGGTGAGCCTGTTCAGCTGCCCTTAAAACCTGAACAAATCAAATATTTCCTCAGTTTATTCTAGTAAACTATAATGCATCTATATATTATTATTGAAAATAAAATACTCCATTAGATCTATCAGTGTCTAAGCAGTCTTTCTTTCAGTGTCTCACCTTAGGGATGTTGACTCTAGACCAGAAGAGCTCCAGATGTTCCCTCATCTTCTGTGGCTTAAATTTAGAGTAGAGGATGGCAAGCTCTGTGAACATGCCCATGTGAGCGCGCTCTAAACCCAGCGCTGCCTCCAGCATGGTGATCAACTCCTCGAAATAACCACGGTCCTGAAGAAGAAGATATCATAGGTCAATTAGTAGCTAAGAGCTGGGTATGGATTAGAACTATGCCTAATTACTCTAATTTGAATAAATTTATTTTGACGATAAGAGTATCTTATTTATAATTGAACATGAACAAAGCAATGGTGCACTTCCAAAAGAACAATACCAACACGGATTTATGAATCAGCATACAAGGATTGTATATATAATATTCTAACCAGATTCATTAAATGCATATAAATATGTATATTCTGTCCACTTTGTAGATCATAATCCTTGATTGCTCCTATCCTTTTTGATCCTTTGACTTAAAATGCCACATCTGAGATCCAATAGGATCCCTTTCCCATTTACTTTGAATGGCACGATCAAGTCAGATGGTAATTTCTGAACCCCTCTAGAGGAAAGGGCTCTGACAATTGCTTGGCATGTACTTGCACAGGGTGATTCTGTGAGGGTTTTTTTTTTACATTTAAAAAATGTGAGTGGGTTTTCCCCCTACTGGGTGTAACTGGCCCCTCACCCCCATCACAGCACCCTATTTGCAACTATACCATATGATTTGAGGTCAGAGCTATAGGTGTAAAACATTCAACCTGCACAACTACAGTATTTTTCACCGTATAAGACACACTTTTTCTTCCCCAAAGCTGAGGGGGAAAAGTTGGTGCGTCTTATACGGCGAATGCAGAGCGCCGCGGAGCGGAGGGCGGAGATGCTTTGGCATAGCTCCTGTTATGGTAAAAAATATAACTTCTCAATTGATAATAAACACTGGAGACCGTTTGAGAGAGAACACAGCAAATGCGGCTATTTATTATAAAGATTTAGCAGTCTCAACGCATTTCCTACACACGTGTTATCCACATTTGAAGAAGAACTTTGAGCCTCTCAGGGCGGGACTGAAGTATAACGTGTGCTCTTAAAAGTTTCACAAATTACATTTCTCTAGATGACCACTAGATGGTAGTATTATATAGGAAAATTCCCATCACACTCCGGAGCCATCATCATCGCCCATCTCTGCTCGTCAATCCTACCATAGCGCGGATCGTAAGGAGCAGGTATGAAACATTACAGCCTTTTTTGGTTACTTTTACTGTTTACTGACTGTTCATGTTACATGTTCGGCATATAATTGTTCTTAAAACTGCTGTTAACTTTTTGATATAAAATATTTTACTGCAGTATTTGGTTCAGATTCTTTTTTTTTCTAGATCTTCCTCATTTAAAATTGGGTGCATTTTATATGCCAGTGCGTCTTATATGGCGAAAAATATGGTACTTCAAATGGTAGTGTATGGACACTCTAAATCTAAGGCATACCTGGTAATAGTTAATGAGCTCTTCAAGTTCATCTGCATGAACAACAATGTGCAATCCACACATCTGAGCCAGACGGAACTCCTTCCCATCTACGCAGGCAAAGCAAACCTACAAACAGGAAAAGTGCTACACACTTAACATCAAACATAAGAGGATACAGTCGTTTTAAAAAAAAAAGAGTAATGAGACCTCTTTCCAGGTCCTTGTGCTGTTTGCTTTGCGGGCACCATCCACAGCTGCCTGATATTCTCCGAGATGCACCAGAGTGGAGGCAAGGCGCCCGAAGTTGGATACATTGTTATAAAGTAGTTTAGCTGCCTCATACATTTTCTCATCATAGCATCGGTCGCCAACCTATCAGGAAAAACACCTCTTTAAGACTGAAGTTCAATGTTTAGTTTAAATAATTTTCTAAATTATTTGAGGGATCCATACTTGTTGAATGTGTGCATTGTTTGGCCCATTGATGAACTCCTCCAGTTCAGCTAGGCGGTTAGTCTTAGCCAAGGCAAAGATCAGCTCAGTCTCTACATATGACTCGCGGGCCTTCTTACGAGCCATCTGCAGAAACTTGACCAAATCTTCCCAGTTGCCTGAAACAGATGCGATCATCTTTTATTACTGCAACCCTTATAAGTCTGGGGCCTCTTTGAGCATTTTTTCACAATTTACTCTAAAAAATAAATTTTTTTGGCAATGTTGGATATATTATGTGTCAAAACTAATAACCTTTTAGAAACCAAATTCCATTATGTTTGAAATCAAATTAAACAATAGCTGGCTTGCGTCATTCCTACTTATTTCAAAAGAGCCCGTGTGTTTGGCACATGCACCAGTGAGTGCAGAGACTTCTAAGGGTTAAACTCTGGATGTAGTGCGTTTAGTCATGATTCAGGTTGTTCTTACCACTTTGGGCTGCAGCTTGTCCCACTTCCATGTAGGCTGAGGGGTCATCGGCTTTGATATAAGAGTCAATAGCCTCTTTCACAAGTCCTTTTTGCAGCTGTGCTTTAGCCAGTTGACTCCACACAGCCGGCTCATTGCAGCGCTCTGCAAACTCATAAGCCCGGTCCAGATTCCCAATGTGCTCAATAAGAACCTGAAGTCAAAAAGAGTAACACTATGTCTGAGCCAACCATCAAAGATTTCACAAAACATTATGATTGAATCTGCATTGATTAAAGGAAGCCATTGACCACTAGGGATTCCACAATATGGTTATATACCGAACAGTGCACGGTCCTTAGTTCAATACGCAATTGTGAACCGTGGTTTTTCGGGTTCCTCATTTGAATAACTTCTGTGTGTATTATTGCAAAATGCCTGGCAAACTACTTGTTTGTAGATGCGAATGCATTTCTGGAGCAAATATCCAATCAATGAACTGCTCATTGTGAAAATAGCCATACAGAAAGTGCAAAAGTTTTTTCTTGTGTCTCACACTAAGCGTGGCCAAACCCAACTAATACAGAGACACACAAAATAACTTATGTTGTACTTGTACATTTGGAATTCTGTGCTGCAGTACTTCCTTAGTTTTCTTTATATGGTTTCATTTTTTAGTTCATTTATATACATTTTTTATGTTTGATTTAGCAGACTATTGTGAAATCTAACAAATTTTTTTAATCTCTTCATGGGATAAATACAATGCTTAGCCATCAGAACCGAACCAAAAACTGTGGTAAAAAAAAAAATTAAGAAATTAAAATCCATATCATTGTTAGTAATGCTTTTTTGAGGTAGGTAAGTGTGCCTGTTTAAACATAAGTAAGGACTTATGTTTGAATTGGTTCACAAGTATTCAGAATTTTTTTACAGATGTATTTTTGGGTCAATGCTTTATTTTATAGCTTTCTTACAGATAGGACAGGCGAGAAAATTTTTCAATTTTCAATTAAATTTTGAATGTGGATCAGTCAGCCAATCAGAATCTCGTATTCAGACCTGGGAGCAAGATGAAACGCACCTGCACTGCTGATGTGTTCACATCAAACTTCCTAAAGATTGCAAAAGCCTCCTCGAACAGCTCATTGCTAATAGCAATGTTAGCAATGTCTGGGGCGTCATAATTGTCAAGGCGGTTAATGTACTCCATGACTCGAGTACGGTCCGCTTTTATGGCGGTCAGGATCAAGAGGTTCTGTAGATTCCTGCAAAAAAAACAAAAAAAAAAAACACATGTTTAGAAACTTTCACATCTATATATGTTCCATCTTTTTTTTGCCAGTTAATCACCTGTGTTCGCTGAAAACAGAGTTGTCCAGAACAATCTTCTCCAAGAGCTCAATAAGTTCATTCGGAAGGTCAGCTGTCATGAAAGCTTTGACTGTGACAGAGACTTCCTCTGGGTCCTGAGTCTCAGAAAGCGCTGTCTGCACAACCTGTAGTGAGAGGTAACAAACATGGTGGTAACAAAAGCTAACTCTGACCATGTTTAAAATTGCCATGCTATAATTTGCACCTGGTCAATAAGAGGTCTCCTGTATGGGTTGCTTTCTAGTAGAACGCTAGCCCACAGCTCCGGGTCTTTACGGCGAACAAGGTATCGGGACAGACTCTTGAAAAGTGAGTTTTCATTGCAAACCTGTAACAAAGAGATTAAAAGTTAAATAACTTTTGCCAGTTTATGCACAGCAAACACTAAAACAAAACACCATAATTTCTTACATTGATGAGCTCTTGGTCGCACTGTCCTCTCTCATAAGCCACACAAGCCAGATGAGGGTCTCTCTTCTCGCAGTATTTACCCACAACGCGGCTGTCATAGAAGGGGTTCTCTCGAAGGAATCGCTCAGGGTTGTTGTTGCTGTCGATGTAGATCTTAGCCAAGGCATTGTGGGTAGCAGGTTCCTCACAGCCCTCATGTATCCGAGCCTCCAACCATGGCAGAAGCAGCTTCAGTCTGTCAAATATGTGTTGCATGTAATTGTTCTGCACTGGTGTATTTAGATTTCTATGTGATTTAGCTGTACCTGTTTCTTTTTTCCACCTCAGCCACCAGTTCGTCAGTGGAGAACTGTCCTCTGACAACCAGAATGAGATTCTTGATAACATCCTCAGAGCAGTCCACATCCAGAAGCCCTCCAATCACCACAGGTAAGCGGCTTGGGTTAACCTAAATGAAAAATATTAGCTATTAGCTAGATGTCTCACTTATAGGGCGTACAGGAAGTGGATTATTGTTGAACCTTCTGAACGTAAATCTCAATGTATTTTTGCAGGTTGTTGCGGTATAAGTAGAGCACAAGGTCATGGACAAAGTCAAAGCGGTCACACACAATGATAAGTGGAAGCTGGTCAGTCAGTTTTGCTTCCTGTGAAAATGAAGGACAAAAAACTAAATTAAGAATGCATTATAAACAAAACTTTTTAAATACGGTTGTGTCCATCAAACCTTAAGGAAGTTCTTCACACGTTCTGGATCATAGCAGTTGCTCTCTCTGCAAATCCTCTCCACTTCTTTAATTTGACCAGTTTTACAGGCAGCCTGGATATATTTGAAGTGAACCTCAGGATCCTGGCTGAAGTTCACAATAGAGCCCAAAAAGTAGAACAAGCCTGCAAGGAACATATCAAATTGTTCCTGATGCGCATTGTGACCAATTCATTTTCACGTCGTGTCTATATTCAACACATTAGTAAGAAATATAGTTTATCTTCAGACCATCTAACAAAACCTTTAGAAATGTATGAAATTAACTTTATACAGTTGGTATTTTTACCTAGATTAGTTATTTGTATTACATTTAAAAGTCCCTCTTGACCAAATATCAATTCCTCATATATTCATAGATTGGGTTTTCTGTTACGAAATGCTTAAGGGAAACCCCATATTCTTACAGGTCAGTTATGCTTGGGGCTTTTTCTCCTGAAGAAAGTTGTGGGTCACTGTGGCTTATCCGCATTATAAACCAGGTAAACTAGCCCTGGCCAATGGTGAGTCCCTGTGCTGCTTTTCCATCTCTGTTTCTATCCACCTATTTTATGCGCATTTTGGGATATTGCATTAAAAATGATACACCCAACTAAGCAGGATAAACTTTTTATCTGATACTATTTTGAAAATGTACATAAACATTTTCTGTTTTTTGTTTTTGTTTTTTCTGTCAGAACTGGGATAGGACTGGGCAGCATGAATGGATTAACCAACATACCAATTTCGTTGCATTTTGTTCTGTTGTTTTGGTCATTCTAAAATTCCTTTGCCAAAGTCTGACATCAATGCAGTTTAAATTATCACATTCCACCTCCAAAAGCAAGATCACATGACTGTGCGTATTGCGTTTCGTCTATGTGTTCTAAGATAGTAAACAAAAAAAGCCACAAATGCCATTTTTCTTTTGCTATTTGGCCGCAGTTTATCAGGAAGTGACTGTAGTTCTCTTGGATTCATTGGATTGAAATGATGCTTTATTCGCAAAAATGTTATGCAATATTCCAGTTTTGGATGGAAACATGGCTACCGATGCAGTCTGCTTGTGCCCATCCACACAATCTCACATCAGAACACTCTGCAAACATGACTTAAGTCATTCAAACAGAGAAACCTGGCTCAGAACGGCAGGGCCTGTCAGCAGCACAGGGGCTCGTCATCATTTATTACATCTAATCTCCCCTGTACTGAAAGTACTGTTACACCCAACTTTATTTTAAGGTATTGACAGTATTTATGCAAATATGGCCAAAACACTACAAAATATTTAACTTGAGAAATAGCAGATGCGATAGACTAAAAGCATTTAGCAATATTACCCTCAAAGCTCTTGAAGGACTCAAAGAGCTCAGTGAGCGACTGGGTGGAAAGCTGCTCATGGTACTTTGAGGCCACCTGGACACAGATTTGGAGGTTCTGCCTGATGTTGGCAGACAACATGGCTCTCAGACACTCCATGGAGTCTTCAACGGAGAGTGAGCCAAAGAAGTTCACCAGCCACTGTAACCACACAGCTGTGTAAACACCAAATAGAAACCAGGCACAAACACTGACAGGGAGGTCAACAGGACTTAACCCTGTACCTCTGGGTTGAGAAGGTGTGTGTGGACCACCGCTCGCTTTATGTCATACAGGTCTGTGTAGTGCTCCAGAGCTCTCTGCAGAAGACCCGCCTTCTCACACAGCTGTGCCACATGAGCCCGGTCATAGTGCGTGAACATCTGGTTTCCCAGGATGGCATCTGCCACCTATACAGGACAAGAAATGACAAAAAGACAAAATGACAAAAAGGTTTCCAGCAATTGCACCAATATATTCCTTTGTAAAAGATGGAGTACATTATAATGAATGCAGAACATTTGTATTAAAACAGTGTTTACGAGAATCAAAATAAGTGTGACTTTAGATGGTACAGTAAAAATTGGCTTTACAAAGCTAAATAATTCACACAAAATTCATACACTTCTCTTTGCATTAACACAGGCAAATGATTTCCCTTTAAATTGCAGAAAAAAAATTTTTGTTCAGAAATGTCTTGTAAGCACCTGTGGAGCATGCATCAGGTTCATCTCTAACAGACGAGTCTGCAAGGGACCCTCAGTGGGCCGGTTGTTCTTCAGAGCATCCAATAGGAAAGAAGTGCACTGCTGGATCAAGTTGTACTCCATAAACACATCCACTATCTGTTAAAAAATAAACACACACTTAGACATTTCATAGAAAATATACCAGGCTCAAATAAATCCTATATTTACAATAGAGGAAATAAAATATTATTTTTCACCTGAGTTATATCAGCCAGGGGTTCCTCATCCTGAACGAGCATTTGGGAGAATTGCAGGCCTTGTTCTGGACTGATTCGCATGACGTTTCTCAACAGAAAGATCCAGTCTGGAGTGTAGCCAACCTGAACGCACAACATTCACATTTAAAGTTTCGACAACACACTCGATGATTTTCACTGCAAGCAAACACTCACTCACCTTTTTTGCATACAGTACAATTTTCTGGAACTGGCCGGTTTCCGCAAAACACTGGATGACTTTGTTGGGAACGTTAGCCCTCAGATAAACACTTAAAGCAAGGGTTGGATCCACAGACTTCACCAGATCCCCCAACTCCTCTGAACACTCCAGCTGATAGAAATGAAAACAGTCTTTCAATTAAATAAAGTAATAAAGAGAAATAAAATGGCAATTACAATCTATACCTTGTAATCGCAATAAAAATGTATATTTGATTGCTTGGTTAGTTTCTGATATAGAACATGAAGTTACATCCCAAACAAAAAGTTATCTCACAAGGAGGAATGTACAAGCTCTGTAAATTAAGAATGTAGTCTCTTGGCTACATGAAGACACTCTTCTCTTGCTTGTTTTTCAAATGAATTCCTTAGTTCAAAAGAAAAAAAAGTTAACAAAAATAGTTATATTTTGGAATACTTTATATAACATGTCATTTCTTTCTGTTGGAAAAATGTTTCTCAATAAATATTCTGAAATGTTATTCACGTTGTTTTCAGTTTTTCTTTCATAACATTTAGTGTCTTTTAAATATATTTTCAGTTTCTGCTGATCTGAATTAAATAAATTAGCCTTTAGAATTTACCTTCGTCAGTTTTCATTAACCATAATGCTTAGCATAAGTAAAAATGAAATGTAAACAAATAAAAACATTAAATGTTTTTAATAAATGCATTTTCAATGCAGCAGTGAAATTAAGCAATGAATGGGGGCATCAAAACACATTCTTTAAAAGTAACTTGTTACTTTATAGTGTACATAATCAACAAAGTAATTGAGTTTAATTAACTTTATGAATCCACTAATAACTGTAACTAGTTATAATTTTTCAGTAACTAGCACAACACTGCTTATGAGGAAAAAACGTTAGTCACATCTTAAAAATGGAATGAAACGATGTTGAATAAACAATCAGACATGTTCACATAATTTAGCAGTTGTAGATTTTACTCAACAGGGTCAAACATTTAATGAATCAGCACTGAAATCGGAGTGAATCGTGAATCTAATTCTCAACAATCATTCCAACCACTGATTGAAAAACAGTGGGATAATGGTCCATTAATCAGTCCATCATTCTCTTATATTTGTTTTCTTTAGCAAATCTAAATTTTGAACATGACTTGAACTTGGATCCTTTATAGCAGCTAAATATCCTTTATAAAGAGAAAGTACCTTGTCTTCCTTCAGCCATTTCTCAAGGAGCTGCTTGCGTCCTTGCTGCAAGACAGGCCTGCAAAGCTCCAAAGACTCAAACTTGTTCAGCTGGCCCTGGTCCAGCAGAATCCCAAAGTACTGCAGCAGGGGAGACGTCTGACCAGGCTGCGCTGGAACACTCTGGAAACGACGGATTGTGTCTGGGGTGCGCAGGATGCCCTGAAAGAGCTCAGCAGTCAATCAGAGGGTTCAATTGGTAAAAACCCAGATTAAAGAGGCATCAGGTTGTGAATACCTTTGGCGCATTGGCAGCAACTTTTGCAGCTTCAGAATAATTTCCACCAGCAAAAAGGTTGTTAAACTTGCGAGCAAAGAGCTCCTCTGCACCTGCTAGGTTGTTGCGGACAGCCATCCTGAGCGCAAGATCTGGATTCTGCAGTACGTTAGTGATGTAAGGGATGATATTTTCTTCTTCCACACAGACAGACAGTACCTGGCCAACAGTAGATAAAAGAAACACTGATCAAAACAAGGCCAGGGACTATTGTCTTTCCCCATTTTGGGAACTTTTAGGAGGCATTTCACTGATCAGGGGGACAGCAACCATAGTCCATTGAATCCTATCAATTACTTTTATTGTTAGTCGTGTGTGTGTGCGTGCGTGCATGCATGCGTGAGTGCTTGCATGTGGTTTTGGACCATCGTGTGTGTGCTTTCTACAGCCATGTCCTGTTTCTGTGGATCTTTGGCCATTTCTGACTACTGGGGACATTTAAACATCCATGAGAACTTTGGCTGGCGATGGCCACTCTGAGACTCATTTGGAAACCAATGGGTGGCGTCACTAACCCTTCATCCATTTTATATATAGTCAATGGTCTAAACACAATAATACAGGGCTCTAGA
>SRMA01023992.1:0-15820 GCA_007224835.1 Danionella cerebrum
ACCTAGATTTTAAAGTTTGCACGCAAACTTCGATGTTGGCTTGCGTTGGTGCCGTTAATACCCATTTTTTAAAATGTTGTCAGTTCCGCAACAATAACATAATCCAACCCCCATGTCTCTATGACTTTCGTAAGCTGAGATAGAGATACGCCATATTGGTTGCTATGGTAACAGTGTGGTTGCTATGGAGGGGTCGCTGACCTAATATATTGTTCCCCATATGAATACGAGTAAATTACAGCAACCCCCATGTCTCTATGATTTTCCTGAGCTGAGATAGGTACATGCAAAATTGGTTGCTATGGTAACCAGTCTGGTTGCTATGGAGGGGTCAGTGACCTAACACATTGTTCCCCATGTCAATACATCAACCCCCATGTCTCTATGACTTTCCAAAGCTGAGATAGAGCTGCGCCATATTGGTTGCTATGGTAACCAGTTTGGTTGCTATGGAGGGGTCGCTGACCTAATATATTGCTCCCCATATCTATACGGGTAAAATACAGCAACCCCCATCTCTCTATGATTTTCCTAAGCTGAGATAGAGACATGCCATATTGGTTGCTATGGTAACCAGTCTGGTTGCTATGGAGGTGTCATTAACATAATATAATGTTTCAGCTGTCAGTATGGATGCAGCTTACCAGCCCCCAAGTCTCTAGCATTTTTCTAAGCTAAGATAGAGATGTGGCAATATAGTTGCTATGGTAAACAATTTGGTTGCTATGGAGGAGTTAGTGACATCATGTTGTAATCTACTTTCCATTTAGACTAATATAAAGCAACCCCCCATGTCTCTACTGTGTTCCGTTTAGAAGATATTTGACATTGAAAGTTATGTCAAAAAGTGGGTGTGGCTTAATTAATTTATGTTAATTCACAAGCAATGATGGGCTGGATAAGTAATTTGCTTCCTTAATGCTTGTATGACTTTCCAGTGTCAATCAATTACAGAAGTTCTTTCACAATAGGATCTATGGGATTCATGCTCCATTCATTTCAATGGGCCATTGAAAGTCAATGAGACACATTTGACCTACTTATTTGAAATCAGCTGCACCTGGAGTTATCAACTGTCAGATTTTCAAACGAGTCAGCTGACTCAACTGTCAGATTTTCAAACGATGGCAAATCTGCTGGAGAAAATCCGATTTCCATGCCTCAAACAAATAGATTATAGAAGAACCGTAAGACATATCGAAATGATTCTTTCTTTGTAAGAAGCAGAAGACCCTAACGAAGAGAATGCTGTAATTTTTGTGAAGGTGTGAAAAGAAAAAAAAAAATTATGGCGAGCTACAAATAGCCTTCATTTGATTCTGTGCAACTGCTCATTTCAGAGAAATCCATACCCTCAAACAAATAAACATTACGAAAGAATGAACAGAGGTATTGAAATATTTCTTTTACTGTTAGAATCCCAAGATTTTAAGGAAGAGAATGGTGTAAATTTTGTGAAGCTGTGATAAAGTTTGAATGATTTATGGCGAGTTAAAAATAGCCTGCGATTGAGATTTTAAACAGAGTCCACCAGAATTTTTGAATGGAGGTGAATGGAGCAATTATGTGCACTCGTTGTGGTTTAGGCCACCTGGAGTAAAAACCGTGTGTTTTTTAAAAATGAAAACAGCACCAACTGAAAGAGGACAAAAATCTCTACCATTTAGATATAAAATGTGTGTGTAAAGGTTAATTTTTAGTTGAGAAAACATTGCAAGTATCAACAAGACTGAGCTTGCTCAAAGTTAGAGTGAGCGATGACATCACCACTCTAGGGCTCCCATAGGGAATGACTTGGGTGATTTTTGGGCCGAATTTTATGATTTTTGGGGAAACCGCAAGTGCAATCGGTCCGAAAAGACATAGCAACTCGAGTGGGAACAGTTTGGACGACCGTGGAAAGTTTCGTGGATGTAGCTCGAACGGGCTAGGAGGAGTAGCTGTCAGAATTTTTGTCAGAAGAAGAAGAAGAAGAAGCCGGAAGAATAATAATAAGTTTAAGTGAGATAACAATATGTTGGCTTTGCAAGCAAGCCAACATAATAAGTTTAAGAGAGATAACAATATGTTGGCTCTGCAAGCCAACATAATAAGTTTAGGAGAGATAACAATATGTTGGCTCTGCAAGCCAACATAATAACTAGATTTTAAAGTTTGCACGCAAACTTCGATGTTGGCTTGCGTTGGTACCGTTTAATACCTTTTTTTAAATGTTGTCAATTCCGCAACAATAACATAATCCAACCCCCATGTATCTATGATTCTCATAAGCTGAGATAGTTACATGCAAAATTGGTTGCTATGGTAACCAGTCTGGTTGCTATGGAGGGGTCAGTGACCTAACATATTGTTCCTCATGTCAACACGAGTAAAATACACCAACCCCCATGTCTCTATGACTTTCGTAAGCTGAGATAGATACGCCATATTGTTTGCTATGGTAACAGTGTGGTTGCTATGGAGGGGTCGCTGACCTAATATATTGTTCCCCATATGAATACGAGTAAATTACAGCAACCCCCATGTCTCTATGATTTTCCTGAGCTGAGATAGGTACGTGCAAAAGTGGTTGCTATGGTAACCAGTCTGGTTGCTATGGAGGGGTCAGTGACCTAACACATTGTTCCCCATGTCAATACATCCCCCCCCATGTCTCTATGACTTTCCAAAGCTGAGATAGAGCTGCGCCATATTGGTTGCTATGGTAACCAGTTTGGTTGCTATGGAGGGGTCGCTGACCTAATATATTGCTCCCCATATCTATACGGGTAAAATACAGCAACCCCCATCTCTCTATGATTTTCCTAAGCTGAGATAGAGACATGCCATATTGGTTGCTATGGTAACCACTCTGGTTGCTATGGAGGTGTCATTAACACAATATAATGTTTCAGCTGTCAGTATGGGTGAAGCTTACCAGCCCCCAAGTCTCTAGCATTTTTTTTAGCTAAGATAGAGATGTGGCTATATAGTTGCTATGGTAAACAATTTGGTTGCTATGGAGGAGTTAGTGACATCATGTTGTAATCTACTTTCCATTTAGACTAATATAAAACAACCCCCATGTCTCTACTGTGTTCCGTTTAGAAGATATTTGACATTGAAAGTTATGTCAAAAAGTGGGTGTGGCTTAATTAATTTATGTTAATTCACAGGCAATGATGGGCTGGATAAGTAATTTGCTTCCTTAATGCTCGTATGACTTTCCAGTGTCAATCAATTACAGAAGCTCTTTTACATTAGGATCTATGGGGTTCATGCTCCATTCATTTCAATGGGCCATTGAAAGTCAATGAGACACCTTTGACCTACTTATTTGAAATCAGCTTGCACCTGGGGTTATCAACTGCCAGATTTTCAAACGAGTCAGCTGACTCAACTGTCAGATTTTCAAACGATGGCAAATCTGCTGGAGAAAATCCGATTTCCATGCCTCAAACAAATAAAGATTATAGAAGAACGGTAAGACATATCGAAATGATTCTTTCTTTGTCAGAAGCAGAAGACCCTAACGAAGAGAATGCTGTAATTTTTGTGAAAGTGTGATTAGAAATAAAAAAATTATGGCGAGCTACAAATAGCCTTCATTTGATTCTGTGCAACTGCTCATTTCAGAGAAATCCATACCCTCAAACAAATAAGGATTACGAAAGAATGACCAGAGGTATTGAAATATTTCTTGTACTGTTAGAATCCCAAGATTTTAAGGAAGAGAATGGTGTAAATTTTGTGAAGCTGTGATAAAGTTTGAATGATTTATGGCGAGTTAAAAATAGCCTGCGATTGAGATTTTAAACAGAGTCCACCAGAATTTTTGAATGGAGGTGAATGGAGCAATTATGTGCACTCGTTGTGGTTTAGGCCACCTGGAGTAAAAACCGTGTGTTTTTTAAAAATGAAAACAGCACCAACTGAAAGAAGACAAAAATCTCTACCATTTAGGTATAAAATGTGTGTGTAAAGGTTAATTTTTAGTTGAGAAAACATTGCAAGCATCACCAAGACTGAGCTTGCTCAAAGTTAGAGTGAGCGATGACATCACCACTCTAGGGCTCCCATAGGGAATGACTTGGGCCATTTTTGGGCCGAATTTTATGATTTTTGGGGAAACCGCAAGTGCAATCGGCTCGAAAAGACATAGCAACTCGAGTGGGAACAGTTTGGACGACCGTAGAAAGTTTCGTGGCTGTAGTTCGAACGGCCTAGGAGGAGATACAATTTGAAATTTGGCTCAGAAGAAGAAGAAGAAGAAGAAAAAGAATAACTAGATTTTAAAGTTTGCACGCAAACTTCGATGTTGGCTTGCGTTGGTACCGTTAATACCTTTTTTTTTAAATGTTGTCAATTCCGCAACAATAACATAATCCAACCCTCATGTCTCTATGATTCTCATAAGCTGAGAAAGGTACATGCAAAATTGGTTGCTATGGTAACCAGTCTGGTTGCTATGGAGGGGTCAGTGACCTAACATATTGTTCCCCATGTCAACACGAGTAAAATACACCAACCCCATGTCTCTATGACTTTCGTAAGCTGAGATAGAGATACGCCATATTGGTTGCTATGGTAACAGTGTGGTTGCTATGGAGGGGTCGCTGACCTAATATATTGTTCCCCATATGAATACAAGTAAATTACAGCAACCCCCATGTCTCTATGATTTTCCTGAGCTGAGATAGGTACATGCTAAATTGGTTGCTATGGTAACCAGTCTGGTTGCTATGGAGGGGTCAGTGACCTAACATATTGTTCCCCATGTCAACACGAGTAAAATACACCAACCCCCATGTCTCTATGACTTTCGTAAGCTGAGATAGAGATACGCCATATTGGTTGCTATGGTAACAGTGTGGTTGCTTTGGAGGGGTCGCTGACCTAATATATTGTTCCCTATATGAATACGAGTAAATTACAGCAACCTCCATGTCTCTATGATTTTCCTGAGCTGAGATAGGTACATGCAAAATTGGTTGCTATGGTAACCAGTCTGGTTGCTATGGAGGGGTCAGTGACCTCACACATTGTTCCCCATGTCAATACATCAACCCCCATGTCTCTATGACTTTCCAAAGCTGAGATAGAGCTGCGCCATATTGGTTGCTATGGTAACCAGTTTGGTTGCTATGGAGGGGTCACTGACCTAATATATTGCTCCCCATACCTATACGGGTAAAATACAGCAACCCCCATCTCTCTATGATTTTCCTAAGTTGAGATAGACATGCCATATTGGTTGCTATGGTAACCAGTCTGGTTGCTATGGAGGTGTCATTAACATAATATAATGTTTTAGCTGTCAGTATGGGTGAAGCTGAAGCTTACCAGCCCCCAAGTCTCTAGCGTTTTCCTAAGCTAAGATAGAGATGTGGCAATATAGTTGCTATGGTAAACAATTTGGTTGCTATGGAGGAGTTAGTGACATCATGTTGTAATCTACTTTCCATTTAGACTAATATAAAGCAACCCCCATGTCTCTACTGTGTTCCGTTTAGAAGATATTTGACATTGAAAGTTATGTCAAAAAGTGGGTGTGGCTTAATGATTTTATGTTAATTCACATGCAATGATGGGCTGGATAAGTGATTTGCTTTCTTAATGCTCGTATGACTTTCCAGTGTCAATCAATTACACAATAGGATCTATGTGGTTCATGCTCCATTCATTTCAATGGGCCATTGAAAGTCAATGAGACACCTTTGACCTACTTATTTGAAATCAGCTGCACCTGGAGTTATCAACTGCCAGATTTTCAAACGAGTCAGCTGACTCAACTGTCAGATTTTCAAACGATGGCAAATCTGCTGGAGAAAATCCGATTTCCATGCCTCAAACAAATAAAGATTATAGAAGAACCGTAAGACATATCGAAATGATTCTTTTTTTTTTCAGAAGCAGAAGACCCTAACGAAGAGAATGCTGTAATTTTTGTGAAGGTGTGATTAGAAGTAAAAAAATTATGGCGAGCTACAAATAGCCTTCATTTGATTCTGTGCAACTGCTCATTTCTGAGATTTCGATACCTCCAAACAAATAAGGATTACGAAAGAAGGATACGACACATTAAAATATTTCCTTCACTGTGAGAATCACAAGATTTAAAGGAAGAGAATGGTGTAAATTTTGTGAAGCTGTGATAAAGTTTGAATGATTTATGGCGAGTTAAAAATAGCCTGCGATTGAGATTTTAAGCAGAATCCACCAGAATTTTTGAATGGAGGTGAATGGAGCAATTAAGTGCACTCCTTGTGGTTTAGGCCACCTGGAGTAAAAACCGTGTGTTTTTTAAAAATGAAAACAGCACCAACTGAAGAGGACAAAAATCTCTACCATTTAGATATAAAATGTGTGTGTAAAGGTTAATTTTTAGTTGAGAAAACAGTGCAAGTAGCAACAAGACTGAACTTGCTCAAAGTTAGAGTGAGCGATGACATCACCACTCTAGGGCTCCCATAGGGAATGACTTAGGCGATTTTTGGGCCGAAATTCGCGATTTTTACGGAAACCGCTGATCAAATCGGTCCGAAGAGATATAGCAACAAACTACATAACAGCTTTGAGGTGTGTTGAAAGTTTCGTGGCTGTAGCTCGAACGGGCTAGGAGGAGTTGACGGTAATTTTTTTTGTTCTAAGAAGAAGAAGAAGAACTAGATTTTAAAGTTTGCACGCAAACTTCGATGTTGGCTTGCGTTGGTGCCGTTAATACCTTTTTTTTAAATGTTGTCAATTCCGCAACAATAACATAATCCAACCCTCATGTCTCTATGATTCTCATAAGCTGAGAAAGGTACATGCAAAATTGGTTGCTATGGTAACCAGTCTGGTTGCTATGGAGGGGTCAGTGACCTAACATATTGTTCCTCATGTCAACACGAGTAAAATACACCAACCCCCATGTCTCTATGACTTTCGTAAGCTGAGATAGAAATACGCCATATTGGTTGCTATGGTAACGGTGTGGTTGCTATGGAGGGGTCGCTGACCTAATATATTGTTCCCCATATGAATACGAGTAAATTACAGCAACCCCCATGTCTCTATGGGTTTCCTGAGCTGAGATAGATACATGCAAAATTGGTTGCTATGGTAACCAGTCTGGTTGCTATGGAGGGGTCAGTGACCTAACACATTGTTCTCCATGTCAATCCATCAACCCCCATGTCTCTATGACTTTCCAAAGCTGAGATAGAGCTGCGCCATATTGGTTGCTTTGGTAACCAGTTTGGTTGCTATGGAGGGGTCGCTGACCTAATATATTGCTCCCCATATCTATACGGGTAAAATACAGCAACCCCATCTCTCTATGATTTTCCTAAGCTGAGATAGAGACATGCCATATTGGTTGCTATGGTAAACGATTTGGTTGCTATGGAGGAGTTAGTGACATCATGTTGTAATCTACTTTCCATTTAGATTAATATAAAGCAACCCCCATGTCTCTACTGTGTTCCGTTTAGAAGATATTTGACATTGAAAGTTTTGTCAAAAAGTGGGTGTGGCTTAATTAATTTATGTTAATTTACAAGCAATGATGGGCTGGATAAGTAATTTGCTTCCTTAATACTAGTATGACTTTCCAGTGTCAATCAATTACAGAAGCTCTTTACAATAGGATCTATGGGATTCATGCTCCATTCATTTCAATGAGCCATTGAAAGTCTATGAGACACCTTTGACCTACTTATTTGAAATCAGCTTGCACCTGGAGTTATCAACTGCAGATTTTCAAACGAGTCAGCTGACTCAACTGTCAGATTTTCAAACGATGGCAAATCTGCTGGAGAAAATCCGATTTCCATGTCTCAAACAAATAAAGATTATAGAAGAACCGTAAGACATATCGAAATGATTCTTTCTTTGTCAGAAGCAGAAGACCCTAACGAAGAGAATGCTGTAATTTTTGTGAAGGTGTGATTAGAAATAAAAAAGTTATGGCGAGCTACAAATAGCCTTCATTTGATTCTGTGCAACTGCTCATTTCAGAGAAATCCATACCCTCAAACAAATAAGGATTACGAAAGAATGAGCAGAGGTATTGAAATATTTCTTTTACTGTTAGAATCCCAAGATTTTAAGGAAGAGAATGGTGTAAATTTTGTGAAGCTGTGATAAAGTTTGAATGATTTATGGCGAGTTAAAAATAGCCTGCGATTGAGATTTTAAACAGAGTCCACCAGAATTTTTGAATGGAGGTGAATGGAGCAATTATGTGCACTCCTTGTGGTTTAGGCCACCTGGAGTAAAAACCGTGTGTTTTTTAAAAATGAAAACAGCACCAACTGAAAGAGGACAAAAATCTCTACCATTTAGATATAAAATGTGTGTGTAAAGGTTAATTTTTAGTTGAGAAAACATTGCAAGTATCAACAAGACTGAGCTTGCTCAAAGTTAGAGTGAGCGATGACATCACCACTCTAGGGCTCCCATAGGGAATGACTTGGGCGATTTTTGGGCCGAAATTCGCGATTTTTACGGAAACCGCTGGTCAAATCGGTCCGAAGAGATATAGCAACAAACTACATAACAGCTTTGAGGTGTGTGGAAAGTTTCGTGGCTGTAGCTCGAACGGGCTAGGAGGAGTAGGGTTAAGAATTTTTGTCAGAAGAAAAGAGAAGAATAAGAAGAAGAAGAATAATAAGTTTAGGTGCAATAACAATATGTTGGCTTTGCAAGCAAGCCAACATAATAAGTTTAAGTGCAATATCAATATGTTGGCTTTGCAAGCAAGCCAACATAATTATTATATAAAAAGAAACAAAACAGAGGAGACTTTACATGAGGAATAGTAAAGCAATGCCCTCTTAAATCTTGTCACGTTTGTGTCTTTTAACACTGAATAAAATTCCTGCCCCATCTTAGATGAATTTTTTTTATGTATGTTGTGTGAATTTTGGAGAACAAACTTATTTGTTAAAACATACAAGTCAATGGTAATTAATGATTAGCCAATGAATTGTGTGTATATATATATATATATTTTTTTTTTTTTTAGTGCAGCAGTTTTAGAAGTTTCAGATATGTTCTGTGTGTTCAACATCAACAAATTTTTGTTATCATATTTTTTTTTTATCTATAATTGTTAAAAATGCAATTTTTTTCTTAGCATTTTGTCATTATGCAACAGTAATTTTTTTTTTTTTTTTTTTTTTTTTAATAAGATAGGTCCTTGATAGGGCTGGGCGATTCCTCACTTGTAATATATGAGCATATAACTGTAGAAAAAAAATTATTATGATAAAATAACTGTTTAATAATCGTAATCGAGCAATCTTCATTGATTTTAGGTCAAATCTCCCAACCCTAATCCTAGAAATAAAAGAACGGACCGGGGACAGAAGTGATGCCGATTTTGAGGATGGTAAACCCAAAGCACAAATTTGTGTCAAAATTTGAATACAGACGATTATGACCGGAAGATGAACCAGAAATAAGCAGGGTTTTTTTTTTTATCAGCAAGTGTCGTTCTGACCACACTGCAAGTATTAAAAACTGCAACACAAGAAAGTTTGTGTTCTTACCATTAGGCTTCCCTCTGCTGGCTTGGAGGAGGTACTGCTGTGCCGCGTGATTGTCTCCAAGCTCAAGTGAAGCCACGCCAGCTCGGTAGAGAGCTTTCACATCAGCTGGTTTCCTCTGAAGTACTTTTTGACAGTATTCCAACACCCGCGAGTGGTCCACAGATTCTTTCTGAAGCAAACAGGCTGAGGAGCACAGATACACAGAGAAGAGGAGCAATGCAACAATATTCGTGTTTTCATCTCAACAAATGGAGTACGAGAAGGCTTTGAAGAGATAGCTTAAAATTAGGTCATGGGGTGTATTTAATTTTCAAAAACACAGAGAAAAGATTGCAATCTATTTAGAAAATGTTAAATATTGTTGTATGAAATCAGTTCTCCTTCAATATTTAATGTAAACGTATTTTATATATTTTACACAGATATCCAGAGATTGAGAGGCCAAAAATGGTGGACACTAGAAAACTTACTGCCAGATACACATAAATGGACCGCAAAGAACTTACACAGTTTACAGCCTTCAGGTTGTCACCTAGTAGATCTTGTTTGAATGCTTTATTCATTGTTTATGAAAGTGAAGCAAAATTAATTTGAAGGGGTATTCACCACACTTGAAACAAAGTGGCAAGATGGCCGCCAACATAACCAAAGAGACACACAATGTATCTTTTGTCTTTTATAAAAGTTTTAAATGTATAAAATCCATTGCTTTATAACAATGTTCATGTCCTATGTTCAAATATTTGTAAATTAAAGTAATAACCCCAGCCCACACCTCCACCAAACAAAACTGCTTGTTTTACATGAATAATGCATTAACATTACATTCGAAAATCACGTTAAATTTTCATTTATATATTTTAAAAGAAGTCCGATCTTTGGGAGTCAATCAGGAAAACAAATTACGCCCCCAGACCAATTCACAGCCTCTTCACAATTTTGATAGCCCAGCCTCATACATACATTCTGCGCTCTCCGTCTGAGCCCTCACACTCCTCTTCATGAATAAGCACGCCCCTTACCACTGATTGGCTACCACGCCTGTTTACCTCACTGGCTTGGGACACAATTTTCCAAGATTTTTCTCCAAAAATTTGATAAGTACCAGGAACATTGCATTTGCTGATCTTTCAGAACCATTTGGCTGATGATTATGGATTTGTAGGTGTCCCAAATCATAGGGGTATATTTTCAGTCCTTTCTCTAGTCCTCAAGGGTTAAGGGGTAGGGATAAGTGAGAGAAATAGAACTCATGCTTCATATGTTCGAAGGTTTAATTAGAGGACACTACCAAACATCACCAACAGAGGACAGGCAAATACTTTTTTGTTCTATTACAAAGACTTATTCCAAAAAAAGTTCATGCCAGAAGTAATACTTCACCCAATACACTCTCAGATTGTGAGACTTAGAATTTTAACAGTAAATAATTTTATACTGACTACTGAATCTCAGGATGTCTATTGACAGACAGTAGTGAAGTAGCAAGCGTTCACACGTTTAGTATGAGGATTTCATACCTGCTAGGTTGTTGTAGCAGTCGATCTGCATTCCCCACAGAAGTTCTTCCTGCTCAGGGTTCAGTTTGAGGACCGGAGCCCCAAAGACTTTCATGGGGGCATTCGCCTCGGAGTCCAAGCACCGCAGCTGCAGTAGAGCTCGGTGATAACAGCCAATAGCAGCACGAATGTTTCTCTGCCGGTAGAAAACATTACCATCTGACTTCAACCGGGAAGCTTCCTGGAGGTGGGCATCAAGACGGGAACCAGTTGATTCCCCAGCCCCTTCCAAACCAGATGAAGCCTCTAGAATTTCCATACCATTGTCACCTGTAGAAGGGTCCATGGCCTAATGCATACAAACATGATTCTTAGATGTAATAAAAACTCTTATTTGATGAGTTATTCCAAAAATCTCAGTATTTAAAAAAATATATATATTTTTTTGTTTATCCTAATTTTATCTTTTACAATAAAATGTAATAAAAATAACATTTCAAGTGTTAAATGATAACTATTTAATGATAAAGAACACATAAAGAGTTAAAGTAAGAGTGTATTATAACCAAATCAAACCCATTTTTAAACTATATTATGGTCTTGGAAATCCGATGTGGTTTGTGCTAAAAAAAAGTGAAAGAGTAAGGAGTACTCGTTTACAAAGTGTAATGAATAAAGTTTATGTTATTATAAAATATTTAATTCCCTAAGAAATGAACTGCTAAGCAAGAACCACGCGCTTTAATTCCTTCTATCGATTAATCGTTAGGCCTTTCATTCATTTACGGTGCACTTGATGAAACCAAGAATTTCCAAATGAATAAATCACAAATGTGTCACGTGGCTTTGCTTGAGATTTAATTGAATTAAACTTTACTTTTTCTCTAAACACGAAATACCCATTAGTTTTGTCCGTAAACGGAAAGGCAAGCAGAAGCAAGTGTGTCTTTTTTTAAAGAATCAAAAAACGTGTTACCTTTTCATCCATGGCGACTAAAAGCGTTCAAACATTGGGTTTAAGTGTCTGTAGAAATATAGTTTATACGAGTATTCCACAGTTGAAATATCGTTAACACGCCAAACAAACAAATCTAACTCTTCTTTGTGCTTTTGTGACAACCGAATCGTGCTGTGCGACACTGCCCTCTGCTGGTCAAAGATCTGTAGTTTGTGCTTTAAAAACAGTATTTAAAAATTTACATTAGCGGTACACTTTGTAGACAAGCTTTTGTTAACAAACTGCACTGTTAAAATAAAGTATTTATTTACTGCCGAAAACATTATTTAAAAAAAAAACTATGTTATCATTCCAACCATTTTCCTACCTCGTGAAATTTTTCTAACTAAATTACTGAACAGTAAATAATTTTCGCCAACAATAAACCGTCGTACCGGGTCCACAAGTTACTAAATAATCTCAATACATAAAGTTATTTAATATAAATACATTTATTATTATATACATAGTAAACACTATAATAAATGCAAAAGTTGTTTTAAAGTAAAGTACTTCCGTGGACGACACGTATATTCAACAGTAATAGTAAAAAAGGGGAAAAACAAATTAGGGACGTACAGTAAGATAAATAAAATGTTTGATTTTGCGCATGCGTACGGACGGTGGAAAGTTTTGGGGAATTGTCACCATAAAAAAAAACAATGGTTTTAGGATGTAGATTGTCCTCAACGAAATGTTTTCACAGTTAAAACATACCGGACCAATTTAAGATGACCAAAAACCATATGTTTGACCCACTTAGTAACGTTTAGTCTCTGACACCGAGCGTTATTAAAGAGATCATCTTGAATCACTGAGCGCTTTTTAAAAGAGGGGCGTGGTGCGACATTTTTAAAAAGTGCGATAATATTTGGGGTTTTGGTCACAAGTCACAATTACGTGCAGGTTGTGTTCATCGCCGTCGATCAAAACATAACAGAAAAAAACGAACAGTACGAGATAACGGCAGAGTTTGAGTATTGTTGTATAACTTTAGTCAGCGGGGGTGGGGTGGCGGTCTACTGACCCAGGAATCGATTCCAAAGTTCACTGCCTCGTTTCCAGGATTCGATTCTTTACTTATCGCAAGACTAATTCAACTAATTCCTAATTTAAAAGTAAAAACAACAAAATAAATACAAAAAAATATGAGCACTGATGACAACAGTACGATTTATCAGCACAGTTTCATGTCTCATGTTATTAAATGATGTTTGGATTCAGCAAAGACTATTTAATTAGTTATCTTTTCTTTAATGTGCATTTTTTATTCAAATTGCTGATTATATGCCCAGATGTGTGCGTTTATGTGTACAGTGTTATTAAAAAGCGTCAATATGGATCACCTGCTGCTCAATCCTCAATAACGATCATTTCTCTAGCTCGAAAACGATTCATACCTTCTGATGCTTTTGAACCGATTCTTGTAACTGACTCCTTTATTCACAAGGAGGAGTCACGTAGCCTACAGTGACGCCCTCAAAATTCGGCGTTTTGTTTATGTTTAATGGTGATAAAAGATAATCGATAAGGTGTCTATATTCCGTTTGACTGTTTTCACTACTCTACCTCAGACTGAAGCTTTTTATTAGGTTCCATGGAGCTCGATCGACGGCTTTTGCTGGCTCACTGCGCCGCTCACGCCCTATCTGTCATCTTCGGGCTACTGGCGGTCATTCCTCTCGCCCTTAACGGATCCGCGTTCAAGGGACGGTGCGCGCTGTTTAGCCAGGGATTTTGGAGGACGGAGAACCTTACGTTTAGCGGTGGAGGAACCGGAGAAGTCAGTCATCTCGTGGTGCGGCAGTGGGGTCCACCGGCCGCCTGTCAGTTCCCCACGTTCGTCGGTGTGTTCACGGTGCTGTACGGAGCCGTGCAGGGCTGGAGGAGCCTCTTCTATCTCCACCGGAGGCACGACGAGTGAGTGCTGACGAGTTTACGTTTTAACAAAAACACAAAATAAAAAGCAGTCTTTACTCGTTTGCTGTTCTTCTCAAGAAGATCTATTAAGCTCTTCTCCAGATTTGTTGGTCTTCTGGCACAAACTCTGAGATTTTCTGTTGAATTCAAGTGTTTGCTTTGTACAGGGTACAAAACACTCGTTTTGCTGTTTTGGAGGTATTTCCTCAAAATTGAGGAGCGTCGTCATTGTGTCCGCCATATTTGTACTTTTTAGTAAAAAAAAGGGTATTTACCCCCCAAAACAATTAAAGTACGAATTCTAGTGGAAACTAAGAATACAAACAAAATGGCCGCTGCACCCAATGTGACATCTTCTCCTACTCATGCTGGAAGACAAAATGTTGACCCTCACTTTTCTTGCAGATTGTTTGAGGTTTGCACTGAAACATCCCCAGACCACTACTCTCCCACCACCACGTTTCACTATGTGGACAATGTTCTTTAGGTTGAACTTAGGCAATATCTATAAGGCCAAAACCCATAGTTTACTTGGTCAGCAATGTCACGGTACAGGGCAGGGCTCATGGTCGGGACATCAATTCCAGACTTGGGTTGTCATTTATTCGTATCTTTGTTTTTTAGTTTCTTTACAATCTTTCACGTCCCATCGGTGATTGTATTGTCCTCCACTGTGTTGGTCTCTCCAAACCTCTTCATAATGCTTCTTACTACAGTTCTCGATTACAACAAATAATTGCAGTCTTATAATTTTGTCTTCAACTGTACAAAACCACAAACTCTGGGATATTCATATTTATTAAAAAGCGTGGAATTTAACAAGCTATTATTTATTTAAAAGCTGGATGAACAATATGGAATTACCTTTATCTTACCATTGTAAAAATAATATGCACTTGATGTTCTATGTAGAAATGAAACCAGCTAAACATGATTTTATTTAAAAATGGCTATTTTCTGTCTGTTGAACTGTATTGTGTCTGAGAAATTGTAAACCACAGTAATTTATTAAAGGAACTGAAGAAACCTAATGAATTTGGGATTGAACCATACTGAAGTATCAGCAAATACCATAAATTGTTCTCATTCTGCAGCACCTTGTTCTCATCATTCCTCTCTCTGCTGCTGAGTCTGTGTGTGCTGTTCCTCTCTGGAGGGGCGAGTGTGACCCTCAGCCTGGGACTGCACTCCTGGTGCAGCACCATCACTGAACACAACACCCGAACCTACAGGTACATGCACAGCTTCCTCCGCAGAGCTCACACTGTGGCTGTTTGGAACAACGAACCGTTAGAAGTCGTACCAGTCACACCGGCTGTTTGGAATTAAGTAGGAATGACGCGATACACATATTTAATATGATTCCAAATATAATGTGTATGTTTCAAAAAGTTTATTAGTTACATTTTTGCTTTTAAACAAACATTACAAGAGTTATGACGCATAGATCGCAAGGCAATCGTGTTTTAGCTTCAATTTACAGACCCCAAATTAGTGCCATCAAGTGGTGTAAAGAAAGAATAACCCTTGGAAGTACAAGACCTGTTGTATGGGCTTGTATTTTTCAAAGTTCTGGCTCAAAAAGTGCTTGGAACAATGTATACAGTTTAGGAAATATTGACCTGTTTTTTTTTTTTTAATAAAATTTTCACATTGTTTTGACCATGTCTTAGCTTTTGGGGGGATTTTTGTTATTAAACATACAAACTGTTTGTTCCCAATTTTTGCGATTGCAATTTTTTTGGTGGGTGATTTGGGGAAAATAAAAAAAATTCACAATTTCATGTTTGTTGTGGAATTATTGTGTGATGTAATGAAAAATATATTTGTAAAAAGATGCTGGAGTTGTAAAAAATATCTATAATGACGTATTACCACCACCCAAAAAA
>SRMA01023993.1:0-261598 GCA_007224835.1 Danionella cerebrum
GATTTAAGAGAATTTTATTTTCAAGGTTGTATTGTCAATATCAAAATCAACAGAGTTGAGAAAACTGTAACGCAGACGATTCACATCAATGTATTCACATGATTCAACATTAATTAAATACCTGAGACATTTCGACAAGTGATGTTAGCAGCTTTTTCTCTCTTAAAGGAATTCGAAAAATGTTTTTACGTAAGGTTTAAAAAATATAAGTTTGAATTCAACTTCTTTTTGTAAAAATGTTTTGAAATAAGTTTTAATAATAAATTAGTGTACGTTGTTAAAAGGGAATCTGTTTCGCAGTCTCATTTTTTTTCTCACCGTTAGTGTATAAAAAAATCTTGTTGAACTCTCTGTACAATTTGGAAAGCACTTCCGGTTATTTCGTTTTAATTAAATCATGAATTTCATGATTTTTTTTTGCTGACCAATTTTTATTGTCTTTATGTACAATCTAAGCAATTACTTTAACATAAGTTTATCTTACAAATATTTATTTGTTTATTTTTTTTTAAATTAGTTGGCAGCGATAAACAATAAACAACGATCAAAACATCTAGTTATATTTACGATTATTTCTCTTTTCTCCAGACTGCATTTTATTGTATCAAATACTTAGAATATTTTCTTTCTTTTTTATTTTGCTTTCTATTTTATTTTTTTTAAATACATTTTAATTACCGTGCCGTAAAGCAACAGGTTGTACTGCTGTTATTCATTTTCTTAAATATTTGTATTTTTTTGTAAGTATCAAGTTAAAATATTGTTAATTCGTTTTTTGCAGAAGTTTCAAGTTTATTTTAATAAGAATTCGTTTCACAAAAAAAAAATTCGAGGTGATAAATTAACGCCATAAAGAGTTATAAAATATTTTTGGTGTTATAAAATATATTTACATTTTTTTACGGGGTTATCGTCAAAGTTTAATATACAAAAATATTTAGTATATTTAAAATGGCGAACGGAGTTTGAATATAAACACTGCATTGACGTCATTAAAGGATGCTAGTTTTAAAACACGCTATATCTTCTTCAGTCCCGTCATTGTGTATTTGTGTTGGTATCTGTTCGGTGTGTTTCTGTATTTCTGTGATTTTTTCGAGGTTTATTCTGAGTAAACGGTTTATCATCGGTAAGATGCATTCCAGTGAGTCGAGGGTAAGTACTCTTTTGCACAAATTTGAATGAATTTAAATAAACGCCGACGCTCGTTATCGTTAATTGGCGATTTCTTCCTCTTCGAGTTTCTGTGTTTATTTAATCATTGTTATTTGTTTATTTTTTGGCTTTAGAGATTACTCCCTTCATTGCAGCAGAAACCAGGTAAAGACGGTTTATATTTCATAAACACATCGTACTGCGTTACACTTTAAAACCTGTTTTTCTGACTACTTTTACTTGTCGTTTCTAGATGACAGCTACGAGCTCTACTTGATCAGGGTACAGTACGAGCAAAGGAAGGAGAAATTGCTAGAGGAGCTTCGAGAGCTCGACCTTTGGCGCTTCACGAGTGAGGTAAATTATTGAGGTGTTTATAACGTCTGCCTCAAACAGTTTACAAATATTCATTCGGAACAATGTAGAAAACAATCAACCTTCAAAGACCTGGGGGGTATTCCAGAAAGCAGGTTATGTGACATAACTGGGTATGTTTAAGGATAAGTTCGTGGATAACCTCAACTTTCGGTTCCAAAAACGGAGGTAACTTTCTGGGTATGTATGTAACCATAGCAACTGACTCTCTGAAGATAACCTGCTCGGGAGCAGCTTATGTTTCAGTGTAACTTAGTTTCAGAAGGTTGGTGAGCATGGCGTGCCCTTTTGATGAGGATCCTGTGGACGTAGAAGCACAAATTATACGAGGTTTTTTTTTCGTCGGGAGAGGGTTATAAGACCGCGTATTGATGTGTTTGCATACCCTAATGAATATTTGAAAGAGCGTTATCGTTTTTCAAAAGATTCGTTAGTTTATTTAACACGTCTTTTAAAACCGCATATCGCGAATGTGACAAACCGCGGTTCTGCGCTTAGCACAGAAAACATTCTGTGCATAGCACTTAGGTTTTTTGCGTCTGGACATTTTTTGTACAGTGTGGGCGATTCAGAGCATGTGGGAAAGGCAACTGTGTGTAGAGCCGTTCGTACAGTATGTCTGGCACTTAAACAGTTCTTACCCACGTTTGTACAGTTCCCTGGCCATAAACCTCTGCTTGTTATTAAAGACGAATTCCACAGAATGGCAGGTTTGTCCTTTGTAGTAAAATCTATGACGCATATTTAATATTTAGTCATATTATGTATATCTATACATGTATTAATTATTTTCGTAGTGATATAACATATTCAAAAGGCTGTATAAGTCATACTTCATTATTTTGTATTATAATAAAACGGGAGCCAATACCAAATTTGTAATTTAATACACTCACGCATTTACTCTGTCCGTTATTTTTTGCCAAGCCAACTCTCTTGCTTTAGCTGATGCAGCTGTATTGCTTCTTTTTAATATTATTGGCTTAAACTCCTCATAAGCGTGCATTAAAACCTCCAACTCCGCCTCTGTGAAATACGCCGCTCTCTTTTTTTCGCTTTGACTTTCCATGGTGACTCGTGAAATCGGCGATCCATTGAAAATGTCTTTATATATGCACCGTGCACGCGCATTAACTCTGGGTAACCAGTTGGAGGTTGATTAAACTTACTCTTCTCAGGTGTTTTGGAACCGACATACTCATGGTATGCCTGTTTGGGGTAAATCAACCCAGAGGTTATGATTTATCATATGGTAAGTTAACCAAGCTTTCTGGAATACCCCCCTGAAGCCAAGTTTGTGCTTCGATAGTTTAAAGATTAAGTGTTATCCTCATGTTTGCCCACACCACAGACAAAGAAATGATCAGTACACAACTTTAATGTTTGTTCAAACAACGAAAAACTCAACAATGGCACAGTGAAACAAGTATTTGACCCTCTATCAGTAATCAATGGCTTCTGGTGGTTTTCTTGTAAAATGTCTTTTAGTAATGAGCTGAGATTAGAAATTTCTCTTAAAAAACAGCTACCTGTCAATAAAAAAGACAGAATTTACCAGATTCCAAACTAAAACACACATGAAACCATGAATCTGGAGAAATCTGAATTTTTCAATATTTTCAAAGCATAGAAATGTGATTTGGGCATCAAACTCTATATTGCTGTGTGCACCTTGATATTGACTTTCTGCCTTGATTTCTTTTTTTCCAGCAAGAATACTGGCAAAGAAGAGGAACGTCTCTGCTCAGAGAGAATCCTGGACACTTCATCAGTACGTAACACTACTCACAATTCAGAAGCTCACTCAGCGCCGTTCAGATAACAGTAAAAGAGAGTTTATTTTAACAAAAGCTGCATTTCGGAAATCCCTCAACATCGTTTTAATAATCTGCTTGATCTTGTGATGCATGCATTAAATACATGCATGTTAAATAATAGTTAATCAAGTGTTTATTATTCTTAAATAAACCAGTAATGGTCTTAAAACAGCTTTTCTGACTAAATGAAACTTGAAATCAAGTTAGTTAACATTTTGCTGAGACAGAATATTTTTATTCCGTTAAAGTTTAATTGCAAACGAGTTCTTTCTCTAGGAAATAATTGTTATTTTGATGCTGGTAGCAGGTGTTTGAGTGATGTACTTTATAATAGTTGTTTCTTAACTAGCTGCTGTTTATTGATCAGTTAATGTGATTGTTGCTTTTATTTGCACCAGATCCACCAGTACTCAGCCAGCAGCCGCCGGTCCCTGCAGAGACGCGCCTCCCACCTCTTCCAGCGACTCCCTCCAGAGGACACATACAGTAAGAGCATGTTTTCAGAATTATTGTACCAAGGATTTCTTGAATACAGCACAGTTTGTTCAGTTCAGAACGAATCACAATAACTCATGGCTCATCTGTTGATCTCTTCACAGAACACCGTGCCCTCAGCCGAGTCCCGTCAGCTATGCTGATGCCCTCAAGCAGCAGGTACCCGCACTCTGACATCAGCTGGAAACGCAGCATCATTTAACTATTGCTTCATTAGTCAGTCACGGGGACGGTAAGAATCATGATGTGCGTGTTAACAGAGTTGTACTTGTCTTTCTGTGGAGCACAGATTGCAGAAAAACAACAGCTCAAACAGCGCGAGAGGGAAGAGCAGAGAAGGCGGGACTTGCAGTTGGAAGGGGAGAAGGAAAAATATAACTACTGGGGGAGAGGAGGAGGTGGAGCTCCCCTCAAAGACATCAGCGGCAATCTCATCAGTACGTAACACAATTCAGAAGCCCTTAATCAGTTCGATACAAACACGTTTATAGCGTTTTTTAGTACAATTTATAACACAATTTATGTTAACCGTGATGATGCTGTGTTTTCAGCCGATCTCAAAGCACACCTTCGAAAACCTGATGCGTGTGAGTCTGTCGCAAGGGGAGCAAAAAGACCTGCGTCTCCCAAGAAAGGTAACTGAATCTAAATTTCAAGAAGTGAGCAATAATTCAGTTTGAGCCTCAATTAAATCCCTTTGTCTCTGTCGTTGTCAGAGTCTGCGAGTTTCTCCCCAGCTCCTCCTTCTTCCACTTACGGTCGTGGGAATGTCTTTGAAGAAGGCTTGACCCCTCAACAGCGGAACCAGGACCAAAAACACCGGGATTTCTTAAAGCTGCAGGTACTGAAGAGCAGAACTCCGTCAGATTAAGATTCCAGAGTCATTATGCTTTTGGCCTGCCGTCTCACTTTATCTCTTTTTGATAAACAGATCGAAGAAAATAAACGAAGGCAGGAGGAGGAGAGAGAGAAAGAACTGCTTGAGGAAGAGAAGGAAGAGCGAAGGATTGCAAAAGAGAGAGAAAGTATGAAGAAGGAATACGAGGAGGAGCTTGAGAAGAGGAGAAAGAAAGACAGAGAGGTTCGTTCTTAAGCCCTGGTTGAATCTTGTAAATTCCAATTATTGGTTTTAAGCAGAAGCTCAGGTTTTGAACCTAATCTCTATTAAACTCTGGGTTTTGCGTCTATGAAGTCACCCATAGGTTTCAGAAGAGGAAATGCGGGGTTCAAAATCCAGATCTGATTTTGATTCTCAGGTCTTTGTTCTTTTGTCCTGACTCCTAACTTTCTAACATTTTGCTGAACAGCTGGAGGAAGTAAGATACAAACAAGTGGAGAACAAGGAGGAGAACAAGACATGAAAAGTCAAAGATATTTGCTCTGAAGTTATGGTCGAATGCAAATTCTAAAACTGTTTTTAAACAGAGAAGCACAAGTTTTGAACATGAACTGTATAAAACTAACACTGTTTTATTCATGAAGTCGCCAATGTTTCTGAAAGTGAGTTTGATGCTAAACGTTAGCGTGTTCTCGTGAGAAAATCTCCTTCAGGTCACTTGCAGCAAAGATTGAGTCAGAAAGAGAAACCATCGATGAGCGTTTGAGTTCTGATCGAGGGAAAGGGTTCAGGAACTTTCTGCTGTTCGTAGAGGTTCGGCTGTTCACAGGTTGTAGCTTCTACATCAGAATATTATTTTTGAAGAAAATTTCATTTTTCGACATTCTAATCATGCGACGAGGGAAATCGGTCCAAAAATTCTATTGTGTGATGCAGCCTTAGGTCACGAGGGTCAAAGACAGTTAGTTAAAGGGAACAATATTAAAATGTTTAACTCAAAGCTGAATAAACACAGAATATGCTTCAAATCCTTTAAACTTTGGAGATTATTGCTCTGTGCTTTCATTAATGTCGGGTTAAATAGAAATACATTTATACGTTTGGCAGATGCTTTAATCCAAAGGAATTTGCATTTCAAGGAACATAGACATGTGGTTAGTTGTTGCCGCCCCTCGTATTGAACCCATGATCTTTGCATTTCTAGCTGGGTTACATCTGTTGCCCTCTACGACGTGAAATGGACAGCTATAGTCTTAGTGAAGAGAATCTAACAGTTTGTTTGTTTTCTCTCTTTCCCCGACAGACAAACCCTAAGTCTCCACCTCCTTCTCCTACGGGCAAGAATAAAACCGTGAATGCCTCCCCAGCTCCTTCCGCGACCTATGGAAGAGGGAACGTGTTTGAGCAAGGGTTCACCGTTCAGCAGCGCTACGACGATCAAAAACACCGTGATTTCTTAAAGCTGCAGGTACTGAAGAGCAGAACTCCGTCAGCTTAAGATTCCAGAGTCATTATGCTTTTGGCCTGCCGTCTCACTTTATCTCCTTTTGATGAACAGATCGAAGAAAAGAAACGAAGGCAGGAGGAGGAGAGAGAGAAGGAAAGGTTGGAGGAAGAGAAAGAAGAGAGACGGATCGCTAAAGAGAGAGAGATAATGCAGAAGGAATACGAGGAGGAGCTTGAGAAGAGGAGGAGGAAAGACAGAGAGGTTCGTTCTTAAGCCCTGGTTGAATCTTGTAAATTCCAATTATTGGTTTCAAGCAGAAGCTCAGGTTTTGAACCTAATCTCTATTAAACTCTGGGTGTTGCGTCTATGAAGTCACCCATAGGTTTCTGAAGAGTAAACTGGAAGCTAAAAGTTAGGGTAGCCAGTCATCTTCATCGTAACAGAGCGACACACTAAGGGATGATCGAAGGGAGGGATGCGGGGTTCAGATTTGGATTCTGAGGTCTTTGTTGTTTTGTTCTGCTTCCTAACTTTATAACCTTTTGTTGAACAGCTGGAGGAGGCAAGAAAAAAACAAATTGAGCTGAGGCAGAAAGTGAAGGAGACGGAGACTCGGCGGCTTGCTGACAGAGAGCAACTGCCAAAGAAGACCGAGCCAGAAAAGTTGCCGGAAATCAAAAAGGTTAGTTCTGAAGTCATGATTAAATTATGCAAATTCCAAACCTTAAGTCTGGAGGGCCAATCTCAGTTCCTTGAAGGTCACACCCTTAAACCGTTAAGAATAAACCTTCATTAAACACACAACATGCTCATCAATCTTTGAAGTGTGTGTGTTGATCGAAGCCAGGTTCACGTACATCTTCATTCGTGTATTTGGCAGATGCTTTTATCTTGAGGGACTTACATTTCAATCAAGGAACAGTTTTGATTAGATCTTGCTTTCCCATGAACCCATTGTCTTTGCTTTGTTAGCAGAGTAAGCTCTTGGCTTCCAGACGCTGAAATAGAAATAGACAAAAGTTTTTTTCTTGGTGAAAAGCATCTAATGTTTTTTTTTTGTATTTTCAACAGGCAAAGTCCATTACTCCTCCTCCTTCTCCTCCAGTTCCTGCCCTTAAGAAAAAGCTGTTGACTTTGGAAACTGCGAAACCCACAGCAGGACAGATTTGTGCGGCCGAGAAAGAGAAGATGGTGAAAACATTATCTGCGTTACGTAAACAGCTTCAGGGCCGGCAGAAGGATCTTCAGATGGAGATGAGATAAAACCTTATTATTATTATTATTATTATTATTATTATTAGTAGTATTATTATTATTATTATTATTTGGTTACCTGAAGAAGGGCATGAAAATGTATTTGCTTATAATGATGACTGCTGGAGTGATTTCTGGGAGCGTGAGTATTTCCTCCATTGCAGAAGGCCAATGGTGCATGTGTCATTGTGCAGGGGTAGGTGATTTGATCATCAATCAGCTGGGTATGTAACCCCAACTGAACCTACTCTCATTCTGTGACTTTCGAGGAGCCGAACCCACTTACCTCTCGGCACCTCTAATTTACTGACCTCAAGGGCACGACTAAAGGAATACGTCTCCAGTCCCTCTTTCAGGGAAGGGTGGGTCACACGAGTAACTAAGATGTTCCCTCACAATCGTTCACAACAATGTATTTGTCGTAATGACCCCTAGTAAAAGTCCATGCCCGATGTCCTTCCATTCAGGCAGACACTAAACTTCAGGGGGTGTGGTCTAGAGGTGTGGATTTGAGTCAGACTCAAGTGAATAATTAGGTGACTTGAGACCCAACTTGGCAATATGGCAAAAGACTTGTGACTCGACTTGGGCTTGAATCATAATTAATATGCATTTCTTTCTGTGAGAGTTCACCTTTCGTATATTTCCGTGTCAGTAATAGATAGATGGATAGATGGATAGATAGACAGATAGATGTGTGACTGGCTGTCCCCGCTCTCACTCTGTTTGGGTGAAGTGCACATAGCAGACCTTTTTATTTAGGAATTCCTTCATTTTAGATATTTGTTTCGCTTGAGTCTCGTCGGATTAACAGATTTTAACGGCAGACGTTAAACATTTTTACCAACATTTAAATCTCTGTGTCTAGTAAGAGGCGCAATGTTAAACAAATGGAGCAGAAAGACAAACTGTAAGTAACTCAAAGCAAAACGCAACATTTCCTTTTCAAGAGTTTTCAAACACCTTAAATTCACATTAATATCGCAAAGATATACATTTTTAGAGATTATTTTTATTTAGCTATTTTCTTGTCATTTGTGTGTTGAAAGGTTTAGAAAAAAAAACACCAAAAATTAAAGTTAAAAAGATAATAAATATGTAGTTACATGTTTTTAGATTGATAAGCAGCAGCCAGTCGTCGGTGGATGCTTAGAGAGGGAAGGAGTAGAAGATGGAGGATCACTAGAGCCAGATCATATACAGTTGTGTTCAAAATTATTCAACCCCCACTGAAATTGAGTGTTTTGGCCAGTTTGACATTGATTTTGATCATTTCAGTCATCTTGTTTACAATTAAATCAAAGAGGCACTTGTAAGTCAGACAAATATAACATAACTTTTATAATGAAATAACCACAAATGACTTTTCTGTGCTCACATCATTATCAGTTTTATTCAACCCCCAAGTGACATTCAATCTTAGTACTTAGTACAACATCCTTTTCCAGTTATAACAGCTTTTAAACGTGAAGCATAGCTTGACACAAGTGTCTTGCAGCGATCTACGGGTATCTTCGCCCATTCTTCATGGGCAAAAGCCTCCAGTTCAGTCACATTCTTAGGCTTGCGCGCTGCAACTGCTTTCTTTAAGTCCCACCAGAGGTTCTCAATCGGATTTAAGTCTGGTGACTGCGATGGCCACTCCAAAATGTTCCAGCCTTTAATCTGCAACCATGCTCTAGTGGACTTGGCGGTATGCTTGGGATCATTGTCCTGTTGAAAGGTCCAACGTCTCCCAAGCCTCAGGTTTGTGACGGACTGCATCACATTTTCATCCAATATCTCCTGGTACTGAAGAGAATTCATGGTACCTTGCACACGCTGAAGCTTCCCTGTACCTGTAGAAGCAAAACAGCCCCAAAGCATGATTGACCCCCCCCCGCCATGCTTCACAGTAGGCAAGCTGTTCTTTTCTTCATAGGCCGTGTTCTTCCTCCTCCAAACATAGCGTTGATCCATGGGCCCAAACAGTTCTAATTTTGTTTCATCAGTCCACAGAACACTATCCCAAAACTTCTGTGGTTTGTCCACATGACTTTTGGCATAATGCAGTCGACTCTTCTTATTCTTTGGAGACAGCAAGGGGGTGCGCCTGGGAGTTCTGGCATGGAGGCCTTCATTACGCAGTGTGCGCCTTATTGTCTGAGCTGAAACTTCAGTACCCACATCTGACAAATCTTTTTTCAGTTCCTCAGCAGTCACACGGGGACTTTTCTCCACTTTGCTCTTCAGGTAGCGCACAGCAGTCGAAGTCAGCATCTTCTTTCTGCCACGACCAGGCAGCGTTTCAACAGTGCCCTTTGCCTTGAATTTGCGAATGATACTTCCTATGATGTCTATGGTATGTTTAACATCTTTGCAATCATCTTATAGCCATTGCCCTTCCTGTGAAGAGAAATCACCTGTTCTCTTGTCTTCCTGGACCATTCTCTTGACTTCACCATGTTTGTAAAAACACCAGTAAATGTCTAGAAGGAGCCGAGTATCACAGTCATTTTAAATCTGCCTAATTGGTGCTTATTCTGCTTGATTGCTGCTCGTTGACATCCACAGGGGTTTTCAATACCTGATCGAAAACACTTGAATGAACCTCTGTTCTTAAGAGTGCTAGTCTTTAAGGGGTTGAATAATTGTGTCAATGAAGAAATCACAAAAAAAAAAACATTAAATACTGTATTACAAAAACAACTGATGTCATTTTAGGTGCATTTGGTCCTTTAAAAAGTCCTTGTAAGATTTCATTCTGAACACAATTACAAATGTACACTAAATTCCCTAAAACCCTTTACAGCATTGGGGGTTGAATAATTTTGAACACAACTGTATCTGTCCGTTTTAGCGCAATACAACAGAAATAACCATTTAAAAACGTAAAAACAAACGCTAAATTTCAATGCTTTAAAGAATTCTTTTATGTTCTGGATTCACTAAAGCCATGTCGTGTAATTTATGATAGTGATTTAATCGGGGATGGGAATCGAGATATGAATCACAAATATTATCAATTATTACTCTCTCTGTTACACACCAACTTATTTTATTTCACTTAAGATTTCCAAATGTTCAATGGGCTGAAGAGCTTAAGAAATGAATGGAGAAAAATGGAGCTGGCATTTTAAGACATCACCATGGTTTAGACCCATGACTTTTGAGTTGGCGCAATGCTCCACTGACTGAGCCTCAGGACAGAAATCTATCGCTTTGTTTTGTTAATGACTTAAAGTGACTTGAAATTAAAATTTAGGGACTTTTGGACTTTCTTAAACTTTCCCTCCATTTACTTGGACTTTCCTTGGAACGTGAATTGCAAAGTTCCAGAATGCAACGTAATCTAATCTGATTAGATTAGATCTAATATCTAATACAGTGGTACCCTGAGATACGAAATTAATCCGTTCCAGTGTGACGTTCGTATCTCAAACATTGCGTATCTCGAAGCAAATTTTATATGTAAAACGCCTAATCCGTGCAAAGCCTCTCAGAAATAACAGTATAAGTAAAAAAAAAAAGGAAAACCGGAGAAAAATCAAATAACGTTTCTTCAACCCTTAAATCTACACATTGTTAATGTAATAAATGATAATAAAACAGAATAAAAAAATTGCAAAATACGTAATATATACACAAATGTAAAACCTCAGAGGAGGTGAAATGGAACGGATGGCAGAAAACATTATGGCGCTATCTGTCCTGAAAGTTAACTTTCTCGAGATATTTCACGAACACCAACACGGTTCAAGCGCATACGCAGACAGTAACGAAAGCATGTGTGAAGGGATGGAGAAAGCGGTTTCTCTAACTTACAGGGTTTCTCTAACTTGCGCTACAGAACAGCACTTTCCACTTTTTTCATTCATTCATTTTCATTCCCGCTTATTCCCTTTTCGGGGGTCACGGGGGTCTGCCGGTGCCTATCTCCGGCGCACATTGGGCGAGAGGCAGGGGTACACCCTGGACAGTTCGCCAGTCCATCACAGGGCAACATTCACACACACACACACACACACACACATTCACACCCTAAGGGGAATTTAGCTTATTCAATAAACCTATCCGCATGTTTTTGGGGATTGTGGGGGAAACCGGAGCAACCCACGCAAGCACAGGGAGAACATGCAAACTCCTTCCAGGAAGGTCACCGGCGAGCCTCGAACCGACAACCTTCTACCTGGAAGGCCACAGTGCTACCCACTGCGCCACTGTGCTGCCCACTTTCCACTTTATAAAAGTTATTTCTTTTACGACACCTTGACTCTAACATTTGTTATAGCACATTATTAGTAATCTATACATAATGTTTCGCTCAATTCAAAGCGTATCAGCACCTTTTTTCATCGTCTGTCAATAGAAGAGGTGAGAGCCAGGACCCGGAAGCGCAGCATGACGTCAGACATCACAAGCAGATAATAGAGCAGAACTGTTTGTGTTTTTCGTATCTCGGAATCTTTTTATACCTTTCGTATCTTGGATTTTTCGTAACTCGAAGCATTCGTATCTCAAGGTACCACTGTACTTTCAGTGCAAGCGTCGAAGTTGAAGACACACACTGAGGCCGCTACAAGGAAAAGATAGATTTAGGGTATGAGGAGTCTCCGTACTGGTTAGTACGACCGTTGCTGTTAACCTTCCTGAAGTTTAGTCTCTGCCTGTATAAACTGACCCTGGTATCGATAGCTCTTATTAATCTTATTGATACTACTAACGGTTCTCTTATCGATACTTTCAGTTGTGTTTTTAATAATTTATTTACACTTTACACTTTATTTTTTTAAATCTTAAATACTTTAAACCGATTTACTTTGACGTGGGGAACATATCGTTTTGTATTTCCAGTTTTTTATTGGCCATTTCACACGAATATTAACGCAAAAGTGCATGGATTGTAAATGGCTGTGTTTTAAACTATGTGTTTTAATAGTTTGTAGAGAGTGGACGCGGGTGCGGGCGGTACATTTTTCATACGCGGGATGTAAGACTATTCGCTGGACTAGATGTTTTATTAAAAGCAAACATTTTTATTTATTTACTCCAGAAAACGAACAACAATGACGACAATAAAACCGAAACGATTTACAGGAACGATGTGTTGTTTTTCCGATGTATTGAAAGCTCTTTATTCGTGACAAATGTGTCTAAGCACAATCCGAGTGAAACAGCTTCGTTACAAAGAACGAGAGAGAACGAGAGAACTACTAGTAACTGTAGAACGAGAGAAACAGATTGTGAGTACCGGTAATTATTATTTTCAAATAAAATTATTACCTTGTTTTTATGTGTTCCCAAAAAACTGGTCTATATTAATTCCTGCCAGTTTAATTGAATAAAACCTAATTGTCTGTGCCGAAGAACATCCGTCACATAAAACATAGAGATGATCGTTTCACTAAAGAAAGAATATCCGATGCTCAACATACCGTATTTTTCGGCTCATAAGACGCACCGGCACATAAGACGCACCCAATTTTTAAAGAGGAAAATCCAGAAAAAAAAGATTCTGAACCAAATACTGTTGTAAAATATTTTATATCAACTGTGTAAAAGTTAACAGCCAAACATGTAACATGAACAGACAGTAAACAGTAAAAGTAACAAAAAAAAGGCTGTAATGTTTTTCTTTGCCCCCACTCATCACTCTAAAGTCCACCATTCGTTATCACCATCACTGTTCCAGTGCAACATTGTCACTACATTACTAATAATAGCCAGTAACATTGTCACTACATTACTAATAATAGCCAGTAACATTGTCACTACATTACTAATAATAGCCAGTATTATTGTCACTACATTACTAATAATAGCCAGTAACATTGTCACTACATTACTAATAATAGCTAGTAACATTGTCACTACATTACTAATAATAGCCAGTAACATTGTCACTACATTACTAATAATAGCCAGTAACATTGTCACTACATTACTAATAATAGCTAGTAACATTGTCACTACATTACTAATAATAGCCAGTAACATTGCCCCCAAATTACTAATAATAGCTAGTAACATTGTCACTACATTACTAATAATAGCTAGTAACATTGTCACTACATTACTAACAATAGCTAGTAACATTGTCACTACATTACTAATAATAGCCAGTAACATTGTCACCACATTACTAATAATAGCTAGTAACATTGTCACTACATTACTAATAATAGCCAGTAACATTGTCACTACATTACTAATAATAGCCAGTAACATTGTCACTACATTACTAATAATAGCCAGTAACATTGTCACCACATTACTAATAATAGCCAGTAACATTGTCACCGCATTACTAATATTAGCCAGTAACATTGTCACTACATTACTAATAATAGCTAGTAACATTGTCACTACGTTACTAATAATAGCTAGTAACATTGTCACTACATTACTAATAATAGCCAGTAACATTGTCACTACATTACTAATAATAGCCAGTAACATTGTCACCACATTAGTAATATCACAGTGGTTCTCAAACTTTTTTAGTCGAGCCCCCCTTTAAACAAACACTCCCTAATTGCAGAACACGTTACTTACGTTTGTTATCTCGTATGTACATGTGTGAGATGTACCGTTGAGAGATGATTTGAGTTTGAGTTTATTAAAGAAGAGTTTCAGTCATTGAGAGCGTTTTGTTTACCTCACGCGCGCGCGAGAGAGAGAGAGATAGAGAGAGATCGAGCGCTGGAAACAGTCGTATGCTTTTTGTTCTAATATAAATCCTTTTGATTTTTGTCAGCTTATGAAAACCCAAATACCTCCATTAATAAAGGATCAAACTGTCCAAGATTGTGAAACTGTCCAAGTGAATGTTTAGCGGAAATAAAACCCTCACAGACTGAAGACGATGCTTATCGATCGTCATCTTATCGTCAGGCTCAAAAAACATAGCAGACAAACTATGAGCTGTGCCCATTTCACAACATGAAATGTATTTTAGCGTGAGAAAACGGGTTTGTAGCGTGAGAGATCACTCAAGTGCAAGAGACTTACGTTGTGAGACACAGCAGCTGATCTCTGTAGTTTCGCTCGTGATGTAAGTATGGATGCGGATGCCAAAGGCATTGTGGGAAATGTAGTTTTTCCCCCCGTTTTCGTTACGTCCGCGCAATGGCAGAGATGGGCGATGACGTCAGCGCGCAGCGCTTGGTAAACAAATATGGCCGCGGCTTCGGCCTAGCTCCGGAGCTCCGGAGCTCTTACACCTCTCCTACGGCCGTTACCGGATTTCGCGGCGGTTTGCATTCGCTTCATAAGACTTTTCCCCCTCAGTTTTGGGGAAGAAAAAGTGCGTCTTATGAGCCGAAAAATACGGTAATCATTATTTTGAAAACATTTTCGTTTAAAAAAACCCCTGAATATTTTAAATTATCTAAATGTGTTTATTAAATTTTGAACATCATGATGCTTATCTAGAGAGATTTTAAGTGACGTTTGTGTCGTTATTTTAACACAGCAAACCCGAGGGGATGGATGGTGAGGTAGAAGCTTGGCATTTCTGTCGGCACATAATGCTCTTTGTTTTGATCGATTGTTTCCGCCTCTAAGATAACATTTTTTGTAGCACTTGTTGCATCCACACGTGAAGAATAAACGTACTTTGGATCGTTTGACTTTCTCCGCTATCAGCATTCTATAAGCGCGAGCTCTCGTTCTGCGTGCGCGTGAACTCTCTTTTTCGCGGAACATACATTTTGTGCGAGAGATTCCACATAACGGCCGTGCAGGTGAATAAGGATTAGCATCGCATTACACAAGGCTAGTTAAGTAAAATCTACTAGGTAATGTTTTATTAGCAATAGTATATAGGATTTCTTTTAATTTCTCCAGTACCGATAGCAGAACCGGTAACATCAGAGCTTATCGATACTCTGGTCTTTTATAATTAGGCACCGGGGCTGATTAAGTACCAGGTTTCGGTACCCTTCCCTAATTACAACAAATACATTGTAGTGAATGACTGGAGGGGAACGTATTGGTTACTTATGTAACCCACCATTCCTTGCCGGAGGGAATGGAGATGTAATCTCTTTGTTATGCCTTTGAGGTCAGTGAATTTGAGTTGCCGAGAGGTAAGTGGGTTCGGCTCCTCGAAACTCACAGAATGAGAGTAGGTTCGGTTGGGGTTACATACCCAGCTGATTGATGATCTAATGATCAACATCTGTTCAACCACACGTGCATAATTGTCCTTTTGCAATGGGGGAAACACTCACTCTCCCAGTGATCGTTCCCTCAGTCTTCATTACAACAAATATGTCGTAGTGAACAACTGAAAGGGAACCAACCAATAAAACATTGGAACATTGAAGTGCTCTCTGGCTGTTTTTCAACTGTTGTTTGTCATGCCAAATCTTTTTTTAAAGATTTCCTAATAATAGAGGGTACAGGCAATGCTGCTCCATTTCTCAATTTCTACTTCTGACAGTAGTAGAACTTTTAACTAATAGAATTCTTATTTAAACTGATCACAACATTTGGTACAGGAAATTAAAAAAAACAAATTGGCTGACGACAAGTGTATCTTCTTACATGAACAAAATCAATAGACATTCATTGAATGATGTTAGTATTTACAGGGGCCCTGTACACACGTTTAAAATGTACATTTATGTATTTAGCAGACGCTTTAATCCAAAGCAGTTTGTTACAAGGTCAGATTAATTGTAAGACTTGAACATAGAAGACGTTTGAGCTGAAACAGAAAATAAGAGATTTTTTTTAGTTAAGTATTTTAAATATTTAGGCATCAAAAAAATTCTGAAAGACAAATTTTAAAGGGTTCCACTCCATCATAAGGCTCATCATTTGACACCACGATGACAGTCATACGATTATTATTTTTGAAACATTTCAAATTGTGCACCTACCCTAGATGGTTGGCCCCCCTTAGCTTTTCCCTAAACCACAATAATGGTTAATGGTAAACCTACCCTGTAAAATTTCTTGGTTATACAAAGTTGAAGTTAATGAAATATTGATACACATCCTATAATGAACCATATTCTTTCATAATTTGATAAAATGAAATTTTACGTCTTAAAACTACTCTGGAAGAGGGACTTATTCTTAAAATTCAGTATAGAACTAAACCTTTACTAGAAGAACATGTCATCCAGTGGAATAGTAGACAGACACCAACTTAAATGCGAAAGCTGAGGGAAAGATAATTTACTGAACAAAAGATAAAAGTACAACAAAAGCAACCAAGAGGGGCTAACCCTAAATAACTACAACTTTTTTCAGAGGAGAGCACTCTACTAATGAAAGAAACAAACAACTGACGAGATGTAACTCACTGAGGAAGAACACATGCCATCTATTGCTCAAGATATGACTGAAAGCTAACATGGGAAAAAAATCCTAAAAACATGGCCACCCTTATCTATAAATATAACAATACACTACTATTACATCTGGATTTTATGAACTGTTACAATTGCCCCGGCTAATGTTTCCATCATATGAGCAGAGTAAAAACATCACAACTCAGAATTATTAAGAAGAAGCCCAGTGGGTAGCACTGTGGCCTTCCAGTTAGATGGTTGTTGGTTCGAAGCTCGCAGGTGACCTTCCTGGAAGGAGTTTGCATGTTCTCACCGTGCCTGCGTGGGTTTCCACCGGGTACTGCGGCTTCCTTCACGAAAGGGGCCAGATTGAGATGGTTTCGACATGTGCAGAGGAGGGATACTGGTTATATTGGTAGAAGGATGTTGGAGATGGAGCTGCCAGGCAAGAGGTCAAGAGGACGGCCAAAGACGAGATATATGGATGTGCTGAAGGAGGACATGAAGTTAGTTGGTGCAAGAGTAGAAGATACGGAGGATAGAGTTGGGTGGAAACAGATGATTCGCTGTGGTGATCCCTAAACCGGGAACAGCCGAAGAAGAAGGGTTAATGATGTTTGAGTAATCTTTAAATCTTGGATGGTATGTTAACTTCTATGAAGAAAAAAATTTAATTTGCTGTAACAATTTCGAGTGTTACTTTTTCCCCATTAATAACACTACTACTATGAATAATAATTATATGTATTATATAATACTAAAATAAAGGAATGAGCATTTACTATTATACTATACGATAAGTCAAGTTTCACAAACTTCTTGATAAAATAAAAAAAAATATCAAACCGGATTTACCCCGTGATTACATTTTAAAGTGTATGGTTGAAACTTAGACAAGTGTTGTTTAAAAAGACATCAAATTTATATTGACACGAAATACTATTTTTGCTCTAATGAACCTGATTCGTTTGATCACTTGTTTAGACATTGCAGATATATAGCAGCCAGTTTGTGAATTTTGATTTTAAGTTATTGTATCGTATAATGCTCATATTATTATTATTATTGTTGTTGTTGTTCTAATGCTATTTATCTCTTTATTTTATATACATTTTTATTTTATATCGTTGATTACTTTTTCTGTATTATAATTAGCAACATTATGAGTTTCAATATTGTTGAAGACCACTACATGTATACACGTGGGAGTTTGTGTTTTTTTTTATTTCCCTATGTATTTATAGTTATTCCAAATCAACCATGCGTGTGCGTGCTTGTGTGTTTGTACTTATTTTTTATGAATCTTATAATACAAATTTATACAGGCATAAACTCGTGTATTTATTTTCAGCAAATTGTAATTGTTTACTTTCATACAATTTTGTTACTCATCAATACAATGTATTAAATCATGGAATCTGTAGTGTTTTCTGTAGTGAATTTTACACGTTTATTTTGCACGCTACAGAGGACACTTAGAAATTGTTATCATTATACTTACTGGTTGTTATTGGAAGGAGGAAGTTAAAATATACTGGCAACTGATCTTAAATTGTGTAACATAGGTAAGCATATCTTTTTCAATTAGTTTAAGCTTACAGGTGGTGGGAGAGGGGAGTAGTACATTTATACCATGATATACTATATACTATGATTCTTTCTCATTAAAGACAATAATGTGATAGAGCACTTTCATATTTAAACTCAAATTAGATGTTCCTCAAATTTAACATGTTTCACACTGCAAGAAAGATTATTTTCAAAAATCCACGATAGGAACTTTGGGTCAACCATTAGCGTATCAAAGTCTAATTTTCATATTTTTATCATCAATCGTTTTGGGTCTGATTTTGTCAGGGACCTACAACAGCCAGTACATGGTGGTGGACCTGAAAAGAATTTCACTGAAGAAGAAAATTGAGGATTGGAGTGTGACTATAGTGGAGCAGATCCCTGGCTGTGTGGTGTTTTCAGATCAATCACAAGCACTGCGTCATGGTGAGTGGAGGAAAACAATTTAATATTTAAAGAAAAAACTTGCACTTTTTCATCTCAACAGGTTACTGGGCCTCCTATAGCATTCCTTTCCACTCAGACATTTACAGAATGAGTGGTTATGATACCATGTTGAAAAAGCATGGTGAAGACTTCTCTTAAGACCTCTGTGCACGAGCTAAGATTTTCCGCAGGGACCAGGGAAAAGTCACAAATCTAGACACCTTAAAACACTTAATGAGGCATAATGGTGACTGCGTGATCTTAATAACATTGTTTTAGTCTAAAATAAATATTGTTTAGTGCATTAATGAACAATTTGTTATGGTAGATTACAAAAAGGACCCATATTCGAAGAGGCACCCATGTGAGTCCATCTGTTGCCGTAATGACTTGAGAGTCAAATGACCTCAACCAGGGAGCTGCTATGATACGAAGGTACTTTACATGTACTTACATTATAGAATAACTGAGTGAGTGATTGATTGATTGACTCCTGGATGTAGGTTACAGATTATCACATGGCTCGGATGTTTACAGCCGAAGCTGTGAATGGGCCCACGACCCAGAATGGACTTCCACTTTTCTCTCGGAGCCGTTTCAATCAAACAGCTCACCGGGGCCTCCCGAGGATCTACAACTTTAGATTCATTGAGATGAAGCCTCTTCTCTTTCAACCAGAATATCAAGTCAAGTCAGAGAGTTCTCTGGCCGGGTGTCTGAACACCAGTTTAGAGAGAAAAGATCATGAAACATCTTGAAAGGACTTTAGTTGACCTTAGATCAGAATTTCACAGACAGCTTTGTAAACTAATAGGGTTATTTTTGGGGGAATAATAATTTTTAAACCAGACAAAATGTGCATAATGTGTAGGTGCTGGTAGCTGGCACTGCTATTGCATATGACATATATCTTTCAGAATTGTGTGCTGATATGTGATGCATGGAGTATTAATTTATGTTGGGATCTGTCAATATTCCATTTTTAATACCTTAATCATTAGAAAACTCTAATGAGTTCTAGGTCCCAACACAACTAGAGATGGAGCAGGTGGACTTTAACAAGATGAATCAGCTTTGAGCTGAGCTATGCGTGTTTTACTTCTGTTATATCTACTTTGTTGTTTGAGTTCACCATCATTATGTATAGGATTGTATTTTCTGCTAAGGTTGAATAATTTTGAATATGACCTGTTTTCCATGAAAGCACGAATAATGTTATCATGAACTTATCAACTAAACAGAATAGAAAAATGTTGTTGCTTAATATTAAACCATTTTGACAAAAATTGTACAAGTGTTGGCATTTGTGGGTTATTTTGTGCTGTATATATACACATACTGTAGGTTAAAATATCTTAACCAACAGTAATAATTAATATAATGTCTGCATGCATATATACATACATACACACACACACACACGCACACGCACGCACGCACACACACACACACACACACACACACACACACAATCTATTGCAATCACTCATTGTCCTTGTCCTTCTCTAATTGTAAAAAATGGCTGACAAGCTTGATCTTTATGTTTTTTGTGCAACTTGTTAGCGTTTAATAAGTTTTCCTATTTTTGGAAAAACATTCTATCAACCTTTGGTAGTAATTTCCTACTGTGCTTCCTTGTTTGCACTCAAAAACAGCTCTATATTTGAAGTATTTACTAAAAAGCAAATTTACTAAAAGACTTAATCATAATCAAAATAAGTGCCAGAATTAATGAAACAAATACACTCTGCCAGTATAGTTTATTAAAACTGAATCTACATACACAAATGTAGCATTAATTATATAAAGAACAAAATAAATACAAGTCTTATTAGCTAATGAATTGCAGACATATAATTATTTCATTTAATGTATGGTCCTGTGTTGCAGTCTGGTTTGTTATTGCCAAGGGGAATTAAATCCTATATTCTGAGGAGAAAAATGGGCAGAAATACATTCTTCTGGAAAAAAAGAATATTAAATTCTCGTCTAAAAGAATAAATGCAGTTCCCTTTTTATCTGTTATGCTCTCCTAAAGCTCTAATAACTGGCAACTTTTTTCAGACACTGAAGTTTTTTACACAACCTCACTTTTCTGATATTTACAAATAAATGTTGGCTTAAAACTCACAGTTAAAGTCAGAAGCATGAACCAGTTAATACAATGGTTAACTGTTTTGCAGTTATTTTTTTATTTATCTTTTAACTTAACCAATATTAATAAATTTAAATAAAACCAAGTACGTATGAAAAGCTTTGCTTCATTTTTACTTTTATTTAAGTCGGCACATCGTTTTGTTTAATTTGCAATGTGCAAATTGTTTGTTTGCAGGGTTTTTGTAAAGCACATGGCATCTGTTCAAAAAAGTACAATTATTGAACAACATTTGTTATTAAGCAACAATCAACAGATGAGCAAAAAAATCACTGGAGACTTTTGCAAAACATGCATGAAATGTATTTATTTGTTGAGCTCTCAGATCTTACCTCCCCCAGATACACACAATGTTCCTGAATTTACCTTATGCGCCTCCTGACTTAGATGGCAACTGAACAGATTAAAATGATTTTATTTTATATTAATAACTTTGTATTATTAATGTCATTAATTTATTAACTGGTTCATGCTTCTGATTTTAACTGTACCTTGCTGTAACTTTTAATCCAACTTGCACATTTAATAAATTATTGCCTGGTGTAATTATCCTGGCACTGTCTGTTCTCCATAGATCACAGCTGCCACAGCATCGCAGCATCATCCCGCGCCTCCGCGTATTCAATGGGCATGTGGGCGGGGCAATCTCATTACGGGATACGAGCCAATCAACCGCCGCGCTTCCGTAGCTTCTATATCTCGACAAACCAAAACCACAGTACCATCAGCAACAGACCGCAGCTTCACCGCGAGAGAGAAACCTGCAAGCACCGACAAGCTCTCACACAAACCGACAACAGCAGCTTCGGAGCAGTGTCCTCATGGCAGGGGAGGACAAAGGAAAAACGACGGTGCTTCAAGCTCTACCGGAAGACGGACCCCTTTCAGCACACAGCAATCTAAACAACAACAATAACAACAATAATAATAACAAAGACACCGAGGGAAGCGAAGGAACCACGAAAAGCACATCTACAGTTGAACAAACCACGGGGGAAAACGTCATAAGCAACGGCTCAGCCTTCAACACGACCGGGGGAAACAACGGGAAATGGGTCCGTCTCAATGTCGGGGGGACGGTGTTTCTAACGACGCGACAAACGCTGCTGAAGGAGCAAACTTCATTTCTGTACCGACTCTGTCAGCAGCAAGACTTACATTCGGACACGGTGAGTCTCTCTCTCTCTCTCTCTCTCTCTCTCTCTCTCTCTCTCTCTCTCTCAGTCAGATGGAAGTACACGTGCTAGGATTGATAAGTACGGAGTGTCAAACATTACATCTATTACTGACATGTTTAATCTTTATTTTTAATTAATTTTATTTATTTTGGACAGTAAATACTATATAGTGACTGTGTTTGGTTGTACACCAAGAGTGTTTGTTTTAAGGAGAAGTTGCTGTTGATAAGGGAAAAGATTTTCATTTGCAACATTTTGATTTCCATCTTTCAATAATGTTGTCAACTCCAAACCAGTGTGAACTGTTTGGGCAATTTTATGCTTCTGCATCAAGGCTATGAACAATCTATGAAGTACCGGTAATCTCCTTGTAGACACTTGGGTAGGTTCATACTTCGGTTTCCCCCACAATCCCAAAAATGTTTCATGTGATCTGAATAATATAAATTCCCCTTAGTGTGTGAATGCGTATGTGTTGCCCTGTGGTGGACTCATAACCTGAAGTTGAAGACTGACAAACTGAAGCCCGAAGTGTGCCAGAGATGCCCCCAAAAGGGAACAAGTGGGTAAAGAAGATGAATGAACAACTTTCCTCAAACAGAGGGGTTAACAGCATGCCATGTAGTGATACAGAGAACCAAACAGTGTCACTAGTCAATCTGTGTTCGGATTATGAGTTGTTTGTGGGATGTGGGTACTTTTTAGTGAAGGTATTCAGGACTCTGGATTGGTCCTGGGATTATAAGACGTACCACTGAACAGAATATATACATACGTGTGAAAACTTTAGAACACAAGGCCGTGAGAAGGGTACTGTGTCAGGTAGGTCTGGAGGAGAGCAGCTGCCGACCAAAGGTATTCTGTGAGATTGTGAAATTACCAAAGGCCCAAGTGAAGCCACTTTCTTGATTGAACTACAACTAGACTAGAAGGGACCGGACAGGACTGGACTGTTTGCAGCACTGTGGCACAGTCTACTATGGCACGGGTAATAACAGCCACAGAGGTGAGAAATAATTATAGCAACTGAATTAGTGAGAAACAAAGGCCGGTGTGTTGGTAATTAGGATAACAAGTGGGAGTGCAGATAATAAGAGTGTAACCTAATGAGACAGGTGTGAACATGAATGAGAAGCACAATAGGAAAGGAACGAGGAAACACAAGCACGACTGAAGCTGTGTCCCAAAACAGGTTCTAAAATCCTCCGGAGGGTCCTTCCTATCCTTCCTCCAAGGCTTGGGAGGATCCTCAGAAGGCTGCAAAAACCCTTGATAAACGGGACGGTCTAGCCTCTTATTCTTCTTCTGTTGTTTGCTTATGGTGCATTAGCGCCACCATCTGGATCAGTAGTTTGGATCCCGAATTGAATAAATGAAATATTTTTCCTTAAGTGATTCTTTTATATTTTTGATTTGCGTATAATACATTTGTAAGATCACTGTAAGTTTTTTCGTTCCTTTTTTTATTTTCCAGTGTTTTAGGGTTTATTTTTAATTGTTATATTTATTTTGAATACATTGTATTAAAACATGCTGTGTTTTGGTTGCATTGGTCACATTTCCCTCTGGGTTTATTTTCTGTGTTATGTTGTGTGTAATTTAAACCAGTCTGACAGTATGAGTGTGGTAATGTTTATAAAGAATGATTAAAATAAAAATATGTTTTACAATTCGCCTATCACTACCAGCATCTAAAGCTTGAATATACTAAATATTTAAAAAAAACTTGTTACTTATTTGTAAATACAAATTCAAGTGTGTTTTGTGTTGATTCTAATGAAAAAAAACGCAAAGCATTGTGGGATATCTGAGGCCACGAAGGATTGTCGCGATGCATCCTCCGAATTCAGGGGAAAGTAGGACGCATTTCAAAGGTGCATTTTAAGGACCCTTCGAGATTTGCCGAAATGAGACGGCTTTGGCGCACCGTTGTGACGACAGTGGCCCTAAAATACACACTTGGGAGGATGCACACTTCTGGATTGGGACACAGAGGGGAGTGCCAACTCCCCTCTCTCTATCAACAAATATGATAAATAAAGATAAAATGTACAAACAAAACTCAACTGTCACTGACAACTAGCTTTATTTTGACACAAAGTATTGTGCATTTGAACTTTCTTTATCAATTCTCTAACTTTCAGAGGCTTTCAGATTTGTTTAATTCTTTTGAAAGAGTTGTCATAAAGTTAATTCAACACAACAATCATGAATTTTTATTGTAATTATAAAATAGCTGATATTTAAAGTTAGGGATGTTTGATGGACAAGGATAAATGTTTTCTTCAAATGTATATGATGTTCTGTCTTCATTCATATATATATAAATATATTTAAATCAAATTTCAACAACAGATGGTACTCTTCCTCCACACACCCGCTGCCAAAAAGCCTTTGATTCCTCACTCAGAGTGGCTCCAACCCCTCAGATAGTGATTAGTGATGAGACAGACCATCAGCCATCATCTCTCTCTCTCTCTCTCTCTCTCTCTCTCTCTCTCTAATGAGATTAGAGTCACAGCACCTTGAGGACTCCCAACCCTCTCAACTAAAATATCTATGAAGGCTCATCTGTTCTATTCCTGGCTCACCCTTTTATTCTCACAAGTTTCCGAGCGATTTTCCTTTATAAAGGATTCATACAGTGTAATAATTTGTAATTTTGAAGGACTGCATGGGAATAAACCTACAATTTCATAGCTGTTAATAATGGCACGTCTTTGCTCCTGCCTCATTTTTCCAGTTATCAATGGTTCCTGTTAGTTTTGGAACTGTGATCTCTAGTGGATAAATATTGCTTAGAGTAAATTTAATTTATTTACTCACATGTCTCTGCTGTTGGATGCTTCTGTTTTAATTATTTTTGATGGTGCGTTGCTCATTTGATAAGTTATTAAACAATTATTGCATTAAATCACTGCAAGTAGTACATAAAAACCATATATAATTATAAATAATTAACAAATACATTGCATGGCTAACAACAATGTAGTTTTGTTTCGAGTAAGTATCCTTATGCCTAATTTGTACCAACCCCAAAAAAAGGCAACAGATAGCTTTCACACAATTCTCCTCTGAATCATTCAGATGACACTTCTTTGCATAATCGTATTTTTTAAATGGTATTTTGTCAATGATTGATGTAATTTCTTTGTCTACATGCAAACAAAAATCAAGTGGGAGGTTGGAGAGGCAGGGCAAATGATACTTTCCATTTATTGCATATTAATTAATTTTATTGTGAGAGCTGCACATTTTCCATGAAGTTCTGAGCTCCTGTTTCTCAAAGCAAACCGTGATGCTTTACATGATACTTGTAAATATGCCTTTCTGTTTTTGAATTAATAAGCTTTTGTTGGCCTACGAGCATCCTTATGGGATACAGCTGCAGTAGATTCTTGTCAGTACTTGGTTCTTAGTCTTTCTTGTAGACAGAATGTGTTTGTTAAAGTCTTGTGGAGCATAGTGATGAGTGTTGAGGTATAGTTGTGAAATCCCGAGCGGCGAGGACAGCTTGTCTCCTCTGATTCCCTGCAGGTGTCGTCATGCCTGCTGTCAAGCCCAGTCATGTCTAATGTCAACTACACTCTCCGCTTTGCAAATGCCATTTTGGGGTTGTGTGTGTTTTGCCATCACGTGTAAATTAATTTCTGTGAGAAGTTTTGCCACTAATGAAATAATGTCTTTTTTCCGATTGGTATGTCAAAATTAGCTTGTTGTTTATGTATTATCATATGCATGTGAAGCTACAGTGAACCTCAATCAAAGAGAATGGAGGGTTATCTTCTGCTGATTAAATAATATACACGAGCAAATAAAATTGTATTCAAATTGCCCAATCAAAATACATTTCTTTTAATAAAGACAGATGTTTTATCAGATCAGATATCAATTATCATGATCCCACACAGTAAAATCCTAAGAGTTACATTAACTCTACTCAGAGTGTATTTGGTCCCACTCTATATAGAGTTAAACCAACTCTGAGGGAGAGTTATTTAAATAAGTCTATTTGAACTAAACAGTCTATTTTTGTCTGTTTTTACTCTTTCTGGGGTGGACTTGGTCCCTCTCTGAATAGTTAATATTTAGTTTGCATTTTCCATGCAGATTTGGAAAAACATGAAGAAAATAGATTAAATTACTCTTTCTCAGAGTCGGTTTAACTCTATATAGAGTGGGACCAAATATACTCAGAGTAGAGTTAATTTAACTCTTAGGATTTTACTGTGCAGGTTTGATCCCACTATTGACGGACAAACAGAGTTTCCATGATGCATTTAAAAGTGTAGTGGTCAAAGCGGCTTGTTTTTGCTCAAAGTAGGTAGATCCTGTGGTTTTTTTGTTTTTTTTTACAAAACCACTGAGAAATATAATTTATTATATTATTACAGGGATTGCATGAGTGACCTAAAGAACCATATCAGCATGTGCTTGACGCCTCCCTCACAAATGTTTTGAGCTGATTGTTTCAGTCACCTTTTACAAATTTGGCTGTTTATGTATTTTTGTGTGGGAAACAGTTTGAAAGCACAAGAAAAGGGTTTGCCAGCAAATTATTTTATTTTGGGGGAATTTAACTCATTATTCCTATACTCAAGAGGACGACTGTCAGGTTTCCTGGGTTTTAAAGTTATAGAACCAACAATGAAAGTGCAAGCAGTCGGGGAGATGATTGAACTTGGTCTTTATTAATTTATTCATTTTATTTCTTTATATATTATTATACTGATGAATATTTCTAAAACGTGAGGAAGAACGTCTGTATCACAGCACACAAGAACCCCCTATTTACAGCAAATCTTACTACAGCTCTAAAACATTATAATAACCTCCCTTCTCTTGGATTGTAAGATGCATCTATGTGCTTCCTCTTCTGCTGGACTCAGTTGTGTAATAATCTCTGCAGGGCATGTGGCACTAGGGAATGATGCAGCTCACATGATGTTCTGTCTCCAGAGGAGACCCTCGGCCATTCTGGGACAAAGACTAATGTCTAATGTCACCTTGTCCTCCACTCACTGCCATTCTTCAACATGGCCTTTCATTTAATGGTGTGCCCCTCTTGTGTTAAGTCACATCTCTAACCCCCTGGGGTTAAATGCTGTTCAGTGGTCCCTGTGCATCAGTTAAGAGCTTCAGTCAGTGATGGATTCATAAAGGGTGATTCCCGAACTGAAAACACTGCTGATAATAGGCAAAACCTTACCAATAATGACATTTTACATTTTTGTTTTGTGTGTTCATGTAAATTTTACAGTTTGTAGCAGCTAAATGCTTTGATCTCTCTGTTTAGGATGAAACTGGTGCATATGTGATCGACCGAGACCCAACCTATTTTGGTCCTATACTCAACTATCTACGACATGGAAAATTGGTGTATAATAAAGAGTTGGCAGAGGAAGGTCTGTATTGATTTGTAGCCAATGTCCTTTTATTTGGATTATTTTCTTCGTTGAATGCAATGCATTGACATCAAGCACAAAATAACTTGGGATGATTTCTCCCCTTATTATTACCCTGTGTAATTTGATTTACATCATTCATAATGCACAAAATCATTACATTTTTGTTTTAAACTCTATTCGTTTAGGTTCATGCACACAGATTTTTTGGGCTTGTGTTTCTCACAGACTTGAGGTGGTGTAAAGAGTCCTGAAATAGAGGAGAGATGAAGAGAGAGAGAGCAAGAAAGAGAAGAAAGAACCAGATAGAAAGAGCAAGAGGGAGAGAGAATGACAAGAAAGAGTTAGCGTGGAAAAAAGGAGACAGATTGGTAACATGGAGCTGGGGGAGAATGAGTAAAAGTAAAGAAAGAGAGGCAGAGAAAGAGAAAAATAGAGAGCAATAAGTAAGGAAGAGAGAAAGATATAGTAAAACAGAGAGGGAGAAAAAAGGAGCAAGAGCGAAATAGAGAGAACGAGAGTGAGAAAGAGTGATCTTGAGAGCACAAAACAGTAGAAATACAGAATCAAGGATAAATCAATTAGATTGAAACTAAAATAAAGAAAATAAACAAGCTGTTACATGTTTAAGTAAACATTTTTAAATCTACTCACTAAATTACAATTTCTGAGACAGTTAAAGCAGTTCGACTATTTGTAATAAGTTACTTTATAGCACTGCGGACTTGTGATGTTACAAGTTTGTGTAAGCAGTTCAACATGTGACACGTGTCTGTGCTTTCAGGAGTCTTGGAGGAAGCAGAATTCTACAACATCACTCCACTGATCAAACTGATCAAAGACAGGATCCTTGAGCGAGACACTAAAGCTACACAGGTACCAAGCTGAGCGTTTATCAAGACGTGCAAAGAGGAAATATTTGTATATTGGGGGCATTCGGTTCAAATCAAATATATTTTTTCATTACATTTATTAACCAATCTGGTTTTTGGGGTAACCATTTAAATGATCAGAGTTTCTTTTCCTTTGCTACATTCGTTTTAGAATCTTTTTGTTGCAATTTTAGCTGCATCTTCCTCCCCATCTGTTTCTATTGTAAAGTTTGTGGTTATATATGGCTCTTATGCAATAGCCATCAGTTTCCCTCCTACTCTCTCTCCCGCTCTCTCTGTTTGCCCTTTCAGCATCTTGCTTTATACACGTCCCACTCTATTTCTTTCAATAAGCTCCTGCATCTGTATATGTGTGTGTGTCCTACAGCAGGTCCCGCCGAAGCATGTGTACCGGGTGCTGCAGTGTCAGGAAGAGGAGCTGACTCAGATGGTGTCCACCATGTCGGACGGCTGGAAGTTTGAGCAGGTCAGCGTGCGTGCCGGCCGAAAGCCCCGTCCCGGACTGCTCTGGACTGTGGGTTGGACTGACCTCCCCCTGATCCTAATGCTCCCAGTCTCCAAATCCCCCTCTAAGATTACGAATACAGAAACACTACTTATTTTTTTGCCTATTTGATTTCAAATTAATATATGTGTGGGTGTGCGTTTGCGTGTGTGTTTGTGTGCATGTATATGGTATACTTAAAAAAAACTGGCAGACCATTTAATATTTCTTGTCAGTCTGAAGAAATTGCTCATCCCTAGCAATAATGTGTAGATCTGAAGAAAACTGTACATTATAAAGGGGTCAGGAGGAGACAAAGATTCATTTTTTTTAGAGTTCAAGGAGCCAGTCCACAAAATTTGTAGAATCCTCCCAAATATTTTCCTGGAAATGGCACATAAAGTGATTGCATTACAATGAATACACCCAGTAGGGGAACACTGGGTTGTTTTTGTGTGAAATCCAAGCGTTGCCACCTGTATTGTCATAGTGACCATTCCAGCTGCTTTCACGCAGGGGTCTACAGTCCATTTCTTTGAACACTTGACCTTGAAAATTGTTCTAAATTTGCAAGTGTGAGAGCATTTCTAGGGAATGACATAATGTGAGAAGAACATAAATGGGTGGTTGACTTCAATCTGGAAAATTTCAGCGTCGGAACTTCACACAAAGTTATTACAGGCATGATATTTGAAGTAAAAAAAACTTTTCTGTCTTTTATGTCAACAACCCATACATCACAGGTGCACGGTACATTACTATCCATTACAGTATTAAACAAATGTAAAAAAAACCTAAAAGGAACACCTACGTTTTACAAAACTATGTTGCAGTATGTTGCTATACATATTTTTACAACACATAGTAAACAATACATACTTTCTTAACCTCACCTTGGTAGCAGGGTTTGATCAATCTTGCCTAAAACTTTCGAACAGTACCGTACATTATTGCAGTGAAGTATAAAATGATCTTGTTGACTCAAATGAAACACATTCAACTAACTTGACAACTTTTAAATAAAACAGTGGTCAGCTACACATTTGATAAATAGTTTGACAATGACATTCATGGAAAACTTGTGTTTCCCTCAGACAGACTGTCCAGATTTGTGTCATACTGCTGGCAAGCTGAGAAAAATATGCTTCTTAAGATGCCTCCAACAACACAGTTTAGGACTGGAGGCATCTTTAGAAGCGTATTCGTATATAGAGCGGACCTTTATGTTTTCCTTCATGTTCCCCACATCTTTCCTCCCATCTCAACCAAGTATCTGTTATGATGACGGCCTCTCTCTCTCTCTTTCTTTCTCTCTATTTCATAAGATGGTGAACATAGGTTCCTCTTACAGCTATGGAACAGAAGATCAGGCTGAATTTCTCTGTGTGGTCTCTAAGGAGCTCCACACTTCTGCTGGAGGTTTGGGGACCGAGCAGAACCACAAGACTAAGGTTTGGCCTCCACCTCGCTAAAGCTTTTTTCTGTTCATCACTTCTGACACGACACCTCAAAACCACATTTCTGCACATGTTCAGCCTTTAAACTCAACATATGTTCATCTCATTTCACATCCACTCCTACTCTTTTTCTTTTGTGCTATTGCATCATCTGTCATGCTGCGATCCCACTGTTCACCCTGCGTTCCACTCATAACACAACTAGACTTCGGATACACAGGAGGAGGACGGAGCGAGGGAGGAAGATGAGGAGGAGGAAGAAAAGGCAGAGAGTAATTCTACCCCCAATGAGTGGAGTAGAGATTAGCAGAAACTTGTGTCAGGAGGAATTGGTGAGGAAATGCTGTTTATGTTGGTTGTGCTAGTTGTAGTTCCACAGAGTAGTGGGAGAGTTGTGGTAAATTGCATTTCAGTGCACCACATACACAACAAAGGATTCTTATCGTATTATTTTATTTAATGGCCTATAAGGAGGATTGTTTACTGAAAACAGTGCAATGAAATGCAATCGTCTTTACCTTCTAGCAACTCCCAAGCATGATTTTCCTCATAAGTTACTGTTTCATACCTTCTGCAAACATAAGCAGACAAGATTTTGCTCTGCACTGATACTTGAGGAACACTCTTTATGGATTAAGATTTAAAATGTGTTTTTAAGTCAAGGTTTACACAGAAGGACTCTTGCTGCAACTTATGTACCATGAATACCCATGAGTCACTGCCATGCCCACTCATATCTACATCCTTAACCAAACTATGAATATTTGAAAGTATTATTAATCGATTTATTTTACTCTACTTTTAAAATATTTTAAGATATTAATTTTAACTTATTACACGAGTACATGTAAAATAACAATTTTAACCCTAGCAGTCTCTTAGAGGATGTCTCTATATCAATAATTCTAATACCATTATTTAGGTTTTGAAGAACCATTTTTTTTTGTAATTGGTCGCTCATCATTGACCACATTTTACATTTTTCATCTTTAAACCAGGATAAAACTGCCTTTGTTGAAAAAGTTGTGACGCATTGCCAACAAGAAATCTACTCCATTTCAACATCTTACCCCAAACAATAAAGATGATGCTTCACCATCTACTACAATTCAATAATTTGTTGTCAAAATAAGGGGTTAACATGTTGGGAAGGTGGAATTAATGCAAAAAGAGAAGCATGGGTGAAGTGGAGCTGTGTCTTCGGATCTCAACTCATCTCCATCCATAAACCACCAATGATAATCAATATTATGGTCACTATTCATTTTAATTGTATTAAATATCAAGCTAAAGTTGCTTCTAAAACTGACAATTGGACAACTATATCTGGAGGGCTTCTGGAGTTTTAGTTTCAGCCCTGCTTCAAAGCAAACACCTCTCTTACCTCAAACAGGCCAAGAAAACCAGAAATTGTCTCATGGAATTGTGCCTGCTGAAATGATTGAAACCATGTTTGTGGAAAACATAAACTAGTTTGGATCATTCACTTTCATGACTTTCAATGTTGTAGTTGTGACCTACCTTTCAACCTGCCTCCAGGGGCTGATATAGGTGCAATAAACTGTAAAAATATGGACGATGTGTGACAGCTTTTTTCAATTGGGCTATTTGAGGGTAAAATGAGTAGTATTTGGGCGCTGACATGTCAACGGGCTATAGTCTGCACATGCTCAGAAGAGATCCGTGGCAAAGTGAGTGCTCACTGTATTCCAGATCCAGAAAACTGACAAATATGTTTGAGCTTCTGTAAATGACGCCCTTTAGATTCCCGGGTTTAAGCATCCGGATGGTAGGAGTGGCCATGTGTTTACATCACAACACACTGGCTAAAAGATTCATTTAAAGTCACTTTGATGAATGTGGGATTGAAATGGAACTGGGCCTTAAGAACCTTGAACAAATGTTGGTGATTTCTCTATAATAACGCTTGGGAATCGTGGTGGTTACTTTGTCCATAATATCTTTTTTACTTCTCTTCCTTCCAGCTCTTCCAGATCCATGGATCCCGGATGTAGGATACAAAGAAGTTTGTTTTTCTAGGATTACCATTTTGTCCTGTGCCCATGATGCTGTTTTTATTCTCTTTAGCGTTTAGGATACTTGAACAACAGATATTAGCTGGAGATGAACTTCATGACCAGCTGAAAGAAGAGTAATGATTCAGAACTGAGATCCTCCTGAGCACCATGGCATTCAAATAAGAACTTAGTAAAAGACCTGTCACCAAAGAGTGCATTCTAGCTGTTGGATTTGGATTTGTTTAGTTGGGCCTGGTTGATGGATCAGAAGTGTTTTGATGTAGAGTTTTGGTTGTGCATTTAAGTGGGTCATCACTGGTTGGTGGAGTGCCAGCAGCGTCACATTGGCCATATAACCAGTGGTGCACTTTACCATCATGTACAAAGTCTCCCGGCTCATTTGATAGTCAGTGGCGCCTGCATGAAGGTCATTGGAGTCCTGATGGACCACATTTGGCTCTAGCTCTGTTTGCTTTCAATGGATTTCTAAAAGGTCAAGAACATGCCTCAATTCTACAAATGATCTTAGCACCTTCAAAGGCAAACCCATGCAAAACTGCCATGTATTCAGTGACAGTTTGGGGCCTGTTTGTATAAAAGATTAGGCGTTATCAGTGAAATTTCAGACAAACTTGTATATTTGGTAAAGGCAGATTTAGTGTGTTTATAATCTGAACAGGTATTATCTTTAATACTGCTGCATTTATAAAGATGACAGGGATATGTGTAGCTCAGTCAATCACTGGGTCAATCTAGTGTAGGCTCTATAAACTTTTTTAGACTGTGATGAAATGCAGGCAATATGAACAATCAGTGTATGCATCTGTTATAGGGTTTTAGATGCATATCTTAGTTGTAAACCAATCTAGTTCCTCATTCTGTTTAAGGAATGTGGTTTAGTTTTCATTAGATGAGTTTTATCATTAGATTTCATTAGATTCAATTCAATTTCAAATGCCTTTTGAAAAAACTTACACTGTCATCCAGTTGTATTAATTTTAGCCTTATTAATATTAGATTACTGGTTATAAGCATCATTTTTATATTTCTAAAATGTATAGTTATTATTTTCATTCTTAAAAAATGCAGGGTTGCTAGTTACACAGAACATTATTTCCGTTCCAAAATTATTGGTAGTTGTCCTCAAAATGTGTTGTGTTCTCAACATTTTCTTTTATTTATATATGATTTCAATCTGTTTGATATATATTGTGAAAATTGGATTTGTTGTATCTATTTATATGTTTACTCATAGTGTGAAGGGTAGTGTTTGTTTTTGTTATTTATTATTGTTTTTTTATACATGTACTTCCATGTGTATTGTATGATTTCTGTGCTTTGTTCTAAATGTATCTCGAGAACAAGTCAGGAGATGGCTTTTAAACTTGTAGTGAATGTATGCCAAAGAGAGCTCTCTCTTTGGGCAAACGAATATTTTTGACCAAATTAAACAATCATAAATTTGATATAATTCAACTTTGTAAATATTTGCCAAGGTGATTCAAATAAAGATGTGTTTTTTTGTCATATGACCTGATTTGAGAGATTATTTAGAGCAGAACTTCAGGGTGACTATAATCATACTTATTGAGACTGACTATTAAAATAATCATTAACTTCTTCTGTATACAAGACTCTGAATTATATCTATATTGCACTGGTTTAAACACATTTAAATGTTGATATTTATAGTAAGCAAGTGACAACATAATTGTTTAACTCAGGGGTTCTCAACTTTTTTCAGTCCGAGGCCCAGTTAGTGTTCAAGTCAATGTTCTTCACTATTTATACACACACGCACACGCACACGCACACACACGCACACACACACAGAGAGAGATGCTATGGCTTTTTGTTAAATGAGAGGTCCAGCTTTTTTCCTGAGAAAACATTCTTTTGGCATCTCAACACAGCTTGGGTGTTTTGAGGCTAAAGCGTCTCTGCAGCTTTGATGGTTTTAGTGTGATAAAATTTGAAATATAGTGAACAAAGTACCATATTAGTTTTTTTGGTTCACGTTTATTTTCATGTGGCTCACGCTAGCGCACTTTTTGCCTGAAAAACATGGTGGGATCATGTGATTCACAGTTATATGATTGACAGCCACACTGAAATGAGCCAACAATCAAATTCAGAGAAGTCATTCTCAATTTCTTTAACTATACAATAACTTGTATATAACTGGCTGCGCGTGAGAGCGGCATGTGCAAATCGATGGCACCTTCCAGGCTTTATTCAAGCCCAAAGGGAGTGGGCGGTGTCACGTCATCTATATTTCTTTAAAAGTCTATGGCCGTGGCACACTGGTTGAGAATTGCTGGTTTAAATAACAAATAAATTAAAGCCCATTTTTAAATCGATCACTCAGTCTAGACCTTTGACCATGACTCAATACAATCTTTCGAACCTTAAATAAGAAATCTGAAAGACAATGGTTAAAACTTTTAAAAAAAAAATCTATGGTGTAAGGCGAAACAATCTATTGACTGAGCGCACTTCCTAGATCTTTCAAGACATGTCGGTAACATTTAAATTTGTTTCTATCATTTATTTCTACAGAGTAAAAGAGACACCTTCGTAAATGTGGTAACTCACTGCTGCCCCCTGGGAAGTGGATTATACTACAACCATAATCGTAACTAACAGCTGTTAGAGTGGGCTTTTTTGAATATTGAAAGTTTATTCAATTGTATTTAAATTTTAAGTCCACTAAAGTATAGTATGTGATGCACATCATATTGTGTGCTGAGTCACTTAGAAGATATGATCTATGGCTGTAGTCAAATACACTTTGTAACTAAAACGCGTTTACAACACCAATAAACACCACATCAACGTGTTAGTTTGTGTTGGATTGGCTGCTGAGCTGCTGTAGGGTTATATCATTGCTGTAGGCCTGATGGGGTCGGTCACACTACTCCCGAACAATGCGGAATTTCACTGCATGCGGTGCCATGCAATATGAGCCCGCCCACAAATCAGCTTCATTAAAAAAAATAAACTCATCTAAATTATAACAGGATGCTCTCTAATCTCCTATATAGCAATATGCACGTCCTAAATGTACATTTGCTTCATATTGAGTGATCCAAAAAGCCCACAGACTCAAGTCGCATCACATGACCGGATATCGCATGTCAAAGTTTCTGCCAACTGAACTTTCCGTCAGAGCGGAATCCAGAATCGCACAGCGCATGTGTGAGAACTTCCACTTTTAAGCATTATTTCGTGCATATTTGATAACTTCTTCTTCTCCTTTCGGCTGTTCCCAGTTTAGGGGTCGCCACAGCGAATCATCCGTTTCCACCTAAATCTGTCCTTAGTATCCTCTACTCTTGCACTAACTACCTTCATGTCCTCTTTCAGCACATCCATATATCTCGTCTTTGGCCTTCCTCTTGACCTCTTTCTACCAATATAACCACTATCCCTCCTCTGCACATGTCCAAACCATCTCAATCTGGCCTCTCTGACTTTGTCTCCAAAACAACCAACCTGAGCTGTCCCTCTGATGTGCTCGTTCCTAATCTTGTCCATCCTCGTCACTCCTAAACTGAACCTCAACATCCTCATCTCTGCTACTTCCAGCTCTGCCTCTTGTCTCTTCCTCACTGCTACAGTCTCTAACCCATACATCATCGCTGGTCTCACTACTGTTCTGTACACCTTTCCTTTGATTCTTGCTGACACTCTTCTGTCACACAACACCCCTGACACTTTTCTCCACCCACTCCAACCTGCCTGCACTCGTCTCTTCACCTCTTTTCCACACTCCCCGTCACACTGGACTGTTGACCCCAAATACCTAAACTCCTGCACCTTCTTGACCTCAGCCCCCTGTAACCTCACTGTTCTATTTCCCTCCCTCTCGTTCAAACACATGTATTCTGTCTTACTGCGACTGACTTTCATTCCTCTTCTTTCTAAAACTGACCTCCAACTTTCCAGGTTTTCCTCCACCTGCTCTCTGCTCTCACTACAGGTCACAATGTCATCTGCAAACATCATTGTCCATGGAGATTCCTGCCTGACCTCATCTGTCAACCTGTCCATCGTGCATATTAGATAACACCGTTCCATATTGATCTTACGTCTGAAAGGAGGATGACATTGAAGAATGGGACTTTTGTAGTTGATTAGAGTCTGAGATCACATAAGCCAAATAATTTATTCACAACACAGTGCATAATATTTTACAGCTTTATCTGCAAGATGGGCATAATAAAAAATTATTTATCCAGCAGGACTCAAAACGTTTGTGACACAGGAAACAAATGAGAACATTTTCATATATAAAGTATGTAACGTTACATAAAAAGGTCAGTCTTTTTGAGGTAAAACTTTGAAAACTAAGCTTTGAAACACTTGGGGAAAAGCTGAAATGTGTCACGCGTATTCTTCTGTACTGTTGCTCGGTGGTTAAAGGAAAGTGCTGAGAGCGCCCCCTCTGGCCAGCTGCAGGTACTCTGGTGGTTCTGTCACTGACAGTTTCTTCCTGCTCCACTCACTAACTGGGCGTTTCTCCAAACATTTCTTCATCATCTCACACAGGTCCTGCTGCAGATACTGGAGGTTTTCCCTGTCAGTAAAAAAGATTTAGTCAGTGAAATATTGCTTATCAGTCAATCGCAGTAGAGGGCCATTATATCTGATTGGAAAGTTTTGTGGTTGGCCACCCATTCAACTTAACATCCATAAGATCAACAATGATGCCTTGATGTGCTATAAGCACACGTATTACTACATAATAAGCAAAAACATTTGTTCAGTTTGGTACATGGTTTAATTTTCATGATTTTTACTGTAGTTTAGTAAACAGTTATGTTTTTTAATGACTTTTCCATTTACATACCAGAAATGCAATGGCTAATAAATAACACTGCATATACAACAGTCTGGTCAATAGAGGGTGCAACCCACCACTCACTGCTCTTTGACTGTATGTAGAAAATACTTTGTTTATACATTTTTTTTTGTTTATAAGTCATATGCATTTATTTTAACGTTGGCTGTAGTTTCTGATTTGTTGAGATGGCACTGTTTACACAAACTCAAGGGCGCAATCCCCATTAATTTTATAGACTGCCATTTCATAGCTTGCCCTGTGCCAGCCAGACATTAATTTGTGAGAAGGGAGATATGAAAATGGAGAAAGTGGCACCAAACAATTCTGTTAAATGAAAAACTGCATATGCATAAAAATTAAAACACAAAATTGTAAGTTCTTTCTGTATTTAAATAAACAAATGTGATGGTAAGTGTAGTCTCCCTTTAAATACAGTATTTCAAAATTTATTATTAAGAGATTTTTGCAAGACTGATGATTGTATATTAGATTATAGAAGGCTATTTACTTGTGGTATATTGTGGTCTACAATGTTTACTCTGCCACAATATTTTTTTTGTGAAGATAGAAACATTTGTTGTTTTCTACTTCTGGATAAAAAATGCATAAGGATACATAAATTATGAAAAGTCTTACGCAGATGGAGGTGTTGGGAGATTGTAGTTTTTCCCAGCGACTCCTGTCAGCCAGTAGGTCATCTCGTTTCCTTTACCCTGTGGTTTATAGGACGTCCAGTAACCATTTACAATTGTTTTAATAAAGTCATATGAATTCAATTTATATACAGTTGAAATATCGAATATCTGAAACAAATTAACAATTGCATTTTAATGACGAAATATTTTATATTAATTATGGAAAAAATTTGACTCATTATCCAATAATTATGAATAATTGACAACTAAATGCTTAAAAATCACACTCAGTGTCAGTATGAACCAAAAAATGATTTTTTTTTTAATTGAGAAAAAACTGAAAAACTAAATGGCCCTGAGAAAAAAGGAAATCCTATCGAAAGTAAAAATCTGAACAATCCCAGACCTTTAGATACGTTTCTCATCTCTCTTCATACTCAAACGTACAGTCTGTCCTCTGGAGAATACTGATGGTTGAGTGACTTGCATGGATTCGTAAAGCTGCAGCGGGAATAATTAAACCATTAAAATATTTATTCAACATTTCTTTACTGAAAAGAAACCTTTTCTTCTCTCAAAATCACTCATCCCACCCAACAACCCCACAAGCAATATGCATGTCGCAGAGAAGCATACACTGACTCTGCAAAAAAAAAAAGTCACCTCCTCGATTTAACTACGTCCGAGCCTCCTATTGGATAATTACTGCATGGGCGAATATCTTTAACTCTTTCGGTGAAATAAGTTGCTTCTCATTTCTGAAACAAGCGCGTCGAAAGACACATCCTGTGGTCGTTTTTTTGAGAAGGGTCAAATCATTGGCAGAGAAAATATCTGAGAGAATTGCAGAAACTACTAAAATTGGGTCAAGAATTGTCCAATGCATTATTATTAAAAACTAGAAGAATAGTGAGGACCCATCATCTTTGAAGAAGAAAATATTCTGAATGATCAAGACCGGCAATCACTTAAATGTTTCGTGAAATCAAACAACAGTAAAACTCATAGCTATGATAAATAGTGAAAGTAAGAGCAAGAAGGGAACTCAAGGGAAATACACTCTTCAGGGAGGCTAACCGGAGAAAAAGGCTTCAGTTTGCTACACATCTTATACATTGGATTCTGGAGCAACGGATCAATGTCATGTGGTCTGATGAGGTTAGAGTTACCCTGTTCCAGAATGATGGGCGCATCAAGGTAAGAGTAAGATGAAGAGATGCAACTATCATGCATAGTGCCCACTGTATTAGGTTATTCCATCTATGGATTTTCTTCCCTGATGGCATGGGCAAATTCCAAGATGACAATGCCAGGATTCATCAGGCTCAAATTGAATGATTAAGGGAGCAGGAGATTTCATTTTCCAGACCTTAACCCCATTGAGAATCTGGAGAAGCCAGATGCAAGATCTTGGAGAAAAATTAATGTAATCTTGTGACCGTGCAGAAGCTTATTGAGACAACACCACTGCAATGTGTGTGATAACTAAAGCTAAAGCTAAACTCCAACTAAATATTAGCATCCGTAACCTTTTTTTTTTTATGGTGGTGTTTTTTTTTTTACCAGGAAGTGTAATAGTTGATCAACAAATTGGTAGAATACACAAACCATAACACAGAACCTTGAACCAGTATGTAAGAGCAGAAGAAAACGAAATAAAAGTATACAGTACTGTAAGAGCTTTATCCACTTTCCACGATTGAAAATGTAGTTTTATGATTGGGAATCAATCTGGTGACGCCAAAAATCGATCTGGCAGAGTTTTAGGACCTCACTTCAGGAACCGTTACACATTTAACAAAACTACAACGAGAAAGTGCTTTCATTGTAACAATTTCATAAGTTTAAACAGTAGGAAAGATTTAATACTTCCCTAACATAAAAGTCCTAGACTTTGGCCAATATTTCTCTGTTAAGAAACCAGCTGCTGGATTACTCACGTAGACCAGTGGACTCCATCCTCGATGCTGTGTTGACTGTGTCTCCAAACAGACAGTATCTGGGCATCTTAACACCCACCACACCAGCAGCACAGGGCCCTGCTCAATAAAGTATTACACATCCATAATTTTTTCCTATTTCTCCTGCTGTTTTCCAGTGACCCAGTGCTTGATTGAGGTAAATAAAATCAAAGTTAGCCTACACTGAATTGAAACATACATTTTTGCAGCTACATTTGAAAACAAAGTGTGTCGTTTCCAATGCCTAAAAACGAGCAGTGTCCTTTCACCTGAATGCACTCCGATGCGGATCCACACTGGGATCCCTGGCAGATGGCTCAGCTGAAACGTGCCCATAAAAGCCAGGATATCCAGTGCCATCAGACAAATATCCATTGCATGTCTGTTCCCATTGCGTCGAGGAAGACCAGACACCACCATGTACGCATCACCAATTGTCTCAACCTAAAATGAGCAAACAAGATACGTCACCTGGAAATTCTGAAGAGCTAGCCAGAGATAGCAGGTGTGACATACCTTATAGACGTCGTGGTTGTCCAGGATGCTGTCAAAGTTTTTGTAGATGTCATTGAGCATGTCCACCACCTCCATGGGGGTGCTAAAGTGACAGAGTGTGGTAAAGCCAACAATGTCACTGAAGTAGATGGTGACCTCATCAAAGAGCTCCGGCTCCACTATTCCCGTTTCCTTCAGAGAGCGTACCACTGGCCTGCCACACATCCAGGATAACAATTATCTGGTTTGTAACCTGCACTGTAAGTAATGGCATTTATAGTCACCTTACTGCAGAAGAATTTCGGGTGAGACCCTAAATTGACAAGTTTAATAAAAGGTTTGTTGTTTGTGTTTCTTCTATTCGGAATATAACATATACACTCACTGGCCACTTTATTAGGTACACCTTGATAAAAACCTTCGAAAATGCTTTAATCCTTCATGGGATAGATTCAACAAAGTTTGGTCCATACTTACATGATAATATCATGCAGTTGCAGCAGACTTGTCCACTGCACATTGTCCAAGGCATTTGCGCCTTGTTGGGACTGCTGCTCACAGGATATTTTTTCTTTCTCAGAACATTCTCTGTAAATTCTATTGTTTTTTTGTGAAAATCCCAGTATATCAGCAGTTTATATACTCAGTTTGAACTGCAGCAGATTGGCCAGACCATGATTCTATGCATTAATGCAATGAGTTGCTGCAATGTTGATGACAAATTTGCATTAACAAGCCATTGGACAGGTGTACCTAATGAAGTGGCCGGTGAGTGTAGTTCAAAATGTTCTTTAATAATCAAATAATCAAATAATAATCAAATCTTTACTACTAACTAGTCACAGTTCTTTATTATTCTGCAATAAGATTGTTATTTTTGTTATTTCTTTTTTTTGATACATTTGTGAGACTGCGGTGGACTGGCGACCTGTCCAGGCTGTACCCTGCCTCTCACCCAATGTGAGCTGAAGCAGACCCCCGTGAGCCCGAAAGGGAATACGCAGGCAGGAAAATGAATGAATGAATGAATGAACATTTGTGAGTTGTCCTGACTGTAATTGATGGTATCAGTTGTGGTGATGCTGAAGGCGACTTTTCTGAGAAAAGTCTGAAAATTACATTTTTATTATCTATTTATGACTGCAATGTGGTCATAAAGTTTTATTGTGGAAATTCATTGCTTCCAAGTGGTGTGACAAAATGGTTATGATTTCACTCAACGTCAAAACGCACAGTGGGTAGCACTGTGGCCTTCTATTTAGAAGGTTGCTGGTTTGATGCTCGCTGATGAACTTACTGAAAAGAGTTTGCTCTGGGTACTCTGTTTTCCCCCACAATCCTAAAAAATGCAGCATGTTAATTGATTAATCCAAACTCTTCTTAGGTGTGAATGTGTGTGTTGCCCTGTGATGGACTGGCAACCTGTCCAGGGTGTACCCCCTCCTCTCGCCCAATGTGCGCAGGAGATGTGCACCAGCAGACCCCCGTAACCCCGTAAGGGAATAAACTGGTTAGAAGAAGAATGAATGAATGAAGTTTGGGGCCTTTAGATCATTTTTTACTACTTTACAATAATTTTTTTTACAAAAAATTAAATTCAGAGTATTAAATGTCAGGTTTTTGTGCATAAATCCCCACAAAAAGCAAATACAAGGTCAAAACAATGTAAAAATTGTATAAAAAAAAAAGTTCTCTCCCAAACATGAAACAGTATCCAAATCACGTTTTGTGCCATTGTGCTTTTTTAGCCAGAACTTTGAAAAACACAAGTCATATCACAGGTCTTGTACTTCAAAGGGTTATCTTGTCTATTCACCACAAGACGTCACTGATGGCACAGATTTGGGGTCTGTAAAATGATACTGAAAGACAAACGCGCATTTTCTTACATTTTAATCATGTAAATGTCATAACTCTTGCAAGGTTCATTAAAAAAAAATATCCAAACTAATATTCTTTTTTGAAACCTACACATTATATTGGATATTAATATTAAACTATAGCTGGGTTGTGTCTTTCCTACTTCATTCAAAACAGCGTGTGTGATTGGCAGACGCACCGGTGTCTGCAGAGACTTCTAAGATTAAAAACACTTATTATTCACTGGGAAAAACTTTTAGTTCATGGAGATGCTTTCACCATACTGTTTTGCTTAATGGACCTTGTTAAAAATAATTTTATTCATATTTGTATTCAACATGTGCTAGGGAGTGCTAGAGGGTTCAGACTCTCTTCTAGCTCAATCCTCAAATACTATGATTTCCTGAAAGCGAATCTCAATGTTGCCATATACTTGATAAAGATAAAGAATGAAAGAAACTAAGAGACGAAATGGGTGTCTTCGCACTTTCTGTGTTTGATCCTTAAAACTCCCTCTCCAGTATAGTGACCAGAATCCCAGTTCCAAATTGCTTGTCTACCTCTGACTGTGTGAGTGCTGTGTCTGTGCAGTTCAAACCCAGGCAGGAGCATGAAGTTGAGGCAGTCTGCTCTGTCTCTCTCTGCCTTGTAGAGTGCTGTACGCTCCTCCACTAGACACTCCAGGTTTCGGGAGTACATTTGCAGCCGGCGAATCAGATTCTCCATGTAGCTCTCCTGCTCTTGATTGTCCTGACTGGTTAAAGCCGAAGAAGATTTCATTCAGATTTTCTGCACCTGAGCGTTTAATTCTACTGTCAAAGACATGTTGAAAATGTACCTGACTATCTTCCATAGAGTAATTTCGATCTTTTTAAAGTCTGGTCTTTTGTCTGGGTCCTCATCCCAACAGCTTCTGATCAGCATGCACACCTCCAAAGAGAATGATTGAGAAGACATCACAGTCATATACAGTAGCAACTAGTGCCGACACTGTTGGAACTTTATCAGGAGTGACCCCTTTAACAACCAGCCATTAAAACACTGGTGCATGAAAAGGCTAATTATTTTTATTTCAAACTTACAAACTTACTTCTTGTTCACTTTCACTGGGGTTGTCAAAGTTAAGATCAGGCCTGAAGAATGAGTTTGTACTGGGGTACTGCACTCTGGCCAGTTTCTCTAGTAAGGAAGAGCACATTAGATAAAGGCTTGTGCTGCTGAAAATAAAAACATACAATGTTCACAATGAAAATGATAAGTATATCTCCCATCTCTCAAAAAGTGAAACGGCAAATACGTTTTTTTTTTTCCACATTACTCACTGAATGAAGAATAGAAATGCTTAGAGGCCATCAGGCAACATGAACCTCTATACACATACCCGGTTGTTTAGAAAACAGGGAATTTTCTGAAGATCAAACGCAGCATCATTTTCATGTAACCCGAATTATTCATGTAAAGAGAAAACTTTGTTTTCGGGGTTTTGGAGGGAGCAGCACTGGCCTCTTGTTACGACCGAGTAAAGGCTTCCACACACAGATCCGAATTTTTGGTCCGAAGTTTTGTGCGACAACATGCCTCTATCGAAAACTATGGGACATCACACATCTGATTGAACAAGTGTTGCCAATGAAAAATAGTTTTGGATTTCCATTTCGGATTTGTTTTTCTCAAGGAGAAGTACCAATGAAAGCTGGCTCTTTTGATGATGATGGCGCTCATCCCACATTTTTTAGAGACTTCCACAGGAAACAGGAAAAATATATTGAACCACAAATGCTCTCTTATCTCCACTTTTTTGTCAAACAGCTCCCTGTGATCAGCCACCTACAGTTCAGATTTTTTCAATGTGTTCTTTAATTTCTTCTCTTTTAGGATTAGGCCTCTACACACCAATTGAGATTTGCATGAATCTTCAGATGGCTTCTCACCAGGGTGCTTTTTGTCTGGGTTGATGAAATGCAATGATGCTCCCTGTCCGAAGATGGCGTTTGCACTATAACTAATGCACTCCGTGCCACACAGGGAAACAGGAAACATAGATGGGAATTTAATTCTCCGATAAGTTTGAGGGAGCTGTCTGGCCTAACTGCTAACAAGATGCCTCTCTTGCATTGCAGCTTGATAATATTGGTTGGAGGTGGGGGTTTGTCATTGTCGTCACGGCCTGTGTTTGGGGTCAATTTTCAGACACGCTCGTCGTTAACTTGACACAGACTCATTTGGAGGCTTCTGATTGGCTGATACGACTTCAGGGATGTAAACCTCCACCTGAAAGTTTGGTATGGTGTCTACTGAATTTTTGTGTGGCCATGATTATTTTTTTTAAATAAACATGTTGATGTGACCATGGCATCAGAGTGACCGTGTGATGTCTTTATAACGATGTGGATGAGATAACCTATTAGAAATTTACCAACTAATATTTGTATTGACTGAAGCTAAACTAGTAGCTCATACAGTTTAAATGTCTTTGTTAGACCAGAACGGGACCAGAACCAGAAGAGGGCCACCTATTCCATACAGAAACCATGCCTAGAGGAACTTAACTGATGGTACCAGGAATATTTATTCAGAATTGAAGCTAAACTCTGCAGGGCTACTCTCCTGCAGGAATGACTTTGTCAAATCATGTCTTAGACTATTGATTTAATGGCTTCACCAGTATAGCTGTTCCTGTTTGATGGTGTATATCCACCTGTTCAATGCCTCACCAATTCGATCAGAGCAGAGGCTGGAGTAGAAGGTACACCTCCTCATCATGATCTCCTGTGAAATTATTGCAAAACTGTACACATCTCCTTTTTGAGAGATCCTTGGCTTCCTTAAGTGTTCAGGAGATGTCCACAGATCTGAGGAACATTACTGACTGTTCATAAATGGTGACTGGGATTTAGAAAATGTAAAAAAAACTATTTCGGTTCACCTTTACAAGGGCTCAGAATAGTATTGAACCCAAAGTCGGCAATCTTGACTACCATACGGTTGTCCACCACACAGTTGGTAGATTTAAGGCGTCCGTGGATGGCAATGCTGCTCGCGTGAAGGTAAGACATTCCCTGGAGGAGAGCAAAGAGTTCACTGGTAGGACTTCAGTGGGATTGAATACTCAACAAGACTGGAAGCTGGAAGAAAGACCTTACTTTAGCAATGTCATACATGACAGAGATCTTAAACTGCCAGTCCATGAAGGTCTCTTCGGGGTATGAGATGTTATCATCGAGAACATGCTGCAAGATTGAAAAATCCACAACTTAGCATGATTTAAGTTGTGTGTGTGTGTGTGGGGGGGGGGGGGCTATTACTGATCGGACCAGTTTTAATTTAGACACTTAATTAGACACTTTAGACATTTAATTAGACACTTAACATCTTGGGCACTGGAGAGGGTCGTGCCTCCTGGAGCGGTCAGAGGACCAATAACATCTGGCACTGACCCGCTTCGGGGACCGGTCTCTCCCCCGGTACCCCATATACCACTTGGACACACTACATTTAGGATTGGAGGGCTAGTCTCTTCTTCCAGGTCTGATGGGTGGGGCTGCAGATCTGTGCCCCCCCCCAATTCTAGGTCGTAGAAGACTGCCCTCTTATTTTACGTACATATTAGGCACGTAGGGACTGGGAGGTGGTGCCTGGACGTCATCCGTCAACCAACGGTGATGCTCCAGGACATCACTCCCCACTTTTAATGCAACTTATCTCTTCCACATATACACAAACACATACACTTTTTATATAATGTGAATATATAATGTGACTCACCCGGAGAGATCCTCTCTCCCCATATTCAAACACTCCGAAGTAATCATGGTCAAACTTGACCGTCCCATAGAATTTCGTCAGGTTGTTGTAATCGATCTTCAAGAGCTGAAATCAAATGTGGATTTTATATAGAGAACAACAATGTAAAGTTAAAAAATGCATTTCGGTGAGAAGGAAATACCGCATTGAGCTCTATCCTCTGTTTTTCACTGAAGCTTCCGTCTGTGAGCCTTAATTCCTTCAGAATGACAATCTATATGGAAAATGAAAATATCGTGTTGATTGCACATGTCGATTTATTCTAAGCTAAACTGCTAGAGTAGGAAGTTCATTCTCGGCACTGGTCTAGCTCTGGACCCCGCCTATTTCTAAAAAATGTATCACTGACAATAATAAAAAGAATGAAAAGTACGAAACAACTGTTTCTACTTCTGAGGGACCTTTTTATTTACTGTCTACTCTGGCAAAAGGGACCGTTTTCAAGACAGTTCACCTCATTTTTCTCTATAGGTGACTATAGATATGAAATCCTATAATAATTTCTGATAGGTTTATATTTGAAGTATTTATGAAAACTCTCTTAAACACAAAATTATAAATATGCCAATGCTATCCGAATGTTACGTTCTGACACCACGCTGCTCCACTCTCCAAATGTTAGAAAGGGCTGAAACTTTAATTATCATTATATCAAAAGTCAAGGTGTCCTAAAATAACAATAACACGTGTTATTCAGATGTGCAAGTTAGAGAAGAAAGCCCCGTGTGGAACAAACGTGTCTTACCTTTAAATTTTGTTTTCAATATTTATTTTTCTTTTTTTTGCACCTTCACTCTAACCGTTATTATGGCACATTATTGTCACTCTATACATAATGTTTGGCTTCATTTAAAACTGATTTAAAGCTAAAGTTAAAGATGTCACAAACAAAGCAATCTGATTAGCATTTTCTCCTATCTGTTTGGTCTTCAAATTTGGTTTCTTGCCATTACTTCATAAAGCCCAAAAAGAAAGAATAACAGAACAAAACGAACTTGACACCCCTCCCCCCCATGTATTTATAATTTTCTGATACAAGTTTCTGTTCCACTGCCTGCTTCAAACAAAAACTGTGGATGCTGATATAAAACTTGCTTCTTACATGGAATCAGCTGGAAAAGAACGAGAGAAATCCAAAATGTTCAGCACCTTTTTATCATATCGTGCCCGACGAAGAAAGTAGCTGCTGTTTTCCTTAGCGTCTTCTTCAATCTAATGCATCAAAATAAAATAATGCAAAATAACATAAAAACAACACAGATGTGACATGCTAAAGCAAAGCAAGGCATTGGGTCTCTACCTTCAGAGAGACTGTATTCCACTCGTTCACTTCTAAAGGTATAATGAGCTGAGATGAAATGTGAGACCATCTTTTCTGCATTTGACGGTAATACCGATTTTGCCTATGAATTAAACACAATGCAACATGGTTAGTATTCTACATTGCACCAATTTTAGTTTTCTTTACTTTATTTTCGTGTCAAATCGACACCTTAATTCTCACCAGTAAAATATGAAGGCCAGTGTGCCCATAATGGCAACTATAGCCGTGCACAAAGCTATGACAATCACGTTGAACTGAAAGTCTAAGGAAATAAATATAGAGAAAAATGTATTAAGACTTGTTCTTTGATGGAACAATTTACAACAAAGCACAAAGTTCCAAAACATTTGTGAATTCATGTTGTTTCAAAAGGAGGAGATAAGCCGGTGTCCCTATTGACGTGTTACCAAGGCCGTGTAGTGTTACATTTGTACACTGAGTTATGAATTTTCTGTAGATGTATTATATAAAATGTGCCATTCAGACAGACTAAACCACTGTTTCACAGTTGTGTGTGATGTTGAATGAAGGAATCCCAAACCTTTTGAGTCTTGGTCATTAGGTAGATGGAGCTGTGGCCAGATGAAGGACGGAGAAGTATCTTTTAGTGTGACTTCTCTAGTGGAAGAATTGAATTCATAAAGAATCTGGTACTAAAGCAGAGAGGAGAAAAGGGTAAATATGCAATAATAACTCCACAATTCATCTTGAAATCACACACAGCAACATTTAAACAATTGTTTTGCTGACGGTTAAATGCAGACAAAGATTTACATAAAAATAAGATATGAGACTGGTCAAAGGGATGATCAGTCAGGTTTGGTGTATTTACCCTCGGAAAACGTACACCGTTTTTACGTTAAATAAACCCTTAGTTGTCCGGGGCTTTTTGATTTTTTTCACTACTTTACAATTTGCATTTTGCAATGATTGATATATATTTTTGTTGTACTATCTTTTTTACAAATATTTTTTTCACTACATTACACAATTATTTCACAACAATTCTGACAGTGTACATAAAATACAATTATGAGTATTAAATTGTAATTTTTAAACTGTTGGACAAACAGTTTTTATGTTTTATAACAAAGATCAAAAGTGTTGAGACAAAATAAAAATTCATAAATCCCCCCAAAGACAAGGTCAAAACAATGTGAAATTGTATCAAAAAAACCTAAACCTTATACATTGTTACACTTTTTGTTCCATTGTGCTTATTTGTGCCAGAACTTTGAAAAATACAGACCACATCACAGGTCTTGTACTCACAAGGGAAATACCTTCTTTTCACCACTAGATGGCACTGATGGCAATGATTTGGGGTCTGTAAAATGAAACTGAAAGACCATTGTGCATTTTCTCACATTTTAATTTGGGTTACTTTTAAATTATGTGCAATAGCTCTTGTTATGTTCATTTAAAAATATCAAAACTAATACTAACCTTTTTTAAACCTACACATTATATTTGAAATTGCGGTCACATCATTTCTACTTAATACAAAACAGCCGCGGTTGGCACAAGCACCAGTGCATGCTGAGACTTCTAAGGGTTAAGCAACACTCATAGACATGTGCTGGCCAGACGGTCTTAGGTTTTTGGTTTCATCATCACAATTCCTCCAATCTCCTGCCTTTTTACACAATTATAACCATCTGCAAGTGATGCAAAATGGTTGAATACACCAAATTTTAGCTTCAAAATGCTTCAAAAACCTATGACCTGTGACACAAGTTTCTATGCTCTAAGGCAGGGGTGGGCAAAGTCATTCCTGGAGGGTCCCTACTGGTTTTTGTTTTAGCCTTGCTTCAGTACAAACACTGGCCCATTAAACAAACCAAGTTGAGCTTAATTAGTAGAACCAGGTGTGTTTCATGAAGGTTGCATCTTAACTATGCAGGGCTGCAGCCCTCCTTGCCCACCTCTGCGGGAATGCTCCAGTCAGCATGGAAATGGCTTGCTATAAACACATTTAGCTTCATTATCTCTCTTCTGCACCCATAGTTTTATACAAACTGCCAGGTATAGAAAAGGCTGCAGTTTTTAAAACTAAAATTTGAACTTATAACCTATACCATTTGCCCTTTAAATTTAAATGTCTGCCTAGACCTTTGTCTGGACTGTGATTACTCAATGCTTTCAGTGTGCAAAATTTGTTGCTAGGTTGTGATTATGACCATGATTTGTTTATTCTATAATATTTTGTACTCATTTTACAGACCTTTTCATGCGGCTGGATAAATAAATAATAAAAAGAATCTTAGAAATCCAAATGGATATGGACACCCTATTAAAACCAGTTGACATGACAAACACATTTACAATGTTAAATTGTGATAAAGACATTTGAAGAAGTATTTACTATTTTTATTGTGTAAAGTTTTCATTTACGTACATGTGCGGGAACGTGTCTGTAATTGTGTGCTGCATACCTCATTATCAGTGTTGGTGTAAATCAAGGAAAAGATCAGATCCCTGTCTCCATGTTCATCTAGCTGATACTCTCCTGCTATTCCTGTGGTATGGCATTGAAGAGCTGAATTATTCTATAGCTTGCTAAACTCCACGATAGACGGCAAAGGAGGCTTACCTTTGAAAGACACATTTCTGAAAAAGTTGGCGCTGACAGACTCCATATCCTGAATTTGAGAAAAGCCTGTGTCCTGGATTTTTCTCATCACCTGGCTGAAGAGCAGCACAGCATCGTGATATGCTGCAATATAATCATTCATCTGCAAACAGGGTAAGAGAGTAAAAGTGCACAATGTGATTATTTTGCCGCTTGAGGTCACATTTTGAAAAACAAATGATTTTTTTGTAACTGCGACCAGTGTATTTCTGTGTGACTTCCATGAAAGTGAAACGGTGGTAGCTTGATGCTACACTAACTGCGATATTATGCATTTTAAAAATGAACACATTTTGATTCATTAAATCATTGAAACCAAACAAATCATTGCTAATTTCAATCTTAAATATTGTACCTTTTATAATCATAGACACGTCAGATCATTTTAAAACAATAATGTTTCAAAGAATGCCAATGTTTTTAATTATTTGATACAGAGCTAAACAAAAATAACTCACTGTGTTGTTTCCAGAAGTGTCTATGGTGTATTGCCTCGTGTTCGGCATTGTGAGCACCAGGACGTTCCTCATAGCGTCAGTAGAAAAAGCATTATAATACCTGTCACTGAGGCAGAGAGAAACAATTGTTTTCTACCTGAAACATCCAGTTTGCCCATCTATTTAAAAACAATAAATCCTTATTATTTAAAGGATTCATTACTTTGCTATTCACAAAAATACATTATACTACCAAAAGTGTTCACTCACTCCTTCGTCCAAACAATTCAATTCATGATCTAGTCAATATTATAGCCACATGTGTATAAAATCAAGCAATGTGCAAACTCCTGTACAATAACAGGGCTCTCAGAGGCTCAGTGAATTCCAGAATGGTACCGCTATAGGATGACACGTGATAAAAGTGCAGTCGTACAATTTCCTCACTTCAGATGTATGTGAGTGGAATTATAAAAATGAAAAGACAAAATATGTGTGGAGGTAAAAGCATCTGGGAATGACAGAAACTCAAAGTGGTAACAAGATGAACTCTCTCTGGGCAGAGTTTCATGTGAGAGGTGGAATTCCTTATTGTCTTAAAGTGTCACTTTTTAAAGAGGAGGCTTTATTTGTAATATATATATATATATATATATATATATATATATATATATATATATATATATATATATCTTAAATTTGTAAATTATTAAATAGTTTACTTAAGAAAAGTCAGTATAATCCATATATTTTATTTGTTCTTGTGATCTATACAAATTATGATAAAAAATGCTTTAATCACAAAAACAGTGATTAAAAGCTGAGGTACATACAGCACCATTCAAATCCCTAAACCTCATAACTGTACATAGAGCAAAGATCCTATAAACATGAAGGATTTTTGGTGTGGACTATGGCTGACTTTCCCAGAGTTCTGAATTTGCCTGAATTTGCCTGAAGAGTAAAAGCTGGCGTGTATGCAAATCACGGGTTAACGTCATATACAATTATTCATTCATTAATTTGTTTTCGAACTCACTTATTCCCTTTTTTGGGGTCACGGAGGTTTGTTGGTGCCTATCCCCAGCTCACTTCGCAGGGAACACATTCACTCACACATTCACACCTAAGGGGAATTCAGATACTTCAAATAGCCTGACGCATGTTTTGGGGATTGTGGGGGAAACCAGAGTACCCGGAGGAAACCCATGCAAGCACGGGGAGAACATATAAACTCCTTCCAGCAAACTCCTTCACCAGTGAACCTTGAACCGGCAACCTTCAATTTTTTTTTTTACTTTGTACAGTCCTGCTTAAAAGCCAGCACATGTGCTTCATTTGAGCTGGACAGTTTTGTTATCTCCAGGGGAGTGAATTTATTTTCATTTATTTTTTCCCATGGACCAGTTTGCATTAATAACATCAGGACAGGAGGGTATTAAAAGGAAAGGGGGGAGTGGATGAGAGATGTAGGTGAGGGGGAAAGATTCAGGAGTGGGAACCTTCTAACTGAAAGGCCACTATATAAATACTATATAAATACTTTTGCCACTATATTGTACCCTCTGGTTCAGTTTAGCATATTACTAGCTCTGGAACTAAAGGAAGGTGCTGAAGGTGAATTACTGACTTGTAAAGGTCAATCAGAAGAAAAACGATTTTATCATCAATGTCCAAAGTGCCGTTCTTCAGGTCTATGATGTCATCAGGTGTCCCACACAGAATGAACACTATGAAACAAATGTACAGATGCTTTATTTTAAAATGAGAAGTACTGTTCAATGTTTTCACACATTTCTCTGAAAAATCTTAGGGTAAGCAAGATTATACAAACGCTTGAAAGATTATCAACCAAATGATTGCGAACATTTCAAATTAAACTTTTGTCTTTGGTTGAATAAGTTCTTACAGTTACTCTCCCGCTTATTGTTTCCCAGAACCGCGCTGAGCTCATCGTCTTTTCGTAGAATTACAATTTTCTTCAACCGGGGGGAAAAATTGCCAGAGGACACCTCAAGAGCATTTATATACCTACAGAAAAGGGAGCAACTGTCATATTTTTGTCTTAACGAAAGAAAATCCCTGCATTTTATTCATAAACCCTTGCTGCCCTCACCAGAAGCAATCCTCAGTGTTGTTCTGCTTCTTGTACAAATATGCCGTTTCCCAAGAAGGCTTGATATAATCAGAGTGTTTCCAGAAGTTCCAGAAGAAGCTGGAGATTTTTCTGGCAGGAGGCAGAAGGCGAGTCAGGTCTCTCTTGAAGTCACATGACATCCCAAAGCTTCCCGCTGACAGGATGGGCATGTTTAGGTTCAGACCAATCTCCAGACTATGCACACAACACAACATCTGTTAATTCATTCCGTTAAAATGTATTTATTTTATATGTATTTATTTTGGTTTTGGGGTTTTTAAAGTTTTATTACGAATGAACGTTCACCAGCTGACAATAAAAAGCTATAAATAAATGTTAACATTTAGAAGTCCAGGGCCTTTTTGAGCGTTTTTTTAACTCCTTTAAAAAAATTAGCTCTAATAAATTACCCTTTAAACAACTCTTTGTGGTAATGCTTGATATCATTTTTTAGCACAACTCCAGCTTTTTCTTTGCAAATATGTTTTCATTATATTACACAATAATTCCACAACAAACCTGAAATTGTACTGTCAATAAAAAAAATTAAATTCGGAGTATTACGTTTTGTCTTTTTTTACAGCCAAAACCTCAAAAACAAATCTCAAGTGTTGAAACAAAATAGGCACACAAATAAAGCAAAGACAATGTCAAAACTATGTGAAGATTCTATACAAAAATGTAATTCTAACATTTTAAAATTAATTAACTTGAAAATGATGTGTCATACCTTTTTTAATGTTCATTTATAACCAAAAATATCAAAAGTAATACCTTTTTTTATAAAATTAAAAAATAGGTGGGTTACATCATCCCTTTTCTTAATTCAAAACAGCTGCTGTGATTGTCACATGCCCTCTTTCCTTTTAGTGGCTTAATACTTATATCCTTTAAGTTCTGAAATAAATCACACATGAGTGATTACATCACAGCATTTTTGGTGGATTTGGGCATAATGCGTGACAAAAAAAATGTATGAGCTCACATACTCAACCATTTGGAAAGTGGCATAAGTGCAAGTTGGTCCCAGAAGAGCACATCCCTCCTCCCCAGCATTCTACCCAAAAAATAAGAAGCATTAAAGATGAAACATTTTATTTAATTTATTTACATAGAATGTCAGAGAAATGAAAATGCCCAGCACTGACCGCAAGACTGTTTAAAATCTCAACCCCCTCACAGGCGCTACTGCTGCAGCCTTTTTTCAAGTAGTAGATGGTTTGAAACCCTCTGAAGTTAACCGATAAATTCACACCTTAAAAGAGGGGAAAAAGAGAGAGCACTCACAGTATTTAGAAGCCGACATCAAAGAGTAATATATAAAGTGATAACATGTTAATGTTGGCATTTATGAGCATTTGTAACAATAAAAAAACCTGAAATTTTCAAAACACAGAAAAAAGGTGTTTTTAGCCACACCCTAAACATGGTAATAGCCAGATGCCAAAGACTATTGATACTTTCCTGTGGCTCAATTGGTAGATCATTGCGCTAACAACACAAAGGTCATGGGTTCAAATCACAGGTAAAGCAGGAATTAACAAAATGTGTTAAATGTGTTGAAATGTAAGTCTCTTTGGATAAAAGCAGTATATCTGAACCTCCTACCACTAACTCAATGTGAGGAGAGTGGATCATGTTTTGATTTTCAATGATGTGCGAGTCTGGAAAGGCATCTCCTCTTAATTGCGCACATTATTTTACACCTCAGGGTCAATTTTTTGAGTGTGGCGCCGCTTTATCTGGAAGCAACTAATTCTTAAGTAATGCCGTGTTAGTTGTTCTTATATTCAACTTAATGTCTAGCATCAAATGCTTCCAGGTCAAGAATAAAACCCTCCCCTTGCCAAGGTGAGCATCATAGAGACATCTGCTCCCTCCATTCAAGAGTTGTTAGTGACAGTTTCCAACCCGCGCCAATTATTTCTACACACAGACATGTAGGCGTGCTTATCTGTGTATTTATCACTGCATTTATCACTGCATTTATCCTTTAAATGAACATCTGTCAGTGTCCCCCTAAAAATTCGGACAATTTTCAAATGTACTGACATTCAGCTGAATGTGATGAAGGCCTCATCTGCCTGGCCTCTCTTCTGTTGCCAAATCACTTTACATTGTATGGAATAAAACAGTTAGTTTTTCTGTCTCTCTTAATGTTCAACATTTGAGCTGAATTTACATAATTTAACTGATGTATATGATCTACAGTGTTTTTTATCAACTGTATATGTGTTCTGAACAATCATAAAAATTTCTGCGGAGAAAAAGGCAGGAGAGGTACACAGCTGCCAGGCCTCAAGCTAAAGGGCACTGGTGACCGTAAGAGATTACAGCACCTCTGCTAAAGAAAAATAGAAGTAGCTGTAGCGGCACAGTTTTCTTCACTGGCAGAGACTTTTAGAAATGCAACACTTCTACAAACAAGTTATCAATTCTTTTCTTCAGATGGAGTGTTGTATGGACTTCAGTTATAAGTAAAGGCAAGTGCATGATAACGTTTTTGTGTTTTATAAATGCTACAGTTTGTGTGTGGTTAAATTTTTCAATGAAATTTTAAGCAAAACATGTCAATCAAATGTTAAAAAAAGCTACGCTTTCATTCATTTATTTCACTATACAAAATTTCACGAAGCAATACAAGTTGCCAGCCAATTGCTGCCCACATTTCAGGAAGAAAGAAGAATATACGTTAAAAAGGAAAAAATATACATTTAAAAAATAAATACAAATAAAATAGGCAACACAGATATTTAAGGAGGATGCCGTACACTACTTCACATTGGCTTTTACATTTGAATACATTTAGCTTCTACATTTTTATACATTTCAGAGAATTCAGAAGAAGAGTAAGTTCTTGAAATATTTATTTATTATTCATTCGCTACTCTGTATGGTTTGAATTTGTTCTTATGTTTGAAAACATGACTCAGAAGCCATGAACCTGACTTCACGCAAAATAAAAAATACCATTCATGACACCTTAAAGATATAAATATAAAATAATTCACTGCAAGTGGACCTAAAGTTGTTTGACCTGACAAAATAAATCAGAGCAATTAAAACCTCTCAAGTAATCCAAATACGCGTTCCTGATGAATTCCCTGTTTATCATATTCTATTGTATATTGTAAGCTTCAAACATTACCATCTATAGAATTGATCTCAGACTCGGACTCGACAGCCTTCAGCACGGCCGGCTTTACAAAGTCGATGCTCCATGGTGACACATCATCATCCAGCAAAATCACATTCATCAGAAGGGTTCCGTTAAAGCAGGACTCTTTCATGAAGTGACACGACTGCAGGAGCGACCATGATACACATGAAAACAACCAGAGAGCGTAATCCATCCTCAGATGCCTTCAAGATCCACTTGAGTTTAGCCAAGATTTTATTCCGAGCTCATTTCCATTGCCGTGAGTTTCAAGCACTGGTGTGATTCGTCAGCTGCAGTGTATCCTGCTCTTCCTCTGGTCTAATGCAAATGTAGGTAGTTTTACACAAGCAGACAGACGGATGCACTTTCACACTGATCGCTCTGTTCTCACCAGCGTGAGTTAATAAATAACTCTGTCAGTGGCCGTGTATGAAAACAAGGTTAGTTCCCTATATGCAGATGCTCCTTTCAGCATCTTTCGATGTCTAGCTCACTATTAAAGAGAATGTTTAGGTCTAAATTTCATTCCTGTCAACCTATTTTATACAGTGAGCATGTGCTATCTGTTTTTGTCAGTAACTGAAACAGAAGCTTGAGAATCTGTTCCACAGATAGCAGTATATAGTGAAGAGTGAAGGACAAAGGTTGAGCCATGAAACCACTGTCCCGTGATTTATCCACCATCATAAATGTTATCACAACGCGTATCCTGTTTGTTTTCCAGGTGAGAGGAACAAAATACATAAATTACTCTGATTATGTGATTTGTTTTGTGCATTATTCAATTTGCATATCTTAATTCAACCCCTTAATGGCCACAGTCCAAGTGAATAAACAATGAGTCTTGATGTAATATTGAAAAAAATGATTTTCACTTTCTTTAAAATGGATTTTTACCACAGTGTTACTTTTATATTGAAACGGAGCCGAACAAAGCATAGAAAACAGTAACTTTTTAGAAATTTTAGAACCCACCATGTATATTAAAATAAGGTTTAGGCAGTGGAAGTGTTGATCATTTATTTTCCACTATGAACAAAATGCAGTGAGCAGACAAAAGAGAAATCTAAATCAAATAAATATTAGGTGTGACCACCGTTTGCTTTAAAATCAGCAGCAATTCTTGTACATATTTTATGAAGGAACTCGGCTGGCATCTTCTGTGGACGTAGCATTCTCACACCCTTCTATTCTTTATGCATTCCCAGACACACTCGATGAATTTGAGATCAGAGCTCTGTGGAGGCATGAGCATAACTTCCAGTAGTCTTGTTTTTCTTCATACTAAACAAAAAGCTTAAAGACTTTGTCTGCATGTTTGGGTCATTATCCTGCTGCAGAATACATTTGGCCCACATATGCCACACTGATGGTATTGCATGATGGATAAGTATCTGGCTGTATATCTCAGCATTAAGAATGTATTTCTCATTTGCTCAGCCATTTATTCCGAGCAAATCTCCAGCTCCGTTTGCAAGAATGCATCCCCAATATATATATATATATATATATATATATAAAACTCACTGTTGCCTGCATCATTCATTATTGTACCGCTCTCCAGCATCTGGAATTTTTCCCATATTTTCTCCATAAAGTCCACTTCCTGCCAGACTTCTAAGCTGATGGAACTGCTGGACATATTCTGATTTGGGTGGGTAATTAGCTTGATGTGTCTCGATGTGCCGGCCACATCATCTGTGATTTTCATTATGAACATTTTCATTGAGTTTAGAGGTCACTTCTCAGTTTCTATAGAGTGTAGTGTACTGAAATTTGTACAAGTGTGTTTCACATGGCGGGTGGAGTGAAGCCAAACCGTGGTGATCGCTGGCTGGCTGCGTAATGATTTTCCCCCAAAACTTTAAAAAATATTTGCTGAGAAATTATGTATTAACACAAACAGTTTTATGATTTTCAAAAGTTATCTATACAGCGAACAAAGTTCATTAGTTTTTTTTATTTTTATTTTCATGTGGCTCAATGTTCCCCTAAAGATAGGCGTGGCCATATGATTTATGGCTATGATTGACAGCTACACAAAACAGAGCTGACTTACTGCTGTCGGAGTTGAGAATGTTGTCAACCCTGTTAACGATCAAATTAAGAGAAGTCCTTCTCAAATGCTTATGTTTATGGTAACAAACAGGCTGGGTGTGAGAGGGGTGTGTGTGAACCAGACTCTAGGTGGAGCTCAAGTTGCCAACCCTCTCTCTGACTGTCATGGCGACGCTCATATCAAGCACATGGTTGTCTCATAGTACTTCAATGTCAGAAGGCACTGTCACGTCGTCCATGTTTTTTTTTACAGTCTATTGTACAAATCATCAGGAATTTTTCAAGTTCAACATAAATTAAATTAATTTAAATCTAATTCAATTCAATTCAATAGTAGACAACTTCTTTAGATGTATCACAGTTCAAGTGGATTTTTATCGGTGTTACTGTGTTTTTAACGAATCAATGGACCAAGTTTATGTTATCAAACAAATGCGTTTACAACATATGGTCCCTGAGGCACTGCCTCACCCCTCAGAACATTCATCTTTTTAAACAATGGTGCGCTAGCTAAAAGATTTATGGTTCAGAAAAGGTTAATCCAGCTCAACCTGGACTCGATACAACGCTCAGAAGTAAGGCTTTACAGGCCAACTAAGATCAATACTTGCGCCTCTTCTTGTTTCCAGTTGGCTTATGAGCACCAGGAGCTCAACAAAATCCAGGAGTGTTAAACGTGTAATATGTGCAAATAAAGAATTTTATTACCACTTTTATAGGGAGCATCACGTTCTCGGCACTTACTATTCAAAGCACGTGTCATATCTCACTCATAATAAGCTATAATAAAATTAAAAACGAGATATTATAGTTCCAATGATTGTTTACGTTATGTCAGTTTAACGTTTCCTGAGCTACTGCCCCCTCTAGTGGCGATATGCACATAGCTCCATTGTCTATTTCAGTCCAGTGACGCTATTATCGTTTTTTCATCCATTCATTTCTTCACTTCATGTGTAAATTGTAAAGTGTATAATGTATCTTTCTCATTTATTTTTTTTACGTTTAACTTAGAAACGTGCAACAGGTTGGTAAAATTGGTGTTAGCTGATTACACTGAACAGGTCACCACCACACTGCACCATCATGTCGCCTTTAAGTGTAACAATAATATTAAATTACGTTTACGTATATTTCTATAAAATATTATTATTGTACTTTTTGTGCTTACATGAGACAGACAAGAAGTGCAACAGTGCTCAACAGCTGTTCTTGGTTCTCTGATATTTAAACCATTTCTTAGAAAAATAACACATGTGGCAGACAAAAGAAAGTGCATCTATGCTTTGAATCCATGTACCTCAAAAGGTGTGCATAAAAAAGAGGCAGATGTGTGTGTGCGTGAGTGCGTGTGTGTTTGAATGTACAAGGAAAAAAAATAACATTGGACTATAGTTTTTGTTACAGATTTATTAGAATCATCACAAGAAACATTATTCTCAACAAAATCAATCGCTGTGATTTTTGGATTTGTAGCTCACAGAAAACAAATATCAGTGCTCTCGGTTACAATTAAAGGAATGGAAGTTTTCACGGACATGCATCGACTTATTTTAGGAAATTAATGGATTAATTAATCATGTACAGTACATAACACAATAAACTAAACTCTCTCTGTACATACAGTTAAAATAAATACATAGTTAAGTACACACAAACAAAGTATAACACTGCTGATTTTTGTCACAGTTATGTTATGATTTAGCATTACAAATCTCACAAACCTCTTCCGAGATGAGCTCTTCCCCAACTTCTGTTGCATATTTGCCAGACTGGAGAGAGCAACATTTGCATATGCCTAATTGCTATTCCATCCCCATCCATTACTTACACAAACACCAGCATGAGCACCTCGAGTTAAACCAGATCCTTTTACCCCCCTTCCTCGTCACAGGCCTGAATGTTAGAGCTAGGAGCTGATCACTTGCCCAGACCAGGTCTCGTGCTTCCTCCCGGAGGACAGGTTGGTGATGACTACCTCCACCGCTTGAAACTTTAAATTCTTAGGAGGAACCGGACACACTTTGTAGGTCACTTCATCCCCCTCCATTGGCACATATTCACCTTCAATACTTAAAAAAAGACAATTGTGTTTAGCTTTACTTACTGTTTCTGTTTCCCAGAAGAACAAAAAAACTGACGCCTTAAAGAGAGGGTGTCCAAAGACTCCTTGAATCAGTCATTTTATATAAAAATGTTTATATTTAAAAAAAACAAAAAACAAAATCAATCGAAACACATTCTACCAAAACCATTGCCTTTTACATTGGAATTAAATTGGATCAACAAAATGTGTCTGGATAAAATAAAAAATACAACAATATATAAATATACCAAGGATCCTTTGAAACGTGACATTATTCATTATTATTAAATGTTATTAATTAACTGTTACCAAAGAATTTTAACAGCAAAACTAGATAGTTAATGTTTGTTCGCCAGCCTTGACTTTTGCTTGTAAAAGCCCCCATGTCTTTATGATTTTCCAAAGCTGAATTAGAGACATCGCTGATTGGTTGCTATGGTAAACAGTGTGGTTGCTATGGAGGAGACACTATAAGTTAAATAACCCAACCCCCATGTTTTAATCATTTACCAAAGTTGAGATAGATTTAAGAAACGGTTGCTAGGGTAAACAATTCAGTTACTATGTTTAACATAACCAAACTTTAAGATTTTTTGTTGCCTTTTCCCATTTATTTCCAATGCCCATTATAAGTCAATGGTAAATCTTCAACCCCTTCTAGAGCATGGGGTTCAAATTCTTTTACAAAGATCTTGTTATGTTACGGTAACTTCCTTAAGTCAGTTTGAAGTTTCTAGGAGGTTTCCAATTTCCCAAAGTTTGATCCCATGTTAAAATTCTCAGTGACTCAAGGCATTCTCAGTGCTTTCTCAGAATTCCTTTAGTGGCACCAATCTGAAAAGATATAGCAATCTGACAAGTTTGGATGTCTTGGCAGAGTTTGATGGGTGTAACTTGAACCATCTAGGAGAATATACATTGGATTTATTTTGTCTAAAGCAAAAGACAAATAACAATATGGCAAGATTTGTTGCTACGTTAAAGAAGCTGAAAAACAGCTTCGTCGGAAGCTGCTATTTTGTTTACCTTAACTGATTAAATACCCCATTGAAATATAACGCATGTTTTGTAATTCAGTTAATGAAAATACTCTACTCTACTTCTTAGAGTAGAGCCTTTTAGAAATGTATCGAAAAGATCAAGCGTCAGAGTGTAGCAATGGTGTGCCTTGATAACAAATGCCATCTTCTGGTGGAATATAATATTGTTTTCAATATTTGGGTATTTCATACTGTGGTCAACAGTATTGTGGGGAATTTAGCCAATCTCAGATCGCTTTATATGTGATTTCCACACATTTTTATATGCATGACCACACCTCTTTCCTGTCATAAATGATGGATTTGTGCACTTGTTTTCCACATGATGTAATTTACACCCCAAAACTCATTGTGGACAGTGGACAGCATCTGTCTGACAGGAGATAGGGTCAGCAGTAGATTTGGATCATTATTGGACCAGACTCCAAAAATAGTCATTCTGAACGGGGCTGTATTAGACTGATTGAAAACAGAGACTTCAAAAACAAAAAAAAATTCACATAAACGGGCTTCCAAAGTTCACTTTAAGCTTCGACACTTACTCTGAGATGTGAACAAATATGTCGTCTCCTCCATGTGAGGGCCGGATAAAGCCATGCCCTTGTGAGCGGGAGAAGTTCTTGCAAACACCCTTGAAAACAGGGCCAGATTTAGCTCTCACAGACCTGACAAAAAGCAGAGCAAAGACGAATCAGACTCACTTTTCTCCTAAACAATCACCAACTGAACTAGGAACTATATTATAGCTGGAATTTTTTTTGTATTTTATTTTTAGCATAATCTAATACTATCGAAATCGAATATCGATTTCTAACAAGTCAGAAAATTGCAGAATATTTGATACAACACAAAAATGGAAGTTAACTATAGCAGAAAGGTAAACTGACGACCTGGTGGAGTTTTTCCTTGAATCATGTTATTTGTTCAAATGAATCGAATGGCTGAAACAAATTGCTTGAGTGTTGCCTTTAAACTTTATACATCTTTCAGATCATGTAAACAAAACTATTAGCACCCCTGTTAAAGTGCAAAAAGAAAGACGATTGTACAAATAGAACATTAGTAAACATAATAGTTTATTGTTATTTATATTGTAGTGCAATGAATAAATCAATAAATAATAAAAAAATAACAACGCAGATGTTCCAGATGTTTGTCTTCTGCCACAAACTCTGGACTGGTGCCATCCCCACAGTTTCTATTGGATTCCAGTCAGCGCTTTGTGCAGAACAATCAATTTCAATCACTTTGCTCATTGGAGGTATTTCTTCAGCAGACGTTAGATCTTCTTTGGGTCATTATCATGCTGGAAGACAAAATGTCAACCCAAACCAAGTTTTCTTGCAGACTCTCAGAGGGGTCTTTCAAAATGTTCTCATAGCCTTCCTTTTTCATCTTTCCTTCAACCCTGATGAGATTCCCAGTGCCAAACATCCATTATAGTCCCACCACCATGTTTCACTGTTGGAATGGTATTCTTGGTGTTAAAGTGCAATTTAAATGCTGAACTAGGTTGATCAGGTTAATCCTGCAATGTATGTTGAATTAGCAAGTCACTGGCGAACAGGGGTTTTATTTTAAAGCCAAGTAAAAGTAACATTTTGTTAAGGGAACTAATATTATTTATAACTTATCATTTTATTTTGGTATTATTTTATTTAAGAAATTATGAGAAATCAGACTTTCCATAGACAAGTGAAATAATGTGACAGTAACAATAATGTCAAATAACATCCCCTTGCTGTTGTAATCACTAATTGTTACTGTGTTTGGGAAATATTAGAAAAGTATTAGAAGTGTATATTTTACATTTGCATTTACTAAAAAACTAAGAAGATAAATGACTCAGAAATATTAAATATTACCAGACTAAACCGGCATCATAACTGTAATCTGCCCCGAGATTACACACCAACATTTAAAATTTTGTATTACAATATATGACAAAACCTTAATTTTGTTTATAAAATTCAAATTAAAGTGTATTATTATCAATACTGATGTTAAGTTTGATTTATCCACAAGAAGCTGCATTTTCAACACAATGAGGACTTTGCTAATAAAAGATGCTTATGTTTCACGTTTGATGTTATGACACATGATCCAAATGGCGACGAGAAACCGTGACATTAGCTATGATTCAATTAAACCTGGAAATTTCTCATCAGACTATTAAATTAACGGAAGAACAACTGATAACTTTAACTGATCTTTAAAATAATCACATTGGTGAATAATGCTGAACATATAACTTGTAAAATAACGTCAAACGTAAAGATAGATCTATGTTTATCTATGTTTATTTGTACTCTGTGATCTAATTAAGTGGCTGCTGTACTCACGCTGAATAGGTCCTTGTGCGCTTGGTTGGCAAAGGACTCGGAGGTTCCCCTGGCTGGGGCGGTTTCCTCTCCAGAATATGACTTCCCTCCCTCCGGAAGGGTAATGAGAGAGAGACGGGGGCATGTGGACAGTGGAGTTTTCCTTCAGATGTGGATTCTCTCTTTGAATCAGCCATAGATTTGAAGTTCAGAGCAGCTGTGATGAAGCCGAGCTCTGCTTTGAAAAATTTGCCAAAAATAAGTCATTTTAATCATGTATGAGACACAACAAACAAGCCGTTGGCAAAATGTCATTCATCTCAAATCTCTGGTGTACTCTGAATGCAGATCATGATGCTGCATCTTCTTGCATCAGGACCACATCAGTTCTATTGACTGCTCGCCCTCTTTAAAGTGTACTACCCTCTCATTGTTTTCCAAAGCAACACTGTGTCTTTCTGAGCAAGGCCAGGCTTAGGTGCACATCGATCTCGAACCATGATCGAGACAGATCGAACCGACCATAAAAAAAACGCTGATTTTATCAGAGATTCTCGAAGGAGAAAGTGTCAGAAGCGTCGATGAGCTCATGCGCCGAGCAAACACCAGGCGACACAATAACTCACAGATATGAATCATCTAAGCACATAAACAAAGAAATTCTCACCGTATTTTGCGTTTCAGTCGTTTGATATCGCAAGCGCCGTGGAAACAATGTTATCTACATCTCTCCATCAGAAGCCAGCGTTTAATCCACGAGCAGGCCTGGCAGCATTCGTGGAGCTCATCTTCGATTTGAGGGACCCCTCCGTAAGCACACAATAAATGAGGTAATTGTAGGAGGGAGGGACACCCCAACAAAACTGACTCACGGGAGACCAGACGCAACGCAAGGGAAGCAAAACGCTTCAGGCGTCAGCTTCCTGACGTAGCCTACAGTCGACCAATCAGAACGCTAGAACACCGCGTTTCGCTCCTGACGCGTTGCAGTGTTGACGTGATTCTTTTATAAATTAATTTATACATTACTTTTATAAATTGCTAATTTTAAAATGTATGAAGGAATTCTTCAAGTAATATATTCCCCCCGTAACCATACCATTACTTTAATATCATTATAATATAATTATTATAATGAATTGCATGAATTATACAAATTTGGTCTTTTTTCCCGTTACATAATGTACATTTTTTTATTAATACTTTATTATGTTATTAATGCATATAGTTTGGCTATGTTTCTTTATGATGGATGGCAAGTTTGTCTATGTAAGATAACACTTGTTTCATATGGATGGATGTTATGCAAGTACCATTTCTGTATGATCATTATTGCCTAGAATGAGAAAAAAATGCATTTTATATAGTGTACTTATAAAATAAATGTTCTTTGTGAAACCAGTTTCTTATTTATCCAGGTGCTAGTTAAAAATGAATGCATTGATCAAAATAAATGATATCAACTCTAAAGTTCAATATTTGGGTCATTATTATGCTGGAAAACCAAATAAAGTTTTTTTTATGTCTGAATTTCACATTGTTCTTGTAGTCTTCATTTTTCCAGTACCAAAAACACGATCATCCTAACAGCATCATACTCCCACCACCACGTAACAGTGGGAATGGAGTTCAAAACTAGGTTAAGTGGTAAAAACGTAAATCATTGGCTTTTCAATATTTATATAGTAAGATTTTAATGTGTATTTTAAATATTTATACACTTCTAAAAAAACAAGTGTACATTGACATTTTAAAATTGTTATTGTGTGGTTAGTTACATTCATTGACCAAACAGTTATAGAAGTACAATAGTTCATAAAACCTACATAATTAAGAATCTTAATACTGTTTTCCCCCCACCCATAAAAGATCTAATTCAGAGCTGCATTAGCGTTTATATTGCTTTATGTAGTCCAGCAATATTTTTTTTTATTGAAAAGCTGTTGCACTTTCCAACATTTGAATAAAGTTTTTATCGTAAACATAAATGTCCTAAATAAAATAGTATTTTCAGTCAAAACCCACTATCTTTTCATGAGGGATTGGAGTGGCCGCCGTCTTTGTCCTGCCCTGACTGATCTTGTAAACAATAGTCCCTGCTTGATACAAATACTTTTAAATAAAAAAAAACAAAACAAAAAAAAAACAATAATATATAACGTATGCTTAGTTTAAATAATTCATAATAAAACACGGAGAGAAAAGTAATTGAAATGAGATTTATTTTACAACTTATTTAGACTGATAAGCGTTACTCCCTTCAAGAACACAAGAGATGCACGATGATGGAGTTAAAATTAATAGGGTTTCTTTGTGGAGTGTGATGTACACAAAACCTGGACACATCTCAAAGACCTGGAAAGTACAACCAGACAGTACTCCTCACATTTACTGCATGGGCTGCCACGTCAGCACAAGAGTGAATCTTCCCATAAACCCATGCTAGTCTGTATCTTCAACATGTCCACAGCAGTGAGAGAGAAGAACTTGCAACCCTACAAAAAAGGGCACTCACATACAGTATAGAGGAAAAGAACTCAAGCGGTTGGAGGTATGATATTAAATCAATAACGATCATCCATAACACTCAAGATAATGCACATTCGAGATTCTTTCCGAACGCTTATAAATAAGAAATATGATTAAAACTTTTAGAACTTGACCTGTGGTGAACTGTTCAGGATCAGGACACTCTTGTACTTGACAAGGTGTGTTCAGGCTTACGACAGCAATAACTGGTCAGGTTTCAAACTATTGTAATCAGTGACTGCAGTTAAAAGAATTGTGTGGAATATTAGATATCAGCTGAATACAGGACAGAAAATTGGCAAGTAGCTTTGCTTACAGTCCAGTGTGCGTTCACATCCAGAAAAACACCTGGATAAGTGTTTAGATGAATAAATAAAAATATTCTGCCATACTGAATTTAATCTGTAATAGATCCATCACACAAAGTAACTTTTATTGACATGTGGTATGTATTGTTGACTACTTTAAGCAACAGCTCTCAGAACGAACACTTTGTGTTGTGGGGTTTTTTTTTTCAGTTCATAATTACATGAATGTGTTTAAACCTTTCAGACACAACCTGTTTAAAGTCTGACCCCGCACCCTCCACATTTATATTCCCGTGTGTGTATATATATATATATATATATATATATATATATATATATATATTTAAATTCCTGGCCAATCACATTTATTACTGGAGCTCTTTCATTCTGTTTAGGGCAGATCCAGCCTGGAACCATTGGATCTGGGTTTCGTTGAAGGTGTGATTGAGCTCGATTGTTTCTGAACTTCCATCAATGTGCTTGATGACGGCCTGCAGGGACTGAGGGTACACAGACATAAATGCAATTAGTGATGGTAAAAGAAGCTTGTGACATGGAATAAGCTTCTAGGAGGGCATCGTAAAATGAAACAATACTTCTATATATACATCCAATTTACATATTGCTGGAAGGCTACACGTGAAGGTTATTCATGTAGACTAGATGCACAAGAACAAATAAAGACACTTGACTGTGATTTAAAATGACCTTAACAGAGTTTGTGCACATTTTTATCAATATAAGTCTGTAAAATCCAATTTGTCTAACAATTCATGACCAAATGTTGTGAAATTTTTAAATAATAACAAATAATTCAATAAAGGGGGAGACAATAGTTCAGAAGTTTTAAAACACTTCTCTAAGTCTGCAATTAAAAAGAAAAATGATATTTACAGTCAAAATAAGCTTCACTTTTTGCCTTTTAATTTCATTTTATTTCATTACATAATCATTTAATTTAACGTTTTTCTTAAGGTTTTGGTAGACTTAAGGCCTTTACACACCAGAACAAACTTTAACATGGTTTTAACCCCAAACAATAATATATTCCAAAAATGTATTTATTAGTGACCCCTTTTACATCAACAACGTATGTTTGTGATATCTTTTTTCGCCCCTAGGTTCATTTTCACAGCCAACAGAAACACATCCGACCAATCATAATGCAGCTTGTTGCTAGGCTACGGCAACTCGGAAACATTCTGGCAGAACGTTTAATCAGAACATTTGTGGAAAAAAAAATGCCATTTAATGTTTTACAAAAACCACTCGAAACAGTTTCGCGTGTATCTCACTCTCTTGCATGTCTCTGTACAGGTCACACATACTTGTCTGATATTAAAGAAACTTGACGAAAATGTTTGCTAGACGACGAATACATTATTGTTGTGCGTCGTTTTTTCTCAACTGTCACATATTCGACTCATGATTCACGAGTATATAACAATGAGTTAAATTCATTAATTAAATATCCACCTGTATCACTCTTGGGGTCTAAAGGCCTTAAGTCCCACCCAAGAAAGACACCAAACAGTAAAGAATAAATAATGAAGAATATCTTTTTTTTTCTTACCTTTCCAGGGGCAAAGCTCTTGAGCCCCACAATAGAGATTTTATCATCTGGGCGAATTTTGTCATAATCAGCAGGGTTGGCGAAGGTGAGTGGGAGAAGACCCTGTTTCTTCAGGTTGGTTTCTGCAGATATTCATCAAAGATTTAATGAGATCATCATTTATTAACTGCACTTGGAGCAGGAGAAAGAAGACGTTCAGATTCAAATTCATGCTCACCGTGGATTCTAGCAAAGCTCTTCACAATGATGGCCCTCCCTCCTAAATGTCTGGGCTCCAGAGCGGCATGCTCTCTGCTGGAACCCTCTCCGTAATTCTCATCTCCCACAACTACCCACGAAAGGCCATTCTTCTGCAGATACAGGACAAGCATGGGACAAACATGAAGACAGAGAAACATCTAACACAGGGAGAGCAAACAGAACGTACTTTGTAATGGCGGGCAACATCAGGGACCCCACCGAACTCGCCATTCAGCTGATTGCGAATCTTATTGACTGCATCATTCTCGATATTGACAGCCCCGATGAGCAGGTTGTTGGAAATGTTGTCGAGGTGGCCACGGAATTTGAGCCAGGGTCCAGCGGCGCTGATGTGGTCAGTGGTGCACTTCCCTTTGACCTGAGAACAGATCTTAATTAGGAATCTTTTACATACAGTCATTTACGATTCTCTAGAACAAATCATGGCTGCAAATTAACTATTTTATTTTTTACGACTCTTATACCGGAATGGTTTGATTCTATTTCTCTGACTCCCTTAGTTCTGAAATATGTATCCTCTAATTAAACAGGAATTAATCAATCAACAGTAATGTGGTAAATATTCATCAATGAACAAAATGCATCTTTTTACTTCTTCAGCTAATTCAGTACTTCTGAAAAACTTCATGTTAACTACAGAATTCCACAAGGTCTATCGGGCATTCCTCCTGGAAGTGCCTTAAGTGCCTAGAATCTTCTCACTTTAAAATGCATGACGTAATCCTCCATGGGATGAGCGTGGATTCAAATTTAAGATTAAAGTCTTGATTTCAAGTATCTCATGATTGTAGGTTTTAAAAATTAAACATTTACCATTAAAAACTAAATGGCGTGTACTTCTTTGTTCAAACAATACGAACAGTAGCAAGCTATTCAATATAAGTAAAAGAGACTGAATGCCCTGGAAATAAACAATAACAGAGTTATATTAATATTAATAACAGAGTAATATTAATAGCAAGGCGGCTGAAAAAAACAACAATGTAACAACAAATCCAATTATATGAATGAAACGGTTTACACCAGTGGTGTAAAGTAACTAATCTCTATCTCGTTTTTTTCAGTCTTTCGACTGTTTTGCGCTCTCTATTTTACTCTTTCTCTGCTGCTCCTCTTTTTTCTCTTTCTTTTTTGCTTTCCACTTTTCTTTTTCACTTACTCTATTTCACTATACTGTAGTCATATCTTTTGTGCTCTCACTCTTTCTGTTTCTCTCACTTTCTCTCCTTGTTTACCTCCAGTTTGCCCTCATTCTCTTAACAATATCTAGCTGTCTTTTTTTTATGCTCTCCCTTTTCATTCTCCCTCTACCTCATCTCTATTCCTATCTCTAGAAACACCCTTAAGAAAATGGCTCTGATGTGATACTCCCTACTCTTGAGTAGCTTTAGATTTACTTCTTTTTGTCAAGTAATGGTACTTTTACTTGAGTATGATATTTGAGTACTCTACACCACTGCTTATAATTAGGCAACCGAATAACTGTTGGGGAAGCATTGGGCCATAGAATATTCACCACTGTCTAAAATTGCCCAAAGGCTCAATGTTCAAAGAAAACCTGAGAATTATCTTTAAATCTGTAATCATTCATTAATAGTTTTAAGTACACATAGTATGATAAAGCAATATTGTGTTCAGTTTGCTGGTTTTTCTAAACCTGAAAAGGTTTAAAGCCCAGAGGAAGGGGTTAGAGATTGGCTTAAGGCTAACCTTGATGAGCACTTGGAGGTCTTCAAGATCTTTTCCACTCCACTTGTCGAAGGGCTCGAGCAGCTGTAGACGGTTGCTCTGTGGGTTCACATCTACTTTCAGAGCAGAGCCATCAGGAGGAGGGTGCTGGTAGGTATCCTGACCTGGGTCGAAATCCCGAGCAGGAAGTTCATCTCCAGTGGGTGGAACCAGTTTAAACTTTTCTCCATTTGGGGCAGTGAGGAAGTCGGTCTCAGGGTCGAACTTTAATGAGCCGGCAATGGCGAGAGCTGTGACTATCTGAAAGATGACAAATTGCTCAATTTATTTGACAAAAACAGAGGATAAATGGAAAAAACCCAGGGGCCCACCGTACCTCTGGGGAGGTGACAAAAGCATGGGTGGCAGGGTTGGCATCATTTCTGGCTGTAAAGTTTCTGTTGAATGATGTAACAATAGTGTTCTTGTCTCCTTTCTTAACGTCACGCCTGCGAGGAAGATCTTAAAGGTTAATGATGTGCAGGGATTTATTACAGAGTAGTGGAATAAAAACTTAATTTCATTGTCAATGATTCTACACTCACAGTCGCCTGACTGATAATTCCAGATCTCATGACTCAAAGATTCACTTTTTTTTTTAAACATTTGTCCGCTAAAATCGCATCATGTGATATTTGGGTACATTTTGCAAATTAGTCATAGTACTTGTTATGTCTCACATGGCTCTGGTGAACAGAAGAATAAAGAATTTTGATGTTTGGCAAATTTAAACTGCTTACCAAAACAAGGTTTATGTGCTTAAACCTAAAGCAAATTTGGTTTTAGGGCATCTCATTTAATCGCATTATGCTGGGTTCATGTTCATTACAAATGGTACATTTTAACCTCTAAAATTCCATTTTAATTTTCTAATTAAAAAGTTCTTAAAATAAAAAAGCAGAAGCAACTGTAGTAGTGTAGGTGTTAAGGATCTTTAACCAAATGTGGTTTGAGTACATTAAAGAAAACGGTCTTTTGGGAGTCAATGTTTACATTTGAACTCAACAAAAGAAACATGCTCCTATGCCAAAAGGGCACATTGTCTGTCTTGGCAGCTTCACATCACTGCATATGATCATGGCAGAATTTGTGAGTGAAATAACAAGGTTATGAAATTCAATTGATAAATTTCAACCACATCATGAACACACCAACTGAAACTACACAACATCATGTGGCCTAATTATTAATGAATACACACAATTGCAATTTTGTTAAATGCTAGCTCAACCCTGCTGTCTAGATCAGGGGTATCAAACTCATTTCAGCTCACAGGCCACACAATGCACATTTTCAGCTTCTGGTGTCCGGACCAGACAAATCTTATAGTCCTTTGAATTCCTTTTATTCATTAATAAATCTTATTATTCCTATTAATATTTTGTTTTGTTTATTTAGGAAAGAACCAGATAGTGAAAGTGAAACATTTTTTAATGTATAATTAATTTTTGTTTTATTTTTTTATGTGCTTTAGATTAAGTAAAACTACAAAACTAAACAATACGTGAAATGGAATAACTCTCTACTAAGAAAAACAAAGATAACAGAAAATAAACTTCTACTAAAATCTGCCTCTGATTTAAGATTAAAATTAGCTTTAGCTTCGCGATAAAACTTGAACATTTTTCCACTTCAAAATGGACAAGCTTTAGCGCCACAACAGCGATAATGTTACTACAGTTTCCCACTGCAGAAATAATCATCACTTAATGGGAAAACCAAAGTCTGGCCCATGAAATACAAGAACAATATCATACCAGAGGCACTGTTATTGTCTGGTATAGACCATAACAGTGCTCTGGTGGTTGCTGTTACTCACTGCACCTATTTTTCTACGTGTGTGCAGCAAATCTATTAGCAAACAATTCATTGGTACTTTATTATTACATATGTGACATCATTTAAAATGCTATGTTTGTTGCAATTCTATTCACAGTGAACTGCCCGCTCGCTCTCTCTCTCTTTTCAAAACCATCCCACGGGCCTTATATGTGATGACCCTGGTCTAGATGAAACTTGATGCTGACACACCCTTGGCGAGCAACAGTCAGAGGTAAACCTGGTAACAAAGAACTTCAAATCCCCTTTTGGCTTTCAGTTTCAAATAACTAAATAAAAGAAAAAGCGCTAAACTTGCATTTCAACATGACACTCAACATGACCATCATCTTCTTGAGAATGTGTATGGTGTATTCATAGCATCTATTATGAGTATAGTGTGATTTACACCTTTACAGGTTCCAATCAAATACACCAAAAACCTTGGAGTGCAGAGTTAAAAGGACATAAAAAAGGAATTACCTGTCCCACTGACCGATGCAGGGCCCACAGGCATTAGCCAGGACAATTCCACCCACGTCCCTAAACACCTTAGCCTGTGGTAAACGATGTACTTTCAACAATCAGCTCACTTTTACACCAGTAAAGTTTCAGCAATATAAAAAGTAACAGCCTCTACGAGTCACTCACATAGCCGTCTCGCTCTATTGTGGCACGAATCTGCTCAGACCCAGGGGTGACTGTGAACTGGGCTTTACACTTAAGCCCTTTGTCGAGCGCTTGTTGAGCCAAGGAAGCAGCTCTGCCCATGTCCTCGTAACTGGAGTTGGTGCAGCTTCCAATAAGACCTGAAAAGTTCAGAATGACACACTATGATAAAAAGCGCAACTAAAGACATTTTAAAACGATTTATGGCACTGCATTATAACAACAATAATTTGCCAGCAAGGTTTGATGGCGCAAGACTAAATTTAAAATGGTTCGGGAAGAGTTAAAAAGGCATCCCCATTACTTATATAGGAAAATTTGGTTTTATTTCCAACCATGAGTTAGATAAATCAAATTAAAATCTCTAGAGCAGGGGTGTCAATCAAACGTCCTGCGGGCCGAAACTGGCCCACCAGTCCAATCCAGCCCACGGAACGATTTTGGAGTGAAAGCGAGAGAAATGGAGAGAGAGGAGGGAGTTCACTGTGAATAGGATTACAAACGTAGCATTTTAATTAATACTACATTTTTAATAATAAATTGCAAATTAATTGCTTTGCTAATAGCTAAATTGTCTTGCTTGTCTCCACCTCCCAGCAGTGTGTTAAAATGTCGGGTCTATTTTTTCCTCGCGGAAGTATAACCACAGTGAGCAGTGCGGGCGCCCCGTCTCTATGCGCCTCTCACTCGGTTTCCCCATTAAATGATGGTTGTTTTGCAGGAGGCAAAACCGGTGACAATATAATCGCTGTTGTGCTGCCAAAAGTTTGTCGTTTTTTTTTTTAAGTGGAAACTTTCTGAGGCTGAAGTCTCAGTACAAAGCTAAAGCGAATTCTTGTCTTAAATCAGAGTCAGATTTTGTGTGGAAAACAAAACAGTAAATTCAGTAGAGTTGTTTATTTAAAACTGCAGTGTAATGTTGCCTAATTCCTTTAAAAAAAACATTAAAAGAGAGTTATTCCATCCAACCCACTGTAGTTTTGTAGTTAAACTGGGAGCTCGATATGAAGTGAAAGGGTTGTTACTGACTTCTGAAGCATATTATACATTTAGATTTTTTTTTGTTTTTGGGAAATATTCATTCATTTTTCAACCCGCTTATTCGCTTTTGGGGTCTCCCAAAAAGGTCACCAGCGAGCCTCGAACTGACAACTTTCTAACTGGAAGGCCATGGAAATATTTGTTCATCAAAATGTTTTACTTTCAGAATATGGTTCTTTGTTGAAAAAAATACTAACTATTAATAAGAAAAATAATATGTATTTAAAGAATGAATCAATTAAGGCACTCAATGATTATTCTACATGATTTGTTTGGTCCGGCCCCCAGAACCTCAAATTGTACACCATGCGTTCCGCGAGCTCAAATGAGTTTGACACCCCTGTTCTTGAGGATTTCAGACAGACTCAACTGTTCCATACTGTGATAATGTCAATCCTTGCCATCACCCCTGTTCTATTGTTCTGTTTGTATTGTGTTGTCCTCGAGTTAGTGATTTGTTTGTGTTAATTTTGTTGTCTTTTATGTATTTTCATATGTCAATGAGAGTACTCCTGTGTCAAGTGTTGATTTGAGTTATTCGTATCTTGTTTTAGGTTAATTCATGAGATAATTGGATAATCTAGTTTCAATATGATGTGTTTACTTATGATCAGTCTATATTTTGGGGATTGTGTTATTTAAAGAAGCCTGGCAGCATCCTCGAGAGGAAAAGGCCCGGCCAAGGCCTGTGTGAGAAGGTCAGGTGACCCCAGGCTGTAGTGGGAAGTGACATGAGCGTGTTGCTCAAGCGTTTTTGTTTGTAGGTTTGTTTCTCACCAGTGGCACAATGAAACAAACACCTCCTGCCTCTTCCCTCAGTCCAGTTCCTTACGCTCAGAATCCACGTTACGACACATACCATAGTAAAATATAAAATAAAGGTCCACAGTGTGGTTGTATTTGGAAGTGTGTAAACTCAAACAGCTGGCATTACAAACAACCTTTTGTGGAAATAAAGTGGAATTAATTTTAAGATTAAAGCCTTGAAAAATGTATATTTATTTAATATAAAACTGTTGTTCTCTTTGCCAACGCAACAATGTTTCAAGATGGTTTGCATTTCATTACTTAGCAACAACATCAGGTAACAAAATAACTAGAGAATCTGATGAGATGAATTACTAGCTCGGAACTTGGCACCCGAACAATGGCAATGTAAGGATGCAGTGTGTAGGGGAATTGCTCTGGTTAAAGGTTAGACTTTCTTCTGGTAGAACGCTTTTACCAGAACCAATCACGTCAAGTTCATTAAACCATTAAACCACTGACCAACTTTGACATCCAAGGGCCAGCCATTTTTCTCAGCTACAGTTCCGATGTCTGAAACAGGATGGGCCAGGTCAGGAGTAAACGGGCCGTTGATGTGAGGCTTCAGCTGTGTTGCAAATATGTAAATCATTAACACTTCCTTCAAGGAAACATGACGTCACCCAACTGAATTGATCTGTTCTTACCTCGCTCAGATTTATTTCAATCACCTGGTCGTAATGACAATCTGAGTCCGGAACCAAAAGGTCTTGGTTCTCATCAGCAAGAGCGGCGATATCTGTGGAATATGAAAATTGCTAAATAATACAGGAAACATTCAACATAGTTGCTAAAGAAAATTAATTGTATCTTGCCTCCACGTCCCGTCTTCTGCAAGTATGCCCTCATTCGGTGGTTATATGGGAAAACTGAGGTGGTAGCTCCAATTTCAGCCCCCATGTTACAAATGGTGGCCATTCCTACATCACAAACCACATCACGATTATTACTGACAGTGCTCACGTTAGTCAATGTGCCATTGTACATCAGGCAAGTGTTTTGAGATGGGCGATCCCACTCAATCATACATCCCCATAGATTTTAATGTGTTCGCTGAGCTGCTTTGGAGGGAGCGGAAACAGAAATCTATTCTTTATTGGATTATTATGAATAATTTGCCTGTAAAAACTTCAAAAGAAGCTGACTATTATAATGTACTAGTTCCCTTTTTTTTTAATCCTATTTTCAGTCCACCCCTACCATCAGGCTCAACCACCAGTCAGAAGAGTGAAGTCCACATCCCCATCATCCCCCATGGGAGATACCCAATCATCAAAATGTCAAGTTGTTGCTTTTAAATTTGCACTAATAACTGGTGATTCAAAATGTGAAATATTTGGCTGTAACAGAAGGCCTTCGAAGGGATGGAGTGTCAGCACGGAACTGTGAAAAATGAGGTTCATTGAATGTTTGGTACTACATTTTTCTGCAGAGATTTAGTCAGGATTACTGGTGAGAAATACAGGAAACCCCATAACTACAATAAGATCGTGGAGCCTTATGATTGGTGCCATCCCCGTTCCTTAACAAGCTGCATGCAAGTACATCTACCATGTTCACTTTTAAATTTTGGTCCTTCACTACATTTTATTCATCGATTAAAATAAATGCAAACTAAACTTTTGAAAGCACTCTTTGTTTACAGAATTTCTTTCACACTATTATATGTAGAAATATATAAATTAAAAAAATATGTTTGTGAATTACGTGGACCTTCAAAATCAGGAAAAAATATTTATCAAAATAAAGATAACAAATAAGAAAATTGTGATGTTTGCTATATTTCTCAGTTCTAGAGCAAACAACTGCCTACTATCAGTCATTCAGGTCCTTTTATTTAAAACGAAGTGTTCAAAATCAGTACAGTGAGGCAAAAAGAAAAGAAAAGAAGACTTACCTGTGCAAGAGATGGAGTCCACGCCAGGGCCATGGTACTCCACAATGGCACCAGTGCCACCTTTCACAGTCAGAATGCCAGCCACTTTAAGGATAACATCTTTTGGAGAAGTCCAGCCGGATAAAGAGCCAGTCAGTTTCACACCAATGACCTGGAAGGAGATTAAATGATTCCTGATGCTCGGTTTTAGACTGCAAGCATTAGATCCATCATGAACATCCAGAGATCTCTTAGGTGGTGCTCGTAGCTCACATTAGGGCATTTCAGCTCCCAGGGAATGCCTGCCATGACATCCACAGCATCAGCTCCTCCAACTCCAATGCAGATACAGCCCAGACCACCACCATTAGGAGTGTGAGAGTCTGTACCAATCAACATGACTCCAGGATAGGCATAGTTCTCCAAAATAATCTATAAACAGAACGTAAAATGACAATGTGGTTCTTTTTGTTTAAATCAAACTCAAATGAATCTAACTGATGAATCTGTTGCTAATGTTTACATGAACACTGATAAAATATTGATATGAAATGATTCGTTCATTTATATTTGAAGAATATTCCAAACATTCCTCATGATTTGACATGTTCAAAACAATAATGTTTTCAAAGAAAGTGGATAAACAACAGTGTGGGATACAGTATCACAGAAATACCACTTACTGGAAGAGCATTTTGGGTCATGGATTTACGGTAGCATTTAGTACACAACAACAATTGTTTTTCCTTAACCAAATTCAAAAATTTTTTAACAGTCTTAGAAGATTTTGTTAGGGAAGTTTGTACTACTCATCATTAACCAGGATAAAAATTGTTTTCTCCAATACCTGATGAATGATCCCAGATCCAGGCTTCCAAAACCCAACTCCATATTTAGCCCCAGCACTGGCCAGGAAATTATAAACCTCTTGATTGACTTCCTGGGTCACAGAGAGAAAGGAAAGAATTAAACAATGGATGATCAGATTCAGGGCTGAAACAACTAAACAAATTTATAATAATCAGTGATGCCAATCATCGACAACCTCATTATTAACTAGTCGACATGCAACAATGTCACAATGGCTTTAATCAAAGTGTTTCAGTTATTATGGCAGCTCAAGTCCTCTGTACTTGGTTCAGTGTGGCACAGCACCGCAGCATTTAATCCACTCAGAGCCAAAGTTTCTGTTATATGTGAACACCATAAACATAAATAACTGTCGTAAAATCTTAAAACTAAACCAGATGAGTAACTAGAGGCTGCTTTACAAGCCATACTTTGCTCTGCAGGAGAAACAACTACAACCTGATGCTCTGTAAGGATTTAGTTAAACGTTCTGTTCTTTCTAAGCACAGCAGCTTCAGTAAAAGAACTAGAGACCCACCTCTCTCTCTCTCTCTCTCTCTCTCTCTCTCTCTCCCTGGGGAGTTCAACTCATCCCTTTCTCCATCAAACACATGATTGAGAAGCTCAAATAAACAAAGCAATTTTCTCAGAAATATCTTTATCTGATTATATCTTGTTTCCATTCACCTATTTTTATGCGCATAAAAACCCGGGGTGGAAAGTTTGAAAATGTGCATTAGAAAATAGATGAGAACTTCTGTCTCAAAGACCGTCTTCAAAGTCGTTCAGGACAGTGTTGTTTTTGGCAGCCATCTGAGTTTTAGTCTCAAGTGCTTTTGATGAAAAAGATTTTAGTTTGTCACGTTTTAGTCTACGAAAACCAAAATCATTTTGGTCCAGTTTTACCAAAAAATAAAAGGTTTAGTCTAGTTTTACTCAATGTAGATTAATATTTAGTCGATTAAAATTGTCTTTACTAAGTTAATTTAACTCTTTAAATATTACAAAAGGTGTATTTAGATTTATTTCCTCAATTAATGCTCCACTTTTCATTGTGAATAGGCTTTTCATCAAAAAATATGATACATATTTGTGAGCTAAGGATTACCCAAAATAAAGTGTTAACACAACATATATTCATCACCCTGTTATTCGTTCAAAGGTAAGTTAAAAACGGTCTCTGTTTATATTTTCTAAATATGATTTCATTTGAGAATTAGCGATATTAATTCATGTCCAGCTTAAAGTTTTGCACACAACTCTTTTTATTAGCAAACATCTGTTGCAGTCTATGGTCTATTAGCTGCTTGTGTGTTGTTAACACAGTTCCTCTGTGTGTTAGCAGCATACATCAGCTCGTCGTTCCCAACCCCTAAGTCCTTTTATTGACGCTGCCATCATGATTCCCAAAAAGAATGAAAATTCTTGGGAGATGGAAGTCTTAGGACCGCAGGTGACTGTGCAGAGCGTCCGATGGTGAGTGCGACCAGACAAGGATAACAAGCGGCGGTGGATACTTTATATTTGGAATGCCTGATTACAGCCACGAATCATGCAAAGCAGAAATGTCATGCATTTTGAACGCGTGACCGCCCAATCATTAACATTTTAGTCCACTCACATTTTCGTTAACGTAAATTACGCAAGTTATGCAAGTTTTCGTCATAACAGAGACATTTTAGCTCATCAGCATCTCGTTATAGTCATGAGAAAAAGGTTCGTCAGCTAAATATTTTCGTCATCGTCAACAACATTGTCCTGAACTGTTTGACCGGCTGTGTTCCCAAAGGCAGCTTCGCATTTTACATTAAAGATTAAAAAAAAGATTATAATTCATCGATGTACACTAACGAGTCGGGTTAATCAGTAAAATTATTTATTGTACAAGCTATTGTTCAATGCCATTTCATTATTCGATTAACTGCGAAAAAAATCGTCTGATTAACTGATTATTGAAAGGATCATCAGAGGTAGCCAGTGGTGTTATAATACATTATATCACAATATATTGTGATGCAAACACGTCAAAACGTATCATGGGGCTACTGGGAGATACCATCTGGCAGCTTCACTTGTGAAAAAGTGTGAGAAACAGCAGTGAACTTTTTATGAGAAACAAGAGAAATATTGTATAAAAATAGTTTATACTATAGTTTACAAACTTCATCGCTCGCCCTAGAGGCAGGATGATATTACATACCACATACCAAACTAGACCCTAGTGTATTTAGCTTTACAGCAAACTTTTTCAATTTGTTGTCATTTTACATTGACTCTGTTTAATTTTCATAGATATCGTATCATAGATATAATATTGTGATGTGTACTGATCTTATCATGATCAGTGTGTATCCATACACGACTAGAACTGACTGTTCATTGATCTTGATGCTTATAAAACATTTATAACACATGCGCTCTCATTCGTTCACCTTTGCCCTCTGTAGATCCTGGACTCCTCCAGTCTGGGCCTCTATAAGATGGTCACAGTGGATTGTGGAAGGCACTGCAACTTTTGGGAGTCCACTACTGATGAACTGCAGCATGGCCATCTGTGCAGTCGCATCCTGCATAGCAACCCGATCTGGTCGCAGGCGTAAATATGTGCGCCCTCTGGCAATATCCTGTCCGGCTGGGTCATCCAGGTGGCCGTAGACAATCTTCTCTGACAGGGTGAGTGGCCGGTTGAGTCTAAAACACACAAAAAGAGGGAAACTCCATTTTAGTATAAGGGGAAAAGCGATCTGAGCATATTTGTTCTGTGAGCAAAGATAAAAAGAGGCAGATTCAGATAAAGCAACGTGTAAAATACTGTGATCCGAACTGACCTTTTACGCACAATGTCAACATTTGAACGAAGCTTGTCGTAGTTGACGTAAGAGCTTGGCTCAAAGCGGCTCATAGCCACCTTGGCCTTTGCATTGAGAGCTGCTGCCACATGAAAGCGCCGGGCACCGTGACCCAGTACCAGCTGGAATAACAGAGGGAACACACAAAGGTCTAGAAGTTGAATGTGGATTTCACTCAGTTTCATAAGCAGATTTTTACTGTTCATTTGTATTATTAACACAAAGAGTTCACCTCACAATCTTTTTATGTTCAAAATTTACTTGTTTTTGGAGAACCACATATTTTTGCTCTGGTAGATTTATTTAGCGTTTATTGCTAATATTTTAGAAGCAAGAAAAAGTTACTTTTAAAGCTTTCTGAAGAGGGTTAATAAATCATGTGCCATTCTTTAGTTTAGACCATTCAGTGGAGTAAAATTTTTTTAAGTAAAATAACTCAACTACAAAATTATTTATTATTTGAGGCAGCAACATAAATAATATACACATTTTAAAGAAAGCTGTCTTTTTACAAGGTATTTAGAAGTGAAAACAGCAGAAAAATAACACATGGATAAATATCTAATACACAGAATATTACCATTCCTGTACGGAGTACATTACGGTATTTATTCATTTAACTAGTTGCACATGATAACAGTGGAGCTTGGATCGGTATCAAGGTTACTCATGGCAGTCTGTCGCACAAACAGATTAGTAAAGTCAGTTTACAAAGTTGTAAGTATAAATTATAACGACAAATAGGACGGATCTTAATTTAGATAGAGCCGCCGAACAATAGCAACGTTCATTTACATAATGTTTCTTTCATTACATTTCTGATTTCTCGAGACTCTCGTGAAGGTAACGGTGTCGGGTGTGTGATCTCCATCGACACCGCTATCCTCGTCGCTGTTAACCTTGCGTTCACCTTGCTGCTCAAACAATCAGTCACACAAGAGCAAGTTAAATCTGGTGAACAGATAAAATAGCTCTGATTGTTCCTAATAGACGTTTTGCTGCCATTAGACAAGCAGCAGAAAAGGCTGTTATCTGGCATCCTTGCGATGGAAACAGATCTGCTCCCGACATCCTTGGCTACAATGACCTGTGAACGCTTCATGAGCGGATTTCAACCCGAAAAATACCCCGTCCGACGCTTTTTGGTCCATTTTGGCTAGTGTATAAATGAAAATAGCCCTTAACTCATGAAATCACTTTAAAGTAGGAGTATTAAAACCACAAAAGGTCGCTTTTCAAGTACCTGAAGCCGGGCGACAGTTAAGCAGTAGGTTGCCATTTTGTTCACTGACAAAGATGTGACGCCAAATGATGACGTATGTGGTATTAAAACCTCCTTGTCTTGGAAGGATGTTGAAACATTTAAATTTCGATATGTCTAATATTTATAGAGTCACATTAGAAAACGTTAATTGTTCACCTTATTATTTATACTCTTGTCAAAGCTTGTCAAAAGTCTATAGAAACAACCTAAATACCCATTGCAGTAGCGTTTTGGCCAAGTCTTTATTGATTGCTTTTAGGACCTTTACTAAAATAATCCATCAACGTCCTCTGCGTTTGTTAGTTTTGATTTATATTTTTCTTTTTTCATCTTTTTTATTAAATTTACATCATTGATTTGCAAATATCAAAAAATGTGCTTGATTTTATTATGTTTTAACGCTGCTGTGTCAGCAGATAAACTCTACCTTGGATTAATTTCCCCTTAATATAAAGATTGACAAAATCATGACAAATCATGTTTATCAGACGAACATCACTGGACATCAGTTTTTCTACCAATTCAATTGGTCTGCGTATGAGAACATCTTACAACATCTGGACCATCCAGTGACTTGTCTGGGGATTGTTTATGAGGACTTCATCTTGGCATTTAACACCGTCATCCTATCACTCCCTGGGATAAACTCTGTATGAAAATTCCCCATATTTCCCCTTCCAGGTAGAAACCCTGTCTCAGGCGGCATCCAAGTTAACAATTTATTGAGAACAGATGGATTAACACGAACAGATATATCAGCGTGCTGGTTGGCACAAAGTATTTTTGTTTTGTTCCTCTCTCAGTCCCACTCCCTCCTGGAAGGCTCCACTCTTTTAAGGAGTAAGGTCTCTGTCCCGCCCTTGATCCAACCTATAAAAGGGGCTTCCGTTGAGGAGTAAGGATTCTAGTATAACTATCTGTATGCTGATAGGGTATTCATCAGTCACAATTGGTAGATCACATGAGAGGCCTGCAGGATATAGTGAAGCAACTGTCTGATCCAGAGCTGTTCTGACCAGGATACTTCATACAACTGCCCTTCATCATTCCTTATTAATCAGTATTATGTGGCTTGAAATATTATGATCACTCACATGCTTCTAGCTTCAGGCTCTCAATACCAAGGATAAAGTGTATATGGTCGTTCTAGGTCAAATTGTCAAACATGCAATAACACATTCACTAGTATTGTTTGGAGATGTAACATGACATGCTGATGACCAGTGGAGGAACTGAATAGGCCTTAATTGAATTATGCGAGAAGACCTGCTCTCCTGCTTCTCACCATCACGAATAGCAGTGTGGTATCAAGGGAGCCATTCAGGTTCACCACCATCTCCCAGGACTTGAAGTAAAGAACACACATCGGGTTCCTGTTCCAGACACTGCAGACCCAGTTGTATTCAGGGCCCAAGTTTGAGGTGTGCTCTTCCATTAACACACATCCGAACACTCCAGGATCACTGGTGCTCTTCTACCAATTCCACATGGCCTGTACATATTCAAAGTGCAAAAGAGAGCTTTCACTCCAGATCACACTCACCTACGCTCACTCTCATCAACTCTTCAAGCTTGTCCAACATCAGGACAGCCTACCACAAAAGAGGCTTCCTTTTTAAACACTTCGTTCTCCACCACTATTAGATCTCTACTCACTACTGTTCTTTAGGATGCTCCTCTGCCATTTTGTACATAAATAAATCTCACCCACACAGTTTTACAGATTAGATCTTTATTTGTTCAGATTTTAATTCATTAAAACAACTTATACTTGGTTATAATTATGTTGTGCAGCTCTTTATTTCAAACTATTTCCTTTGTTGACTTTTTTACAAAAAAATGTCTGTAACTGTTTGTGTTTTGTGCACATTATTTTAGTCTTAACCGAAGGACCTCTATGTACCATACATTACTTGTATGTGCACAAACTTAGTAAAAAAGCTCATCCTCATTCTCACATTTATGAGGAAATTTTCAACTCTAATTGGCACTCTTGAACCAGATGTTAAAATATACATTGTTGTTTAATCGTGTATTATTTCTTCAGTCATTCGCCATAAAACACCTGTCGAAACTGTATTTTGACGGATAACTAATACAGTACATGTGAAGTAATTCTTCAAGTACTGTCAGCCAGTGACTCACCATTGGCGGTCACACTTGTGGCCATACAGTTGTTTCCGCTAGATGGCAGTAAATCGTCTCGCAGCTCTGGAATCAAACTCAGCCAGAAGAAGAAGGTTCGGAGGTCAGCATTGCGTCGACGGTAGCAAGCCATCTTCTTAGATTTCAAAGAAATGGCCAAACATCACCCAGATTTGATCTTTTGTAGAAAACAGGCTGGAGTTGGTAAGGCACACACTTCTGAGATATCCACTTTACCTCAAAGCTGGTCTCTTCCACGAATGGTTCTTGTCATTGAAAATTAAAACGCTAGCGAGTTTTCGCGTAAAAAACAATCACGTTGAATGTACGTTATTTGGTGAAGAATCAGTCCGTAAACCTACATGTAGTAAAAAAACACAATTGTAATAATTTCTCATCATTCATTATTTGGGCCTTTCAAGTGTTTCTTTTTTGAAGTAGTGAAGCATGTGATGCAAACATGTTTGAAGTATTGAACCCTTTTGTTGTCTTTCTTTCTTTCAGCCATTGGACGATTGTGTGAAAAATGTAAGTTTTTTTTTCTTTACTAGTGCACAACGGTGTATAGTTTAGACTTCTGTTCATTTAACATTTCAAATTAAACTCTTGCTATTTGAAAACTGGAGCTTTTTGAAAAATTCGATTAACAATTTTGACTGTATCTAATATCCAATGTTGTTCCCCTCCCATCATGTAACAAGTGGTTTCTGTTTGATTGTAAAGATATGAAAATAAAACTCCTGGGTACCTTAAATAAACATGCATCTTCTCAAGAGAAAAGCACACAAAACCAACAACGTTTCTTTATTGTTGTTGCTGTAGTTTTTTGTTGTTGCATGTGCTCAGTGCTGGAGCTTTTTGTTCACTCAACAGTTGTTTGATTTCTTCCAAAGGTGATGGCAAGTGTGTCATCTGTGACTCTTATGTGAGGCCGTGCACGCTGGTTCGTATTTGTGACGAATGTAATTACGGCTCTTACCAAGGTCGCTGTGTCATCTGCGGAGGCCCTGGTGTCTCTGATGCTTACTACTGCAAGGAGTGCACCATTCAAGAAAAGGATGTGAGTTAAACTGCAGAGAGTCTTCCATAATGGGCTTTAAAGTGTAGATGCGTTGTCATTAAAAGTGCTGAGATTTTCCTTTCCTTGTTTCACAGAGAGATGGCTGCCCCAAGATTGTGAACCTCGGAAGCTCGAAGACTGACCTTTTCTATGAGCGAAAGAAATATGGTTTCAAGAAGAGGTGAAGAAATGGAAGGATTTTCTTTGTGTGTTGGCAAACATTTTCCATTTGATACAATAAAATGATTTTTTTTTTTAGTACTGTGGTGATTTGTTGCATTTACATCTATAGATTTTAGTGCTCATCGTTTGTCCCCTTGGTGGACTAATGAGAAAGATGTCCAGTTAGCGTGACACATCACAGATTGAAAATTGTTGTTGAATGTGTACCAAATACATCGGCAGTTTCCATCGTTCGTATAAAACAGTTGAAATTTCACAAGTGGCCAATGAGTTCCTGGGAAATTTGAAAGTGGCTATCTTTATCACGGGTGTCAGTTTATTTGCATGGAGAACCACATATAGGTCTTTCCCATACTTACACTGGGAAATCGTCTAATGCTCCACAACGAGTAAGGCATGGGGCAGATTGGTGATAGCTGCAGAAACCTGGTAAAGATGTCCATAAATATCTTAAAATCTCCCGTAGTCTTCAGTAACTGGAAACTGTTGATTGTTTCTGAAATGTGAAGAAGCTGGATGGTCACACTCAAGAAAAGCTGAGCTTTTTTTTTTTTTTTTTTTTTTTACAGATTACATAAAAATTAGGAACCACTTTGATAATACAATAAAGTATATAGAGCCAGTGAGCTAAAATTACAAATCAGTTATTGCCAGTGATCAGTGATTTCTCACAAGTAATTAAAGTTCATGATTGGTTTGGTTATATTTCAATAAATCTGCGTTATAAAAATCGTGGTAATTTTTATGTTTTTATTTCTTTTAATTATATCCTAAATGAATTTGAGTTTAGATCAACTTGAATAATGACACAAAGCTATTTATCCGACCTATTCAAACCGTGTACAGGGTAAAGCAAAACTGTTACTCTTCAATTTTGCAGTTTCCACAGGGCCTTAAAAGTCTAAAATATAAAAACCCAAAATCTAGCCCTTTAAAAAGTCTTAAATTTTATTACATTCACTGTTCTGGGACTTAATAATTTTTCAAAAGTATTAATTTTACAACACACTTCAGATCGAGTGTATTTGAGACCAATTTACGAGGTGGTTGTTTAACAAATATAGCTACCATACCAAAAAAAATAGCACAAATACAGCAATTTTTTTTAAATATTTTTTATAGGTTCTAAAATTGGGAAAAGTATGGTTTTCATGTAACAAATACACATACATATCCGAAAATGTAGATGACGACTAGTTTTACATGAAAAAATATGTAATTGTTAGCCATACAACAGTAACATTCATAATGGTTTCACTCATGAGACAAACCTCTTCCTAAAAATAAAAAAAATCCATCGTTTCGTGTCAGGGACGGCACAGTGGGTGGCTCTGTGGCCTTCCAGTTAGAAGGTGTTTTGTTCGAGGCTCGCTGGTGACCTTCCTGGAAGGAGTTTGCATGTTCTCCCCGTGCTTGTGTGGGTTTCGTCTGTGTACTCCGGTTTCCCCCACAATCCCAAAAACATGCGGATAGGTTAACTGAATATTCCAAATTCCCCTTAGGTGTGAATGTTGCCCTGTGACGTATGGCAATGAACATGAATAATTCACAATAAAACCTTGTGTATGACACATTTGTTTAAAAATGTACACACGACCAGAAGTTCTGCATTGTCTGATACTATAGAAGAATTTAGTTGCTAATCTGAGGTTCCAATTAATAAACTTTCACATATCTCTTTTTTATGTAGGGCCATTTTAATCTTTAAAAGAAGTTGTTAAGAAAAATGTAAACTTTTCACCGCAGGTATTGTTGTTTAGATATTTAAGTTTGTAGTTAACCTATGGCAGTTTGGCACAAGTATGATATAGATCATACATTTGATTTTAATGGTCTTAAATTTTGACATTGTGAAACCTGCAGAATTGTCTCTCTCTTTCTAGATGGGGCTAACAACACTTTGGTTTTGAGTTCAAATCCCAGGAAGAGCAAGAAAAAATTAAACGTGTTTTTCCAACACATTTAGAAAGGGACCTTTCCAAGTCCTTTTATCCAAACACATGCCTAAATACTTTAGATCAAAACTATTATTTAAAACATGATTTAACCAGTACCTTGTTTAAATGATTGCAATGTTAACCCAAGACTGAACCCACCTATATTCTAAAGTTTAGGGGGTAGATCTCTATATCCCCACGTCACACTCTAATATAATACTCTCCCTTTCCATCTTATGCAACTGACATTACACAACAGTTCACTACCAGCTGAAATTCTACACTCAAGATTTCTCCAGAGCTTAGATTGTGTGGTACAAATGTGAGGTACAAAGCAGGTCAGTAAAACACTTTAATATGTACAATATGAAACAGCACAAAACATTACATACAACACTTAGAAGTGACCAAATCTATATTTAGAACAAACAGAAATTTAAAAGCATACAGTTGCTTGGGTGCAAAAGAAGCTTTTTGAATATATTTTTTCAGAAATATATTCCCCTCACGTCTCACTGCTTGTAATTTCACTTCTCTTGTCACACCTCAGAAAGAAAGCTCCTGAAGAGAATCTACAGAGTAGAGCTGAAATGAAGTACTTGCTAAAATGTTTACATTCCATTCAAGCAAAGTTAGCGTTAGAAAACATAAAATGTACATAATATAAAAACTCACAAATAAAAGCAAACAATGTATACATCTGAGCACTGCATGAACAAAAGTTTAATGAAAGGCAGCTTAACTTCCACTTCACAACGATATAGAGTGGAACAAGACACGGGGGCTTGTGAAACCCATCTTCTGTCCCTGATTATTCAACCACTAATAAATGAGCCACAAACTACAGGAAAGAGGTTTCGAGTTCAATTTCTAATAAGAAACAAGTAAAAAAAAAATCTAATGAAGACACTTATGAGTGAATAAATCACAGCAAAAAGCAGTTTTTGTTACCTTTCAGTTCTTGAGTTGCTTTGCCAACTCAACATGACCCGTCACATTTACACTGAGTTATTTCTGACCAAAACTCACCTCGACAAGACCCTTAAGGCTGAAGTTCACCGGAGGTATGATTACGTAAAAAAATAAGCTTAGAGCTAGCAAATCTCCAACAATAACATCGTTTTTGATAATACAGGGTCCAGAATTAGGATGAAAGATGCTCCAGTTGGAAGTAATCCAGAAAAACAATGTCTTTCTTTGGTGTAGTCATAATCTGATCAATAATGTAATAGATCTAACATTATTTTCTATACTGGTAATGGAGCAATCAATAAAACAGCCCGTGGGTTTCAAAATAGTTTTTTCAGCCAATTTTCAACATGAATTAATAAATATCTTGGCAGTAGATCCAGGTTTGTGATCAATGCCATGGTTGTTTACTTTGGCTTTCTTCCCACTGGAGCTTCGCTTTCATTCTTAAAATGGCGGTTATGTGAAATAGGCTAAGATGTTAAAATCTAGCGCTTACCAACAGACCAAACAAGACAAACATACAGCTTCATTTAGTCTTTTCTACAATCTCATCTCTTATAGAAATAGCTTGACATTATTAATTGACAAATCTACCTGTAATCACAGTCACTGCCACCAGTTATTCTCCAAATAAAGATTGGTAAATTTCAAAGTGCTCTATTACTTATTCTTATCATTCTCTGAAAGTACCCTGAACCCAGAAATAGTGAAAGACCTTTTCTACATTGAATCCCTCACACTGGGTCTCCTTTATTATCAAGAGCACAATAAAGATGAAGAATAAGAGCTGGCATGGGTTCTAAGCATATTTACATCACTTAGCTCTACAGTCTGAACCATTCACTCACTTATTTCCTGCCTTCTCCTCTTCATTCCATAACATTAATTATTTATTGCCTTCGAACAAAAGCAATGCATCAATGTTTAGATGTCTTCAGGCAGTCCACTTTAAAAAGAAGAGAAAAGGTTTTAATTTCTGCATTATTACCAAAACACTTCCTCATCATTTACATACACCAATTTTTAACAGTCCGAATGAATTGAATCCTTTTACATGCACTTTACGCATTATAAACCTGTATATACACAGGTATTTCAGTGATTTGATAATCTGATTCATTTGTCTGCATATAAACACTGAGTGTGATTGGGGGCTGTATTGATGTTTTTGTAAAGCGGTTCCTTACAGCGGCCCAAATTTGGCTTGGTATCGTGCCACCATGTTCTTGCAGGTGCCAAAGTCTTTGCGCAGCTCTGCTACTTCCAGCCTCAGTGCTGAATTCTCTTTCTCCAGAAACGCTGCTCGCACCGTAATCTGGTTCTCTTTGAGTCGCCGGGCATCACGGGAGCGTTTGGCGGCAACGTTATTCTTCTTCCTTCGCTGCCAGTATTTCTCATCCTGAAATTTCAAACATGAGAGACGAGTATAATTAATTATATGTTCATCTGTTTGCATTGTGCATCTTCTAAAAGTGACACCAGTTTTATGATTTTTTCATTCATTTTCTGCTCTTAAGCAAGTTTCTTCAAATGGCTTCAAGTGGATGGGTGCAGTGTCTCTCTGATTTCATATTTTTCTAAGTTTACAGCAGTTTTTGATTGGTTAGAAAGAGAACCATCAAAGCAGGAGTGTATAAACTCCACTTTGTCGACACCAATACTGTTTTTTGTCCCTCACACATTGTGCAAAAAATAGTTTCATTTTTTTGTTGTTGCCATTTTTAAAATGAGCATTCAGCATTGAGTTTCCTGTTATGTCAAGATCACTACTGAAACAAAAGCAGTGAGGTGGTTGCATAAGACTTGGTTTTGGTGTGCGTGCATTTACCTTCTGTTCTTCGGGCACATAAATTTTTTTTGCCTTCTTGATCATGGGCTGAGGTTTTAGCTCCTCCTCTGAGAAGCGATGTTTACGGGGGTTAAACAGATCTCCACCAGGGATGCTTGAGAGCACAAGGTCTGTTGGATCTGGATCAAAGTTGACATCCACCTCTATTTCATCTGGATTAATGGGATCGGGTGTCATCCGCTCCTGATCTGTGGAAATCCCAAAAACAAAAATCACATTCAGCCATTTGTAGTAACACATTTAACAAGGGTTTTGTTGCATTCCCACATGTAGTTCACCCTGCTCCATCTATATGTTTTGAAGCAAACTGTGTATGGCAGGTGTTTCATCACCATAATTGTAGGGCGGTGCCTCAAAGGCCTTATTTTGAGGAGAAACATTTTTTTACTATGTAAAAAAACCTGGCCAGAAGGAAAAAGGTAGTATCTTCATAAGAATATATATTTTTTGTGAACAATAGGAAGCGTTAAGCACTATGTTGAAAAAATTATACAAACGAATGACAGTAAATCGTCCCAGTGTGCGCAAGAATGTTGTTCATCAACAACCAACAACTGACAAATTCATCTGGAGAATAGCAGTGTCCTCATCACTGACCTGATTTCATGTCTGCTGAGCTGGAACTGGACGTGGTGATGGTCACCACTTCCTCCTCACAATGATCCAGCTCCATGACTGGCATCAGAGAGATTGCCGGGGCTGATTTGCTTGTGCATGTCCCAGCTGGCTTTTCAGTCCTCAGCTGTGCGGTCTCCTTCACCGAGCTTTTCTGGTGCTCTTCATCGGCAATGCCGTTCTCCAAGAGGAACTCCTCCAGATCCATATATTCCAGGTGGAAGCTTTCGCCATCGTAAGGAATGGTCTTGTCCCAGATTGCAGGCGTCAGGGCGGCTGAAGGGCCCATTCCACTGACCCCTCCAGACTCCACATTCTCAAAGAGCTTCTCTTTGTCATTCTCTGGAAGATATAAAACTAATTTATTTGTACTGGCCAGCTAAAGTGTGAAAAAAATGTGACAAAATGTTACAATATCTGTTTTTTTTTTAACCTGACTGATTGTTTTTAAAAGGATCAGCACTGAAGTACTTCTCTGAACTTTTATCAGAACACCAACCAAATCACACATTAAGACCCTTGTCCCAAAGACTACTGGTGGTTCCCAAAATGTATGCAGCTAGTGTTTGGGTAAATGTGAATATTTAGAGTCTGTCTTTTTCAGATCTGGAACAATCTGACAAAATGCTCCTTTTTATGAATTTCAGCAGGTTTTTCAAGCCTTTCACCCACCCTGATGTATTACCTGCTTTTTACTGCACTTGTGCTATGTTATTACAAAAAACTTAAGAGCAGACAAGAATCTTTACGGATACATAGGCCTTTATATTTCTAAATAAAATAGTGTATCTTTTATGTTGTTTTTGGATACTAAAAATGAATCGTTGTAAGCAGTAATTGATGTGTTGATTTACAGTAACATTTGCTCAGCCCTTTTAAAACCTGTCTGTGGATATTTATTTTTTTTTGCATGTGTCTGAATTTATTTTACACTTCAGAAAAACTATGTAAGCAAACAGATTGAGAGATTATTGCGATTCAATATTGTAACGTGTTGCGATTTCGTTTTTTTCTCTCTAGACCATATGGAAAAATGTGAATAGTACACAATAAAAAAAAAAAAAAAAACATTTTAACATTTTTCCTGTTTTTTTTTCAGTTCATAACAAACTAAATATTTCAGCATAAACAAACAGCCACTAAATGTCCAACAGAACAATACTTCTTGAAATAAAATTCCTTTTAATAAAGTGCTCAAACTAGAAACATTAATAAAATAAAATGAAGAGACGTGAGACAACAAAGACCAGTCATCTGTAATGTGATGGCAGCTCGCGAAGTCCAGGCGTCACAGGTTAAAGCCACTCGTCGAGATCTTCCTAGGGAATTTATTACTTCCGATTTGATGTTGTGGTATAGAGTAGGCATGACAGTTTCTGAGAAAAACTTTCTTGACGGTATGACGTAAAGCGGCTCCAAAGTGTGAATCATGTTTCTGAATCCATCATTCTCTACAACGGCATACGGTCGAATGTCTTTGCATACAAACATAGCAATTGACTCAGTGATTCGCCGTGCCTTTTCTGAAACGCTGGGTAACTTATATAATGTCTCATTTAGAGTTCGTTGGCTTGCAGACACTTCTGCTTTCTCAGGTTGCGTTTAACTCTGGATGATGAGCGCTCATGTTAGTTATATTACCACAGTAGGTTACCAGTATTCGACAGAGTTTGCACACTGCTTTAGACATGTCTAGCTGTTCATTTCCTGGTAATTTGTAAAATCCAAAGTGTTTTCGTGTTTGCTAGTAAGAGATGTGACATGTAACCGATACAACACAGCGCCCTCTGCTGAAATAAAAGACGTAACTTTCGTCCGCTTAATATGAATTACGGTAATATCGATTCTGGTGTAAAAAATTCATATTTTAAAATCATAAATAAATAAATCTCGATAGTGAGGTGAATCGATTTTTTTTGTCCCATCCCTACTTCACACCTAAGGGGAATTTAGATTATTCAATTATTCTAAATGCATGCTTTACCAGAGTACCTGGAGGAGAAGCTCAGGGAGAACATGCAAACTCCTTTCAGGAAGGTCACTGGCAAGCCTCGAACCCGCAAAGGCCACAATGCTACCCACTTTGCCCCCCTGAAGACAATCAATGTGTTTATATAATATGTAAAATAAATAAATGTTCTTCAATTCCCTTTCATATTTTCAGTTAGGCTCCACTTTTGAAATAAACACAGCATGTCTGAGCACTTAATTGTAGTTTGTAAGTGCTAGTCATGGCAGGTTTTATGAATTCCCTTATTTTTTATTCACAAACTGTACAGTTAAGACGTACAGATATTAAGTTAAAAGTCACTTGCAGTCAGTGAAGTCTGCAGCTAGACCCTTCCAACTAGTTTGTGTATAACATTAAGGCTTTAGAGAGTAACCCCTGATAATGGGAGGCAACCCAATACACTTAACAGGTTTTGGTATGATAAACAATGAAACATATTAACACCAAATTTTAGTGTACATCTGAAAAGCATGTCCTGTGAGAGTTCCCTTTTAGAGTTTTAACCATACTCAAGAGACACATCACACTTATTAAAAATATCACACAACGCCAACAATAGTTTTTTCATCCCGGAAACAACGTTAACAAGCTTTTCTGCACACGTTATAGGCTGACTTGCACCCAGTCATCCAGTTTTTCAAGCTAGCGACCGCATGAAAGAAGAGCTGCAAATCAAGCTATTAATAACACAAGTAAACATGTTCTGTATTTACACGACGAGCAAAAGATCTGGTGGCGGTGTATTAGCACACAGAACTGCAATGGAAAGCCCATGCAGAGTCAGAGATGCCCTATAATGGTGCTGCGCAGGTGGCGCTCACTCACCATCGTCGCCTTCCAGAAGATTCGGCGGCGGACTCTCCATTATTCGCTTTAAAACTACTGGAAATGCAATCGGAGTTTCATTGCCTGCTTCCATCGCGACAGAAATGGGCTCCATGTCCACTTTCGTCGAAGGTACACTGGGAGCACGTATTATAAAAACGCGGCTTTATATCACAACTTTGATCGCGTAGACGATTTTAAAGTATTAAAATGCACAAAAAAGCAAAACACTCCAGCATCCGACCTTGTACTATTTCCACTGACTTTGATACTACACTAATGTTTAATAAGCTACAAAAAGTGTTTAATCCACGCCTGTATTGCGGAAGAGCGCTCTGTTTAATGCGCACGGATAGGCTGGTCAGGATCACATCTTATGAATAATTCAGCAGCAAAAGAGAGGCTTGTCAGTGCGTAAACAAGTGTCATTGCCCGCATTCCCCTTTCATTGGTCGGTTAAACCTGTCTCTTCAGAAAATGTCACAAATACCCAATAAACAAACATTGCACGAGACTTTGATGCTTTTGACCTTAAATATACTGCAGGAAGGAATCCGCAAATTTTTCTTTAGCGTCTGTATTTCAAGTGTCTATAAAGTACTCGAACACCTTACAAGAAGCAAGTACAAATTAGACCACATCTGGGAATAAAACAAAGTCATGCTTCGTCGTCACAGAAGTCTCACAAGAGGACGGCCCGTTGTCTGGGGTTTGGCACATGGCCTGAGCACGTGCACTCATGGCACGTTCCTCTTGTGTTCTGGCCAATCACGGAGCAGCACAAGTTTAGGAAAATATTGCATTGCTTCACGTGTAAACAGAGGCAGCTGTTCCTTGACCCCAAGTTGATGAGAAATTCGTAAATTCAGTCACACTTCGTTTCATTTATACGGCACAAACAATTGACAACTAATAAACGCAAATGCTAATTTAGCCAATAAAAGCAAACAATTTTCCGAGATATTATAATGTATTATGGTCAAGTCACATTCATGATTTGGCAGCATTTTAAATAAAAAAATACGTAAACCCCTAAATAAAATTTAAACATGTATTGATATTCGCTTACAAGTCGAATGCAAAGCATATTATAAAAAGAGATGCAAAAAAACTTTCTCGTTGCGCACTTTTTAATGTGTGCACCACGTGACGTCAGACCCACACCGACCACCACTAACCATTGACCCAATTATGACTTGCTTCTCTTGTGCAGAAGGGTCACAGGTAAACGGTCTGTATGTGCTGAACCAACGTGGAAATTCTTACCGTTGATATCAATCGATGGAAGAGAGAATGGGTGCTCGAGCAAAGCTTTGAATATTTCCGGAATTTCTGAAGACATCTGAAAACACAACCAGAACCTCAAACCTGTAGAAAAACTGGATTATGGGGTGATAAAGTGAAGCTCCCGTTTTTATAAAACTGTCTCTCTCGTGAAGGGCAAGTTGACGCACCTCAGAAAATTCAGAAAGTTTTTTTTTTTTTATCTCGGTCACGAGTGCTGATGTATCTACAGTTACTTAACTAACCCCGCCTCGAAATGCATTGTTTGTAGGCGCGATCATGTCGACCAATAAACATGGTTTGATTCCTCCTGTTATTAATATTCAATGAGGTGCACTTGTTCATTGGTCAACCAAGGTCTTGGTGTCAACTGTGAGATCCAATATGATGAAAAACAAGTTACCTAAGGTTAAAACATCTGCGTGTCAGAAACGTTATAAAAGACGGGAATTTATATTCAATTCATATCATTGCCATACCCCCCCCCCCCCGCGTTACACTGATTCCAAACTGCATTTGTTAATTACATTTAATTTAGACCTGAAATGCAGAGATGATCAGAAAATATTAGAAGAAATCTATATAAACATTAGTGAACATTTGTATGCACTGCACACATCACTCTTGCCCAAAAGAACTGTTTTCTGACTACATAAATTAGTAAAACATATTTACAGAACACATACCCATCTTTTTAGAAAATGTTGCTGAGAAAATTTGTCACATTCCCTTTTTCCTATCTGCCAAACATGTTGCAATCCATTTTATTTGACCTAATGTGTCTTTAAACAGACACCAAGTCTAATTGACTCTTGGCATATTTTCATATTCAAATTCAAGGTTTCTTTTTAAACTTCCATTTTGAACAAAATCTCAGATGTAGAACAAAAGAAAACCCGGAAACAATTTTTAAACCCATTACACGTAATGCGTTTGTTCACATAACATCAATAAATGTGCTTAATGACACCTGAAACTTCGGTTGAGTGTTGGTTGTTTTATTCTGTTCAGTTATTGCAATCCCCTGCACGTAGTTGTGAATATGAAACGTACATTTCATATATGTACTGTGACTGTCATTTTTGCAGTATGTTCATGTTGCGTGAATGTTAGCTTTTCAGACCAAACACAATTTTGAATCCAGACCACCTTTAAAACTGGAAAATGCTTTTTCTTGACTTGAGCATGTTGCAAAAGAGCCAACATCTGCCTTTTGGATTTTCATGATCCTATCGCACAAACTTGGAAGTATTCTTAATCACTGAAAGCCTAAACCTGAATCTTTTCCAACCTTAAAATTGAAGAAACCTTAAAAAAAATTTGATGCAAGGCATATATTCAGGATGACAAATTATCTCTAAATGGTTCATGTTTGAGAGCTTTACTCCCACAGAAATGGAACAAAACCACAGACCCTGATCGGTTTTCTTTTTTCATGTAAATTTCCATAAAAAAAAAAAGACACACTTTTAAAACTGTCTATTTATTGTTAAACACGTTTCATGAGATTTGGTCCACTGTGATCAGTATTTCACTGCCAAAAAGGGAAAACAAAACAAACAAATGTAAAAATACAGTACAAAAAGAGGCATTATTGTTTTTCTTTTTCCAAACCCCGATTGATACTGGTTACCTACGCAGGTCAAAATAAACCCATAATAACAGAACCGGTGCATTGTGTAAAATACACAATGTCTGAACATTAATTAGGAGCGTATTTCTATTTTACACCTCAACTAGACTGTGTATATGCAAAGTCTTCCAAAATGAGCAACCATCCTTGCTGTCCGAGTTCCAAAATCTCCAGTTCTGTGATGAAATACACTTGAGCGAACAATGAGCATGGAAAACACATGACCATCACTGCATCCATCCAACAGGCGAAGACCAGCAGGTTTAACTCTTTCACATGACATGAACTCTGCCATGTTGGATTCTGCGAACTTTCAGGCCAAGCACCATTTTCTACAATTTTGCACTCAGCTCCAGAAAGTCTTGAGAATAAAACCAAACAACATCAACTGGTAATTTCTCTTGTCAAATTCCTTAAGATTTCTAACAGTGTATGTTTATATATATATCATTATACTGAAGAGTAGGATTATTTGTTAAGGTATTTATAATCGTGTATAAGTGTATCATATAATGCGCTATGCAGACAAACAAACATCCACGAAGCCTTGTGTTCGGTCACAGGACAGAAACTGAAAGGTTTGCCAGCCATCCAGAGACTCCAGGTAATCCGAGTCGATGATACATGCTTTTCTTCATCACTTAGGATAAAGGAAGCAAAACCTTCATGAACCTCAACTCTTCTATTCCGGACAGCTCACAAGCGCTACGTGGACATATTTCACTGTTAACTTTCATGTTCATACATGGATACATATATTTAAAATGTTATACATTGCAATTAACATATACATATTATTGATAACATATCGGAAGTTAGAAGTAGTAATAATAGCAATCATTATCAATATGGTTATCATAATAATTGCAGTAATAGTAGTAATATGATCCCTCGATAAAGCATACTCGGTCACTCCAGAACAACCTTCTCAAACATAACACCATCTGCGCATAGAACCAAATCTGCTCCTTAAAGCTCATGCACCAAGTGCAGATCTGTGCTCCACAATCTCAAATTGGTCTTGCTAGCAGTTTAGGTTCATTCCTGGAGTGACACCCTAGGACCATCCCCCATCCCTTCCCCCACCCCCCCACCCCCCACCCCCCCAAAAAAAGTCACTAGCCCTCTAATCAGCAATACATGTCATATAGCATAGCTTAATAACAAGTAGTTCTATGTAATCAATACAAGGTAAGGTTATACTTAATTAAGCTTAACTGCTAAGTTATCAATAATCATTAGTAGTATGCCAATAGATTAGATATATTTGTGTGTGTATGCGTGTTATATTCATATATCAAGTCCACTGAGAGTGAGGACCAGGCATACTAAGGCTAGCACTGCATTTCTTCAAGGTATATTTGAACTACATCTACAAACAGAAAGGACTCGCAGAGCATTCCAGCCTAATTTGCTGATAATCCAACCATGCTCTGAAACATGGTAAAAAACTGGCTTCAGGGGTGGCCTCTCATTGCTTGTTTATGGGTTTTTTTTAAATTATGTAGTTTGGTGATCTAAAAGCTTGAATACGGTATGTTGAACGTCATGTGACCAAAAACTTGAAACCTAGCTTTATTGCTCCCATTTGTTGTTGTTGTTGTTACAGAATTTTAATATTGCTATTCCAGCCTTTTTAATGTTACTACAATGTAAAGCATCATAAAACATATTATAAAGTAAAAAACAAAAGAGTGCAACTCAATCCACAATGTCTGAGAAGTTAAACGAGCATTCCACTCGTTTTGGTTGTATTTGAGTTGCAATTTGGGATCTTTTCAGCCATTCTCCGGGTCTGGTGGCAATTCATCGAATCTAATTAGAACGAAAGGATTTTGGAGTTTTTTTGTCTGATTAAAACTTGTATAGTTACATCCTGCATACAAAAACTGAATATGGGCACGTTTCTTACTGATCAAGGAATTTTCCTGACATAAGATGGGTGCAGCAGGCAGTGCCTGAAATCTTAGTTGGGTCATTTTTTAACCTGATGTTCCAAAACTTGCGTTCAGTATATTCCAATAGAAACATATATGGCTCTGGGTCTGCATCCAAGTAAATAACTTCTGAATTTTACATTAAAGTTGCACAAAATTCAGTTGGTCACCCAGTAAATGCTGACAGAAATGTCTTGAAGCCCATTTTAGTTCCAGGTTACAGCCACCCAGAAACCCATAGCTTTTCTGTTAAATGTTAACACACAGTAAAACTAAAGAAGTCAGCTCTGACACCAAAATCCTTTGGACTAATCATAATCAATGCTAAAAGTTCTACCAACAGACTCAGCAAATGTCTGAAAAGATTTAAGAAGAAAAACTAAATTCACTTTTTGAGAAAACAGGTTTCACTTTTTTTTCTCAAAAAGTGGTGCGTTCCTTTGAATGCTTTTAATTGAAACAAAATAACCCCAATAGATCAATACTCAGAACAGAATCTATTCAGCTTCAATACTGCATTAAGCTCTAGTTTTGGTCACGTGACAAACGTTAAGTAATTTTCCAACCATCAATCACTCTGGTAAAGAGCAATTCAAAGTGTCAACTTAAATGTGCCCTCTTTATGCAGCACAGCCAGTTCAAAGCAAGAGAATGAGGAAACGAGCGCATGCCAGAGCAAGTTCTGCAAATTCTATTATGCATTCAGCTCCTCAGGTGTTAAAGGGGTGGGGGTTGCTTAGTAAATCCAAAATGAATTGCCTTAGTGCACCAAATACATTCCACATCTCAGAAAATCTCAAATTTCTTATAAATGACCACTTTTGGCTGTACATTCAAACTCTTCTACCAATATGGCAGGAACACAGAGTTAAGCACCGCTTGATACATGAATAAATTCAGCTGATTCATGAGGTGCTTTGATTTGATTCAGGGAGTTTGGGGGTTTGAGTTTAAAGCACTGTGGGAAAGTTTTTTCAACACCTACGTCTTTTTAAAGAACGTGCAAATGGCCTGTAACATGAAATAGCGCTAAATGCTCTCGCATTAATGATGCATTCCAAGCCACATCAATAAAAGAGCAAATGTGTTTGATACATGAAAGAGCATGTGGTGTATTTGTGAGTGAGTTAGTCCTAAAGTCAGAGCCTGATACTTCACAGAGTGGCAATAAATGAGTGGAGGAAAAGAAGACATCCAGCTCGCCTGAACCGCACTTTTGGAAGAAAATCACAGATCCCCTCCACCACCAGACATCCGTCGTCCAACCTGTGAAAAAAAATATACGAAGTCTGATCATACGATTTTAAAACATGAGCTTAGCATTGCTGCCAATTTCCTCGAAGATCACCCACCATTGACTCGGAACAGTCTGTCGACATAGCGATCTGTTTTTCTTCCGGGGGTGGAGTCATAACAGAGCTGTCTGTACGCCGGTTTTGATTGGTTAACGAAAGCCACATTTCATACATCTGCTGCATGTCTCTCACTTTAAAAAAAAAACAGAGTTCAAGGACTTTTGTAACTACTGAACGCAGAGTGTGAGGTGCAAGTGTGAGGTGTCGGTGGGCTCCTACAGCTGTTGTTCTTCATGTAGGTCCACACATCCCTCTCCTCCAAACTGTGTGCAAAAGAGCAGTTCCCAATATAGTGGCACTTCTTCTGTTTCATGACATGTACACACATCTGCAAGCACACACATACGACGTTTTAGCTGAAAATGTTTGTATCTTTTTGTTATTTTTTAAAAAGCACAATTCAATATCTTACTACTAGCAAGTGAATGGCAAATATGAGAATGATAACTACATTTAAATCTATTGGTTTTCATTTTGAATTTATTAAAAAAAAATCTTCTCCAGACCAGTGACATTCAGACCATGTTCCAGGTTTTGAGCCTGGTTTTATTTTTTTGAGGATATACCATTTTTATAATGTTGTAACTTTAGCTGCTAAACCCTTTAAACTGTGCATTAAGTTAATAATAATAATAATAATAATAATAATAATAATGAGAAACCCATAGGAGTCTAGGGCCTTTTATCAGTTTTTTTACTGCTTTACAATTGGCTCTACTGTGAAAATCTCAACAGTTGAGAACAAACTGTTTTTATATTTCAGAACAAAAATCAAAAGTTTTGAGACAAAATAAATATTAATAAATCCCCCCCAAAAAGCAAAGACAAGGTCAAACTCAAAACAATGTGAAAATTGTATGAAAAAAAAACAGGCAAACCTCTCTTAAACCCTTTGTTCCATTGTGATGATTTTTTTTTCCACAAAAACAAAACACTGCTAATTTATCATGTGTTTTAATTAATTTTCATGTTTCATCACTGACCATTGTGATGTTTAGCAGAACACTAAATCCACAGTTAACGCTGACTCACATCATATTGTTGAGGGTAGGTACGTGAAAAAGGCAGCGGTCGCACTACCACCCACTTCTTCTTCTCAAACGATTTCACTAGCAGCACTCTGCGCTCTTTAGTCCAGCTGAAAGAAGACAGGAGACAGAAAGCAAACAATAAAACCAATTTGAATATATAAATACATTCTATCAAACTCATGTTCAATATATGTTTGATATGAGCTGCCAAATTTACCCAGTTTAGGGGAAAGAGTGTTAATAATAATAATAATAATAATAATAACAACAACAACATCTAATATTAGCAAAGCCGGAAACTACCATTGTATGTATGTAAAAAATAAAGGAGTCTCTAACCTGTGCCTGGCTTTGGCAGTGCAGTATTTCAGTGACTTGTCCGGCTCGTTGACCTGGCCCTCCCTCCAACACTGTCCACAGACAAATTTTATCTTCAGATTCAGGCCACGTCCCCGACCACACCCGACCAAGCCTCCACCGCCTCCTCCCCCTGTGTTTCCATCTCCTCCTCCACAAACCAAACCCACAGACACCACAGAGCTGCTGTTGATGCCACCATTGTTGCTGCTACCACTGGGCTGTTGGGGGCCAGGCATGGGCTAAAGACGAAAAACAATTTTCAGTTTTTTTTTTATGGGTTTAACTTCATAACTATATAATGTACAAAGATCTAGGTTAAAACATTTTAAGTATTATTATTATTAGTAATCTGTGAGACAGCAAAACAGTTTTGTTCATCACCTTCTGTCTCTGTGCATTCTGTTCCAACCTGTGCCAGTGTCTCTTTGACTCCTGCACCATCTCCTCGTGGGTAATACCTGACAAAGCAAACATAAAGGGGTTTCTTTATGGAGCAAATTTACAGAACCTCAAGATACCTATTGAAATAGGACATGAGCGGTATTGAAACAACACAATTAAAGGTTGATCATGAACACCAAGAGAACATCACTGTTTCATCCACGTTTTCAATGGTGTTCAGTTCCACCTGCATAGCACTTCTAATCTAAATCCAACAGGACATATCCACCAATGACGACAACAACAGTCCTGAGCAAGGCACCAGACTCCTCCACAAGCACTGCATGTTCAGTTTCACTAATAATTTTTGTGAATCTCATGCTCCTGGTTGATTTTGTTGTACATTGATCATGGATCACAGTTGTTTCGTTCCAATTCTACATACCAACAGGTTTTGGGATTAGAAAATAAACTAAGATTTAAAGATATAGATTAGGTGTTCTCACTTTACTACAAGCCAATACATGTTGGTTTAGGATGTGCATATGGGTGGTTGACAAATTACACAAATCTGATTGTCTGTGTGTGACGTAGAGATAAAAAAGTAACATTTTTAACTATATATATTTAAATGTTGTTCCTCTGACAAGATACAGTAAAATGTTACCAAAGGTGTTGTGTACATTTAGATTTCTACTTCGATTTTTGATCTAAAAATAATAAATGTCACATGGTGTGACTTTCGTGACCAAAACCACTTTATTTGTGGTACTTTGTGTAAATATCAATAGAACACAAGGAAATTCTCAATTTCTCAAGGTATTTTTAGTGTTGTGATATAGGAGTATTGAAAATATTAAGAAAGATCTGAGGAGCGATGGTCTCCTTTGCATGATGATTTTGAAAAATAAACCAAATTTACCATATGACAATTTAAGATATTGGTGCAGCTAAATTAATAGAAAAATGCACATTTTCAATACATCAAATAGACCATATATATATATATAATGAGTCAGAACGACACAAAAAACTTAGGCATGAAAGGCAAAAAAATAAATAAATAAATAAAAAAAAAACTGGAAAAACTTTATCCGGCTTCTATGTCAACCACACGTATGCAATCATTGGAACACAAACCAGTTACCATACCATACTCTGTATACCTGTGTCCTGTTGAAGTACCCAGCACTTGAGCTCTATAACCGAATGTGCAAAAGAGCAACTGTCCTCCCTTTGGCAGCCATACCGCACCTCGTGGCGACACACATCAAACTGGCAGAGTGGATGAAGAGGCCGTATTTTACTGTAGCGTACATTTGCTGAGCGAACCACATGCACCAGGCACCTGCAGTTCATAACAACACAACACAAACCATTTTTGTGATCTGAGTCTGGAAGAAAAAGGGGAAAATGGGACAGAATGACTCACTTGTTATCATCAAAGGGATGTCGTGCAGTGAGGTTGGAACACACAGCGAGATTCTCTTTACTTCTCTTGCTAATGATACGAGGCTTACTGTCAAAGCATTCCTACAAGACCACAGAGAATTCACATCTTCACGTAAATCTAATAATGAAATAAAAATTAAAAAAAAAACAAGATGCACAAATTGTTACCTCACAGAGGAACATAAACATGCCCATGTGCAGCTGAAGGAGACGGGTGACACTGAGGGCCCGACGTTCATTGGTACCAAGAGGGTCAAACAGAAGCTCACGACTCAGGGCTCCCTTCCTCTCCTGTGTCCATACATCAATCTCCTCCTGGCAATAGGCAAACGTACAGTTTTCACCATACTGACACTCCTGTCGCTCCTGTACCTCTGCAAAAAGACAGAAATAGAGAGGAAAAATATAATACTATACTTTTTTATATACATATAAACGAATGAAGTTATCCTTGCAAAGTAGAGTGCATTGACCAATATAAGATCGTGTTGATTTGAAAACTAAATGCACGATGCAAGTAAAATCCAGACAGGCGTTATAAAGCTCTGTTTGGGCTTAAATTGAGCTAAAAAAGGGAAAACACGAGAGAAGATTTAGAAAGTATATTTGCCCTTTTCTGATCATGGGTTCTACCTCAAGGAAACCAAGACTCTTGAAATCAAAATGACTTTGGATAACAAAATCCCTGCCAAAGGCATAAGTGGAAATCTAAGTGCATTTTAGTAAGGCTGTAACAATATATTGTGGCACAATATATCGTAATACAAAGCTGTCACAATACATATCGTGGAACTACTGGGAAATATCGTCTAGAAGCTGAAGTGTATTTGCTTCTTGGAGTGATTGTGATTCTAGTCACTTCTACAACTTCTTTGCCTCCTCTTCTTGTTTCATGTAATATTTATTAGGAGACAAATATCCTTTACTCATTTTTAAATTAGAAAGATTCAAAAATGATCTCTCTTTATCAATTATACTAAAAAACATAACTTAATGTAAACATTAACACTGCCCTCTAGTGGATGGATGGTATCAAATGCTCTCACTAGATCCTAGCATTCTTAGCTTTGTGGTCCCAAAGCAGTTTAAATTCCAGGGTTTCAATAGTTGGTCAAAATAGTTTTGTAAAATATTGTGACACATATTGTATCGTAAACATTATATTAAGGTATGTATCGTATCGTGAGCAGAGTTTTAGTCAGCTGATGTTGCCTATTCACTGCATTAACAACCTAATAAATTACATATCACTACATGGAATTGGAAGATCAGAGCAATTTAACCAGACAACCCGGACCACACTATTCACTATACATATGGAGCTACTGGTAGATATTGTCTAGGAGTTGAAGTGTATTTGCTTCTTGGTGTAATTCTAGTCACTTCTGAAACTTCTTTACCTTGTCTTCTTGTTTTACTCATAATATGTTTTATGTAATATTTACTAGGAAACAATTATCCTGTACTCTATTCGGTTAAAAATAGTGTTGTAAAATATCTTGATGCCTATCACAGACATAATGTTGAGGTATGTATCGTGAGCAGAGTATATCGTTACACCCGGAGTAGATAACCATTCCTAGTATAGACCAGGTGATGTTCTCAAGTTCTTAAACTCAGTGCTATACCTTTGCAGAGAACAAACGCCCCAAGGAAGTTGTTACGAGCAGGACGAGGCCGCACCCTCTTCCAGGTCGGGTCATCTGGGGATTTGATGCGACAGAGAAGAACGTCTCTCTTACAGCGATGTGCTGCATCAGGCTGATAATGGTAGTCCATGACCCGGGGGCCTAATTTAGAAAAGATGCCCTGTATTCAGACAGGCCCAAACCATGTTTAAGAAGTTTTAACAATTTTAAAACAAAAGGGTACCGTACCTATGCGACTGTAGCAAGCATTACAGGCCTGTCTGAACTCGTGAGTGGCACCCAATGGGTTTCTTGACAGCAAGGAAAGGTTTGTACCAACCGGTCCATTCTGATGGGAGCAAGGTGAAACCAAACTATTTATTACAAAGATCTAAATAACATAATAATAGACAAACCTTGAACAGTTTACACAAAGAGAGCTCAAAACAATTCTTTAGACTTACAGCATTGAAGGCATGAAGATTACGTAAACCGTGAATGAAATTGTGAGAGATTCTGCCACCTTCAAATTGATACAAAAAAGGGGAGTCAAATGTAAAATCTGTTTCTTAAAAAAATAAAAAAATTCTACATAAATATTCTCTTGATTTTTATATCATACCAGGAAGGGTGTACTCTGAAAGGGAATCCAGTCCTCCCGACACCCCTTTCCCAAGAGTGTCTTCAGTAACAGTGCTGAAGGAGCTGAGAGATCCAATGGTCTGAGAAGAGGCTTCACTTTGACCTAGTGATGGGAACGGCTCAAGAGGAGGCAGATCACTGAGAGCAGAGTTGAAAAATGGAGTTGTGAGCTGAGGGGATGATCCTGGAAGCCCTGGGTTGTATGGGGGCCTCAAACCTACAGCAGTGTTTGGTAGGTTTGTGGGAATGGCCCCTTGAACAGTGTTCTGAAGACAAGAGACCACAATTAGCTAACGCTGATCTCCCAGAAGAAGCACCTCACTTGTTGCACTCACCACATGGACCTCAGCTCCTTTGGGAATATTTTCCAGCAAAGTGTCCAGACAAGGTGTGTCCTCATTCTTCACACATTCTGCCATGTGTTCAGATACAGGGACAGAGTACGGCACCCGCCCTGATGGCTCCTGGTTCGGGCTTTCTGGGATGTCTTGAGGTGACAATGGATTCAGTGGGGGACTCTGTGTGTCATCACTGACTGGGATTGGTGTGGCCAAAGGTGCAGGGATGCACTGGGCACTTGTTAAGTCTAAGAGATGGGAATTCATTCATTTTTGAACCATTGTCAATACAAATTACTTTTTAAAATAGAAATTTGATTGTTTTACATATTCGCTATAATACCTGATCCGATATCAGTCAAAGCTTCCAGACCATTTGAAGATGTCTGAAAAGAAAGATGTCTTTTTTTATATTGAGCTTAACCATGAATATAATATAAAAAAAAAAAAAAAAAAAAAAAAATAAAGCCACTTTCATTTTATGAACAGAAACTGATTTTTGTTTACTTGCCTCTCCTGTAGGAGAATTGGTTTCTCCATTGTTTTCAGATCCAGATGTTGTAGATTCAAGCTGAAAGAAAAACAAAGATTTAATAAACAGAAAAAATCAATAAAAAGGCTAAAGGCTAAAACGTGATCCTCCAAATCAGTTGGTTAAAGGTTGGACCTGAGACGATTGATGGAAAATTGCTCATAATTGCAAAGGTATGAGTATCGTAGTAACTAATCATATTTACTTTAATTGAGTTTCTGGGTGGTAGTTAATTTGCACATGGGGACAGTTTACAAAACACATGCACGGAGTTCAACATGTGATCAATTTCTTTGTACACATAATCTGAAACATGTTCTAGGGGTTCATCTGTGAATATGTTTGTTTGTTTAATTATAGCCAAGACAACAGCAAAGGTTATTTCATGGCTATATGTTGTCTGTGAATATGTAACTATACACTGTTTACAGTGTTATTTGTATGCTGAAGAAAGAAAAAGGCTCATTTGCTTTGCTAAGTGAACATGAAGCAGCAGCTTCTGTCTGTCACTGGTTGGTAAAGCACTCTCTCTCCCTCTCAAATTACAAGACCTCTAAAAGGAGCTTGGAAGGAGTTGGGAAACTGTGTAATAAAAATGAGCAAACCTCTGCATTAAAAATGTCACTATTAAAAAAATTCATTTCACTTGAATGGGACTGTATGCGAAAATGCGAAAGCGGAAACTCCTGCCTACACGGTGCAAATCTGAATTACACTCCAAAAGAAAGTTGGAGGAACTTTGACCTGCAATTTCGGGTCACGTGTTGCCACGCGACTTGAGCCACCACATTGGTGGTCTGTGAGTTTTTTTTGATGACTTAATATGAAGCACATTTTAGGACATTTGTATTGTGATTAATAGATTAGAGAGCACCCTGTCATAGTCTTGTTTTTTTTTTTTTTTATATCACTGTTGTGTAGGCAAGGTCTTAGTGGACATCTATGTCCGGTGAAATTCTGTGTTGTTCAGGAGTAACGTGAACTCCCCATGAGGAGTTGTTTTTATGAACTTTACATTTCAGCACCTCAACCAGGCCATACAGTAAAAGTGAAAAAGCACTACATGACAATCAGAAAGCACCATTTACTGTCAATGCTTCAAAATCAATAGATAATTTAGTTTCATATTGCCTGTATGTAAAAGTATAGACCAAGTTTTGTCATTTCTAAAATATTTGTTTGTAATTGATAAACAATAATGTGCATTTTTTTATTACTGGTTGATCGGAGCATTACGGAAAACACAATATTATAAGAAATAATTAACGTCTAGACTCTTTAAAGATCAACCGACATCCTGTTAGTACCTTTAAACCAAAATCATTCAAAGAAAAAACAAACCTTTGGGCTGACATAAGCCTTGCGGATTTTCAGACCAAGTTTGTTCGCTAGATCCTGAGCAAGCTCGCTGACTTGTCTGTCCTGTGTCAAATAAAACAATAAACCAATGTTAAGTTAGCTCACAACATGACAATTCTTGCAAATCTCTAACTGCATTCATAAAAAAGTACCCGTTTTTAGTACTTCAACATGAAATAAATGTCCATTCACACCCCCCAAAATTTATAGGCACATCTTGTGTATTTACATCTTACTATATTAAAAATACAGTTTTAAGAATTACAATTCCTTCTCAGCAACAAAATGCTCGGTCTCAACAGCTGAAAACAGAAGCTTACAAGTGCTTTATTAATAACTGGTTCTTTCCACGACTTTCTGATAGTTTAACCACATTAATATTTCATAAAGCAAGTGACCCATTTCTATCACATCAAAAACTATTTGCATATTAGGTGGACAGACACATTTTGCTAACGTAGAACTCATCTTATTAATCGCACTCATGCTCACATTCACTCCCTTTATCCAACTCACACAATTGTGTAAATATCCCAAAATAAAAACAATAATTTGTTAACCAGCAATAAAAATTGGTATCAAATCTAAATTTATGTGCAATTCAGTGAGACTTACATGAGGAGCAGTTAGCAGGCAGCCAGTACCACACTCATAAGCATCTCTCAATCTCCCCAATTCCCTCAGACAAAGTGCTTTCCGATAAAGTGCCCTGCGACTTCCCTCCGACACACACAAGGCACTATCACAGTCCTGTACTCCATGCTCAAACTCCCTCTAAACAACGCAAAATGTTTAAAAAGTCAAAATACACTTCAACAAAAGTTATGCAAGTAAAAGAATTCAAACGTCAGGCACAATTTTAACTTGTGTTTGAATCACAAAACAGTAATAAATTTCAAAATGGTGCTTGTTAGTGGCCCCCTTTACATTATCTTTTTTGCTACGTCGATATTCTTAGGAGCAAGGGGATTGAAAAACATCTATGACCAATAACAATGCGGCTTGTTGCTAGGCTACAGCAACTCATAAACATTCTGTGGGAACAATGAATGGCAGAAATGGCAGAAAGAATGGCAGAAATATTCATCAGTTTTGTGTATGTAAACAGCATATTGTATGACAAAAAAAAGACAAGCAGTACAAGGACAATAACCTGCAGGAGAATCTGTGGAGGCGAAATGCTGAGGATCTTTAGAACGACAGCTGTGTTTGAGACAAGTAACTTGCTGAATAGAAAGCGCAACTTAATGCCTTTTTAGACGGTCAACTACTAGCATTATACAGTGGTACCCCGAGATACGAATGCTCGAGATACATTATGAATAGATTACCAATAATGTGCTATAACAAATGTTAGAGTAAAGGTGTCCTAAAATAAATAACGTTTATAACGTGGAAAGTGGTGTTCTATAGCGCAAGTTAGAGAAACCCTGTGACACGTTCTCAGAAGCGCTCTCTCCGTCTGTCTACGCTTGGGCTTGAAAACGTGTTGGTGTTAGTCATTCGTGAAATATCTCGAGAAAGTTAACTTTCATACGTAGTGCTGTAATGATTTCTAACACCCGCTCCACCTCCTTCGACACATTGCTTCACTCGCAAGGTAAGGTTTCACATTTGTACACATATTACGTGTTTTATTATCATTTATTACATTGACAATGTGTAGATTTATGGATTGAAGAAACGTTACTTGATTTTTCTCTGGTTTTCAATTTTTTTATCAACTTAAACTGTTGTTTCTGAGAGCCGTTGCGTGGATTACTTGTTTTACAATGTAAAACTTGCTCCACGATACGAAATGTTCGAGATACTAAGGCCACCCTGAAATGGATTAATTTTGTATCTCAGGGTACCACTGTAATGTATTTGGCTAAAGTTATCGATATGTTAAAACACATTACAAGCTTTTTATCTCACAATAAACTATGTTTTGAAGCACAATTATGCAAACATGTTTCATCACTAATGTTTCAAAACCACTTTCACTGTGTCTGAGTCTGTATAGGTTCTGTGATTCATCTATACAGGTTACACACATTTGTCTGATATTAAAGAGACTGGACAAAGATATAGACGAGGAATACATTCTAATTATGTGTACTTTCTGAAAAATGTGTCGCATGTTCGACTTACATTTGGTGTGTATAAAACAGTGCGTTTAATTATAGTCTGAAATATTTGCCTTTTTGTATTGTTACTTTGTATCATTCTCAACGTCTTTAACAACTTCATCCAAATCAAACTTACCAAACTATAATATGCAGCTGCTCGGTTTACATAAAGGCTTTCCAGTAGCTCATTGGGAATGACCAGTGCTTCTGACTGGGCATATCGGGCTACATTTACACCCTCACTGTAATGCAGTGCAGCCTGTCTCCACTCTCCATCACGATACACTGCATTTCCTTCATCCAGCAAATTACACACTAGCTGAGTCAGGAATGCCTAAACAATGAAAAGAAGAGTGTTTCCATTTAAAACTAATAAAAAAAAAAAAAAATACACGAACGAAGGATTGTCTGGTTGAGAAGATGTTACATATATCATGTACCTCATAACCTTCAGGTTCCGGGAAAGGCAATGATGACCTGTGCACAAACAAACATATCGGACAATGTTAGGTTTGGTCACAACTTGTAAAAGGGTTGAAATGTTTACAAATGTAATTTGAAGGGAGAATAGGGGAAAAAAAAAACTCACTGAATGAAACCCAAGGATTTCTGAATTTCTTCTTTACGCTTTTGACGTTCTGAATCCATAGCTGTAAGAAAGCCCAACAAAAGCAATACAAATATAAAGCCTTAACCATTAATAGAAATTATACATTTCTAGGCTCTTAACATGCGAAAACACACGTAGAACAAATATATAGATAGCAGTATTTTTGAGGTGTCTGAAAAATAAATTAATAGATTTGTTATCTGACTTGTGCTCAATTATGATATTAAATGTATAAGTTAACAAATATTAAGATACTGGGCACTAGAAATATCATATCAAAGGCCTGAATGCAAGACATCACTTCTCGTCTCCGAGCTCTTCTAAGGAAAACACCCTTCAATACAACACTTTGCGGAATTGAGAAAGCAAAAAAGCATTAATCCTTAAATGCACCTACTGTGAATTTACCTGTGCAATAAAATATTTCAACGATCCAAGTTTAGGTCAGAGAAATTCTCAAAAAAGAATGTTAACTTGCACAGGGCGCTTTTAGCCTTAGCTTCAAGCTAGTTAGCCCGCTAATGCTGTCAACTTAAAGGTTGGTTACGCAAATTGCGATGATTTTTGAGTAACTAAAACGACAAAAACATCACCACCAGTGCCATCGAAGTTTTAATGTATTAATCGTGACAGTAATAGCTAATAGACATTTAAAGTCATGTGCATTAAAACCGCTATAGCCGATTAGCAAAGAAGCTATCATCACATTTCACAAACTGCCCCGTGCGAGTTCTCGTTTTAAAACTGTCACCCTTCAACACAAGTATTTAAAAGCATTAAAACCCGAATTGCAGTTTTGTTATTAAAATGTTACCACATTATTTCAGATCTTTGTAGCACGCTAAAACACAAGGACCTTCAAACCCACCTAAGATTTTAGACCTTTCTTCCACCGAGAAAAGGAGTTGAAGAAATAAACCTCTTTAATCGACAGGTAAATCGTTTTGGTGTTTTATTCCTCTAAAATCATTGTTTAATTCATTCGCCTGCCCCGAATCCGTAGACAGACCATGTGTAACATCAGTCACCCTAAGTTGTGCTCAAGTTTAACGAAGCCTTGAGGCAGAGCCTGTGGGGTCCTAAAGGCAAAGAAACACATCCCTTTCTGCTCAAAGTGGGACACACAGCCACTAGGGGCATGGATGTTATACTGATGTATTATTTCATTCTATAGCTACATATTATATTTCATTTAGTTTACACAGAAGTCACAGAAATATTTTTTAACGCACCCCCTCTTAATTAATTAGAGGCTGTGCTGTGACGGACTATTGATGAGATTCCAAACGCTATATCTTGGCTGATGTTTTTTGGAGAGTGTTGACCCACCACTGCAACCCAACCAATATTGCATGGCTTTCAGATACAGTACATCTGACCTGGCAGACCAAAGAATGTTTTCCAATAAAAGTGGATCGTACACATTTAGCCTCTCTGTGAAAGTCAATGCCAAGGCACTGGAGCTGAGAATTTTTCAATTTGGTTTTTTTTAAACTGGAGCCTCTGTGTGGTGCTTGAGGGATGGTGGGACTTTAAACAATATGTCCATGTGTTTTTTGGACAGTTATTGCAAGAAATCCCTATTAAGACGGCAATTCTTTATTATTAAACTCCACTGGGGCCCAAGATGTACAGTTTCTCCATTTGCAGCGAATGAATTTTCACTGCTTTTGACTGATTGTTTTGTTCAACATTTTCCATGACTGAATATTTGTCTCTTGTCCGAGTATTATTATTATTATGTTGGGTTGTTCGCAAATTACTATTACAGATTGTTGTAGTCGTTCGTTTCTTCCTTACAATAATTGTTGATTAAAAAAAGGTTAAATTGAGATAATAGCCTTCAAAGTATTCCTCCAAAATACATTTATTACAATACAACCGTTTAATGTTCAGAATAATCTTGAACGTTCTAAGGCAAGCTATATTTATTTGAAATAAAGGACTTTTAAGTTTTGGTATGCGAACTTCCGGTGTTGCTAGGTTCCCCCGGAATTAGCGTTTGTTTATGCCTGCTTTTCTAGTTGCTTTGTGTTGGATACACGTAAAGGAAACATTAACGTGTTTTTTTTTCTAAAACACCAACTACGTCGCTAGTTAATTAGATATATTTTAAGCATGAATTCATTCGACTCTTAAATTTTTCGACACAATTCGAAGTTTTGACAATCAAAATATACGGATGGCGGATTGTATTGTCAATTTATTTCTGTACATTTGATATTTTCTTTCAAACTTGCCCGAACACCAGCTAACAATCACTACGCTTTGGTCATGTGTGCAAAATAGTTTATAATGGTTCAATTTTGTTTTTAAATTTAGATTTGAAGTTGTTCGATTTTACGCAAAAATGCCTTTGTTTGGAAACATTTTCAGTCCCAAGAAAACCCCTCCTAGGAAGTCTGCCTCTCTCTCCAATCTACATACAGTGAGTACATATTCATGTTTTGAAAATTTCACATAAGTTAAGAAATGTTAAAGACCAATTCGTTTTCTGTGGCTAGTTGGATCGTTCAACAAGGGAGATTGAGTTAGGACTGGAATATGGATCTCCTGTGATGAATATTGGTGGCCAGAGTCTGAAGTTTGAAGATGGCCAGTGGATCTCTGGTAAGACTCAACAAAGGAAATTCTATTGAAGACACAGTGAAAAATTAAAATGAATTCTGTTACACTGATTTACAAAATTTATGTTTTTTTTTTTTTACCACAGAGTCAGGAGGGAATATTTCAGGAAAAGAAGTACAGAGACTGAAAAAGAGAAATCTACAGTTAGAGGAGGAGAATAATCTGCTCAGGCTAAAGATTGAGGTTCTACTTGATATGGTGAGTGTTTATGTTCAAGCATTTTAAAAGGATTGATGCTAAAGCGATTTTAACCTATTTTCTTTTAGCTTTCAGAGTCAACGGCAGAAACACATCTTGTACAGAAGGAACTTGAAGATTTAAAGAACAGTTCAAGAAGGAAAAAATAAAGGACAATTCTTTTATCTCCTTAAATGCTATAAGACTAATAGATATGTGGAACATTCTGCTGTTTTTTCCCACTCACAATTTAGGAAAGTGATTTTATGACTTCAGTCCGATTGTTAGTCTCAGTCTGAGATTTAATTGGACTCACCAATAGCTAATATTAGAAAAAAGAATATTTTATTGGTCTTGAGTATATTAAAGAAGTCCTTAACTATCTCTTTCACTGACATAAAGCTTTGGATGGGCATAAGTGAGTACTGTGAAAAAAATCACATTGATACAAGAAAAGCATACTACAACAACTCAATTAATTATTATGTTACTTGAAATTCCTCACGCCCATTGGTTCAGTATAATGTTTTCTGATGTATTGACATTAATGAAAAATAACAATACCATTACAAATATACAATTTTAATTGTATTTTTGCGATTAAAGTGAAGTTGTATTTTCAATTAATGTATTTTGAATTTGATAAACTGTTGCAGTTCATGTGAATTCATAAAAAAAATTGTAATGAATGTGGTTTATATTTTACTGTCCTGGATGTTATTATGCTCATGGCTATTTTCCGATTCGTACTGTACTATTTGTACGCCCACAAACTCCCCATAACACATCAAGCCTAATTTAATGTATTCACTGATGATCTCTCTGTCAATAAATGAACAAAAACATAACTTTAATCCATTAATAAACAATAAAGGGTTCTCTGATTGGAAATTATCTAATTTCCTAATTGGTGTAAAACATTATGCATATTAGTGAACAGGAATGTGAATTATTATAAAATACTATTTGACTCCTTTAAGACACTTGAATGAGAACCACTTAAAATTATACGTATAGGTTTCTAAGTTTAATTTTGAAACATTTCTTTTTGGAGGCGTGCCTTGTTTTGTTTTTTTTTTCCCCCAATGAAAAAATGCCTTTCCTCAAACTCTGCAAGTTGCAAAAAGGGGCGGAGTTCAGCGAGAAGCCAGTACGTGTTCGCTTGATCCATAGCGAACGCTGACGAAATAATAAAGGAATAGGCAAGAAAATATCTAAAATACATCGTTTGTATTGGTCACATTACTCTGTCCGCAGATCCATATTGCATTTTGATTGGCCTAACCAGCTGTCACTCATTAGCCACTGCTCTTTGACGTCACTCAGGAAGCGGCAAAGTGGAGCTGTTGAGTGTGGCGGCTAGATCGTGTGGAGTTTTTAATATAACGCTGTTTTAAACGAGTTTTGTTATAAAAAGTTCCTAAATCATCACGGATTTACACGGTTTTAGGAGCAGATATATTTATCTTTCGAGTGTTTCCCTCGTTATAGTTTATCACAATGCCGAGAGGAGGTGAGTGTGTTTTCTTTTATCTTTAACTAAGAGTTCAACGCTTGTAAGAAAGCGAAAAGAAGAACAGTGGGACACGACGTCTTTATGAACCCTATTTACACGCTATTAACTTGATGGTTCTTCACGAGGAGCGTGATCTCTTGACGGGTGCATGAATGCTAGCCAAACTCAGGCCACGCTGCAGCCACATGTGATTGATGAGTGTTTCAGCAGTTTACCCACGCTTGCTCCTCGCTGTTTCACTCTAAATAGCTCCATATAAACATTTGCTTGAGCAGCCTGTTATCAATAGTTGCTTTGTATTTGTTTCAACTATTACCTAAGGTAAAAGAGGGCATAAAGGTCGCGGGAAGCAGTTCAGCAACCCTGAAGAGATTGATCGCCAGATGAAGGCTCAGAGGGAATTGGTGGGTTTTTAGTAATCACCCTGACAAGGTTGCTACATTATTGTTTTATGAATTGTGTTGTACAGTTACAATTGTAATTTAACTATTTGGTGGTCCTAGGAGGAGAATGGAGGAGCTGAACGTGGAAGCTCATCTGAATCTGAAGAGGAGACCAGCAGTGATGATGAAGTAAAGACCCTTTGATTTACCCAACACTGGGCTGTTTTGACTGTTCAAACACATAACGGTTACTGGTTAGACAATATCCTTATCATTGAAAATACAAAGCTTCTACAAAGCTCTGATCAGTACACTGTTATATTGAACAGTGCTGAGTACCTGGTTGGCAGCTAAAGCCACTTTAGGCAAGAGGAAGGTCAGCAATGCACTGTACACAAACATTTGTAAAATGAAAAACATGACTAAAGGTAGCACATTAACATACAATGGTACATGAAACAATACCTGGACCAATGTTCATGTCAGGAAAATAAACCCAATAGCACACACAAAAAAAAAAAAAACTAGTGTCCGGATAATGTCACTGTGCTCGCCCAATGGGAGAATATCAGTTGGTACAATATATTATCAGTTTGAGTACCTTTCCCTCAACAATGTACGTTATGTAATATTGACATCTGTATAATCACTTTTGAAGTACCTTGTAAACAAGAAAAAATGTACGCATCACATTTTAAATATATTTTAAAGTGTTAAATATTGTTTTGTTTAATTAAAGCACAACTACTTTTGTAATGGGCACTAAGTTTCGCGCGAAATTTACGTGATCAAAAAAAAAAAAGATTTCCTCATACCTGTGAGGTACTGCACAGTATCCCCACATCCTTTTCTTTTTAAAGGGTGTTATTTCCCAATTTTAACATTCTTTTCTCTTGAAGCAGCCAAAAAGGAAAGGTGTCGAAGGATTAATTGAAATTGAGAATCCCAACCGAGTCTCCCAGAAGAGCAAGAAAGTTGTGGAGCTTGATCTTGAAGAACCCAAGGAGCTCTCTCGCAGAGAAAGGTATGAAACAGAGGCATAACCATAAGACTTTCTGTCTGTGTGTTTAGTACTTTACATAAGCTTCTCTGTGAGTAGGGAGGAGATAGAGAAGCAGAAGGCAAAGGAACGATACATGAAGCTACATCTAGAGGGGAAGACTGAGCAAGCCAGGGCAGACTTGGCTAGACTGGCCATCATCAAAAAGCAAAGGGAGGATGCTGCGAAGAAGAGGGAAGAGCTACGGAAAGGTAAACTAGACTAAAGAAAATTGTTTCTGTAGCTCCCTGGTTTAGCTGTGTACACTAATGGTGCTTTCACACCTCTAGCTCGTTTAATGTGGTCTGGACAAAGGGGAACAGCTGATACGTTGTCGCAATCGTCTGCAGATTTCGCAGATTTAAGTTGACTTAAAAAAAAAGTTTCATTGACTGCTTTTCGATTGGTTAGAATGAATATGCGCACGGGAGATAACAACACCTGAAGACTGGGACAACGTGATCAAAATGTACAGACCCTGCAGCTTGATTTTGACCGTTGGCATCTTTTACGATGTCATTTACAGGGCTCTAGAGTGCGACCAATTTGGTCGCATATGCGACCTAATTTCTCAATGGTGCGACTAAAAAAAAATCAAAGGTTGCACCGGTGCGACCCGTCGTTCGAGGGGAAAAAAAACGAAACTCCGTCTACGGCCGGTCCGCCTCCTGCGCGCGGCTCACAACACGCGTATCACCCATTCATGCGGCTCTATACGCGCCTATCGCGGCAAGCGCACCGCTCAATTCGCGTTTACCGCGCCGCTGAAGCCTCAGACGCGCGCAAACGCGTCTCTGCATTGATTTAACATGGAAACCCTCCGCGCTTACCGCGCGAACCGCGTTCGATGTGAACGTACCTTTACAGCGGCAGGCAGCTGCAAACAGATCATCAGACGAGGCCGAGATGAGAATTAAGTTTAACGTTGCCTACAATATTGCAAAAGAAGAACTCCCCTTCACTAAATTCAAGTCCGAAATAATTCTTATGAAGAAAAATGGTTTGAACGTAAACTCGACGTACAGCAATGATGTTGCGCGCACCCAATTTATAGGAGTCATCGCAGATACATTGAAAACAAAAGACGTCTGTGCAAATTGTGAACAGTGCGTACATGGAATTCCTGATCGACGGAGACACATATCGCCACAAAGGAATGCATCATACAGTCGTAAAGGAAGACCGATGAATATATTATTGAACACATTGAGGTCGAGCATGCTCATGCCCAAGGTAAGCCATGTCATGTCATGGAGCCTATGTCAATAATATGCCTACCGTCTCGTTACTGCATTAACCATAATATTCTGACACTTAAAAATGAAAAAAAAAATAAATAAATAGGCTGCATTATAAACTCTTGATCTGGGTAGTAAATGGTATTATCGTTTTTATTTGTATTTGCTGCTCTTAGGGACCAAAATCAGTTTAAAGTTTTAATTTCAGCTCAGTAAAGCACTTTAAACACCTTTTCAGTAAGTTTTAGTTACATTTCTTGTGGAATTGTGCTTCAAATAAAGAACTTTATATTGACCAGGTTGTTAGTTAATCATTTACAAGTCAATATTGTCTATGGACAGTGATTTAAAAAAAATAAATAAATAGATAACTAAAAAAAGTGAACTTGTGAAAATGCGGTGTTAAATGTGATGCAGTTGAAAATTTGGGTGCACCTAACTTTTGTGCTGGTGCACCTAAGAAAAAAATTTAGGCGCACCAGTGCAACCAGTGCAAAAAGTTAGTCTAGAGCCCTGCATTTATGTCATCACCTATGATGCATGTTGCAAATTATGCTTAGATTTTATTTATTTTTTTGTGTGGTCTAGAGTTAGGTTGTGGCTTTCTCACCTGGCCAAACGGACTAAATTAATAGGGAAAACAAACTCTAGTTTAAATGAATCGAACGAAACAAGTCAGATGTGAAAGCACCTTCAACCTCCTTCCCAGGGAAAACATTTAATGACCAGCAATCTTCAATCTTTTTCAGATAAAGAAGCAGAAGAGGGAAAGTCAAAACGTTAACATGAGGAACACAATGGATCTTTTTTTGGTGGGGGAGGGTGGGGGGACCTCTCAGGAGGATCCATCCATACATTTCATTTCTTTGTCAAGCCAAGTTGGACAATTACAGGTCAGTCATAGGGTGGGTGTTGATGTGGTTATTACGTCTTGGCAGAACCAAATTTCACTTCAGAGTGTTCCTACTCGACACACTGCTCAGACGGTTGGAGTTTTACTCTTCCGGAGTCATTACCATTTGATCTTGAACATGTCTGGGGGAATTATCTGAGTTTTGATTTGGTTTTTCTACTGACTGTCCTACACTAAACAAACAATTTAATTTTCCTTTAATTATCATCATTTAAACAGTTATTGTCTCTGACAACATTTGTGCTCAGGTTCATGTAAAACAATGCATTTGGTCCATTATAAGGTTGATGTGGAAGTAGTTTTCTGTTGATTGTAGTGAAATTTGCCATTTACTTACTGTTCTTCTCAAATCAAAGAATCTTTCTATTTTGTTGAATATAAGCTAAATTTTGATTATTGCTGTTGAAATCCATTTTGAATGAAACTTCTGTCGTTTGTCAGAAAATAGACTTTAAATTAAATTCAAATTGAGTACATTTTGATGTGTGAACCAAATGAAATAATCTTGTGGTTTTGAGTATTTGAATGGAAATCTGGAAGATCATGAGTAGCATTTTCTCTCCATCAAGTGAGTCAACGAATTGATTATTCCGCTTTAATCTACTGGGTTTACATTTTTGTTGAACATCATATTTTTGTAGTTAGACATGCTTTGGCCTGCTGCTATGACCTGACTTGCCTTGAGTGTTTAAGAAAAGCAATATTACTTTCATCCTAATGGTGCAACAGTTTGTTGATCTTTTGGACAACTTTGTACACATCTTTTTAATACTTGTAAATCATTTTTTTTCTTGGTGTTGAAGAGTTCACAAAATCCATAGTTATGTAAATCAAATTTGTAACAAATAAATTGGTAAGTGATTAAAGTAGTGTTCATCTTTTATTTATTTATTTTTTTTAGCACTTTGACCATTTTGCCTCCACAACAAAATCATTTTTTGTTTTGTTGTGATTCTTGAATGGCCCAGTCAGAGCTCCCTCTTAAGCCCACCTGAGCGTCTCTGGAAGGACTTAAAAGTGGTTGTCCACCAACATCCACCATCCAACATGACACAATTGAAGATCTGCAAGCAGTAATAGCAAAGGAATCTCAAATTCCAAGAAACACTCATGGCAGTACTAGGTTAAAAGGTGCTACTGAGTCAAGGAACAGAATACATAGGACCATGTGATTATTATTCCCACACCCCTCTTTACATGAGTGTGTGTGTGTGCGTGTGCGCAGATATAGATATATATGTACATACATATGTGTGTTATTGGAATAGAATGTCAATATATGAGTGCAGTGAAAACATTACAAGTTAACATTTATAATACAAAGAACCACTGCATAGTTTTAAAGCATCACAAAAATTGCATGATTAACTATTTTTCAAAAATCAGATTGATGTAATAAAATATGTTTGCATTAGTTCCCCCCAAATTTTCTTTGTTTATTATGTTACCCTTAAACTAAACCCTTGATTTGCGATTGTGCTTCAAAGTTCTCTGTTGTCAGAGGTGGTGACTTTCACATCATGAACTGAAATGTCTTTCCTCTTATGTGTTTAGTAACTTCCTCTTTTTCTGAGTCGATGAGGTTTGTGTATGTGCACAAATGTCAAGCAGTCTGGCTGAGATCACCGCTGACGAGTCTCAATGAGATGCTACTTATAGAAATACAAGATCAAAATTCCTCGTCAAATGAAATTTAAAATCTTGAGCTACCAGTTAAACACAAGGGAGTGAAGGCGACATCTCTTCCTCATCATGCTGAAGCAGTTGAACATCCTAAAGCAGTTTGCAAATGGAGGGAAGTAAGTACTTTCATCTCAGTTACTCGGGGTGTTTGTTACAAGTGTGTTTCAAAGACATTGCCGAGTTTATACAGCAGCTTCTCTTGTTTTGTCAAAGTAAATAAGAAAAGCTCATTATTAATACTATAGGGAACCTTTTATTGACTCATTTGTGTAAGACAGCCTGAATCTGAAGTGAATATTCATTTCCTAATATTATTTAGGCTTTAGAATGGTTACTGACTGATTACAAAAGTATAAAGTCAAGTAAACTGATTAATAATGTTATTTGGAGAAGTTTTTGTGTGTGAAAACATTCATCTGTTTGAGTTATTAGAAATGGTGTCAGGTTTTACAGGGAAAGGAAGAGAGAACATTTCCACCGTGCAAAGCTATGATTCTAGATTTGCAACACACGTAAGAAGTGACGTCAGCAGAATATTATTAAACATTTAACCCCAGATTCAACCCGGGAGACAATACCACACTTGCAAAATAGTTTACAACATTTGCATATTTTTTAGATTTATTTCACACAACTGAAGTAGTTCAAGCCTTTTATTGTTTGAATATTGATGATTTTGACATTCGGCTCATGAAAACCACAAATTCTAAAAAAATTAGCATATCATGAAAAGGTTTTCGAAACGAACTATGAAGCTAATCATCTGAATAAACTAACTGTAAACACCTGCAAAAGATTCCTGAGGATTTTAAGAACTCAGAGCCTGGTTCATTACTCAAAATAGCAATCATGGGTAAGACTGCTGTCCAGAAGGCCATCACGGACACCCTCAAGCAAGAGGGTAAGACACAGAAAGTTTCTGAACGAATCGGCTCTTCCCAGGGTGCTGTATCAAGGCACCTCAGTGGGAAGGAAAAAGTGTGGCAGAAAACGCTGCACAATGACAAGAGGTGACCGGACCCTGAGGAAGATTAAGGAGAAGGAATGATTCCAGACATTAAGGGACCTGCGGAAGGAGTGGAATGAGTCTGGAGTAGAAACATCCAAAGCCACAGTGTGCAGGAAACGGGCTACAGGTGCTGCATTCCCCAGGTCAAGCCACTTTTGAACCAGAAACAGCAGCAGAAGCACCTAACCTGGGCTACGGAGAAGCAGCACTAGACTGTTGCTCAAATTTCGGAAATCAAGGTGCCAGAGTCTGGAGGAAGACTGGGGAGAGGGAAATGCCAAAATGCCTGAAGTCCAGTGTCAAGTTCCCACAGTCAGTGATGGTCTGGGTTGCCATTTCAGCTGCTGGTGTTGGTCCACTGTGTTTTATCAAAAAGCTGTATGCCAAAATCATCAATATAAAAATAAAAGGCTTGAACTACTTCAGCTGTGTGAAATAATCTGAAATATATGACAATCTAATGTTTATCAGTACATTACAGAAAATATTGAACTTTTATCACAATGCGCTAACTTTTTGAGAAGTACCTGTAGTCTACATAGGTTATCAAGATGGCAATGACAATAATAATTCATTTAAATTGTAATAACACATTTTATTTGATTGACGCCTTTCAGGACATTCAAGGTCACTGTACATCACTTAGGTGAGCATATGTGAAACACTAGTGCAAAAGTTAAAACAGGTGTAGAAACAGTAAAAAATAGAATTAGGATTGATAATGACAAAAAAAAAACATTTAGGCATGCAAAACACAATGCATAAACCATTTCACATTAGGTGAAAAACATGAACATCGTTTCAGAAGTCAAATATCTCCCGTAAGATAATGGTTTTACAAGTGAGGTAGAGTTTTTAAATGTAGACCAGGAGGTTTTCGCAGAGCAATGGAGGAGATAAAGTTCTGCCTGCAATCAGTGTCTGCAAAAGGCCAGGGAAGTGGATGAGCACAAAAATTTGAGAGTGCCAGCTGATTCAGGGGTTTCAAAATTTTTATTTTATAGTAAATATGAGGACGGGAGTAAGGGGTCTTCTTGTCATTCGTGTGCTAATGCTGTAAGATTTTTTTTTTTATGATTATAAGCATTTTTGTGACTATAACTGCTGTCTGTTGATGGTCCACTGTACAGAGCATTACAGTCTTCTTTAAACCAGTGCATGCACAAGCACTGAGGCTGAAGCCAAGGAAGGATTTATGTTACAAATTTTCAAAGGTCTGACTGATCAATCATCTCTCCAAGGTTCTGGAGAGGTTTACCAGCAGGAAGAACCTCAGTATCAATGGTAGAAATAATACATTTTTTTGCTTTTCTGCCAGTTGAACGTAATGTAAACTTGACAGTTACGAATTAAATGTAGTATCGTAAGCTTTGACATCTACACGTGTAAACACAAAGCTCTCTTATATTGTTCAATCAAACAGAACAATTGAAATTCATCTTATTTATCCTAGGGGACTGCAGAGGCTTTTATAATCTTAATTTAATTTTGAATAAATATATAATGCTTGGGCATGATGGGGTCTTACAGAGGCCTCTCAGTAAGAAGGTCACTGGTTAAAGGCCAGCTTTTGAACCTTCCTGGGTGGAGTTTGCATGTTCTCGCTGTGGTTGTGTGTGTTTCCTCCAGTTTCCACTACAAGACCAAAAGATCTCTCAGGTTAATTGAATTTTATCCTTTGTCTGAGTTTGTCCAAACCAGCAGAACCCTGTGAGCCTGAAAAGAGAGAAGTGAGTGAATGAAAATGAATGAAAGACTGTCTGTATGAAAGAATAATGAATGCTTAAAAAAAATTCATCAGTTTATCTTTCAACCCATGTACTTTCAACATTATTTACTCACCAGTAGCTTTCAAACTGAAATGTTTTGGTTTTCCAATCATTTGAAACCTCTCAAAAAATGAAGTAACACAACAGATTTTTTTATGTTAACATTTTAAAATAAGGCAAAATGATTGTTTTATGATGAACCTTTTTTGACAACTGACAACAAACAATGTCAGATGCTATACTGATGCAACACATCCACATACTACTGGGTGTGGATGGGTGTGTTTGAGAGAGAGAGAGAGACATTTGACCACTTCCTCTATGTTCTTTGGTCTTTGAGGCAATGGCTCTCTAATTTTAGATTTGGCAGCTCTTTGTTAAAGTGGCTTGTTTTATTAGTTGAAAAAAAGACTAAACTGGATCCTAATCTGCAGCTTCTTAATGATCTTTAGAATGCGCTTTGTGTGAATCTGATAGATCTATTACCATCCCAACGGATTTGATCACAAGATATTCAAGAAAACCGTTCTATTTTAATAACTGTGATCTAAATAAGATCTTTGAAACTTCAGTTGAATAAAGCTCTGTAAATCTGTTTCATACAGATTTTACTGGACCAAGTCACCAAACTCTGACAACTTTGTTCTTTGAGGATAACATCTGCTTTGTGTTTCTTTCTTATTTTCAGATCTCAAGATGCTACTGACCTTCTTTCAGATGATCTGGCCTTGGTGAGATTTGTTTTTACCTTAACATTTCAACTGATAAAAGTTCATGCAAACTGATGAAAAAGCAATAGGTTTGTTTACAGATAGAACATTTATTTATATGCCTCCATACACACTCTAGCTTAAGATAGTCAGAAAACAGCATGTCAATCTCTGCTCACTTTGGATGTTTAAGGTGGAGCAGCGTGTGGAGCCAGCAAAGAAAGCAGCTCAGATTATCCATAAGAAGTTGGTGGGGTGCCTGCAGAGCCAGCAAGGGCTGGATTTAGAGAGACGGGTGGTAAACTGAGCCTCTACTCAATTCTCTGGATCTATTGCTTAAATTAAGTGGGTGCAGTGTGTGAGAAATGCTAAAAAAAAAACAAAAACAAAAGAACTACACTCTAAAAAAAGGTTCTATATAGAACCGAATGTGTTTTTTTGGCCCGCAATCATTTAACAATCGTCGTAAAGCCACCATTAAGAACCAATCATTAATGGTGCTGTATTGAACCAACCATCTAATGTATGAAATAAATAAACTGCAGCTTGATCTTTATGACCAGGATCTGTTTATAGCGCATTTAAAAACAACAAAGAACTACTTCAGAACCTCAAGTACCAAAAAGCCCATACCTGTTTCTTTACGGTAACAAAGTGCTATAACAGTACCTCAAAAAACACAAAGAACCAGTGAACAACCAAAAAGAGCTTAAATTGAAAGTGTGCTATTTATCTTCAAACCTACAAAAAACCAGCAAAGATCCGGTCAAGAACCAAAAGCCTGAGAGCTTAAGAGGTTCTTTAAAGTGAAAAAGCACCTTCAAACCTGCAAAGAAGCTTTTTATTCAGAGTGTAGTGACTGTCTGAAGTGCTGTGTCTGCAAAGATCATCATAGACCACCATAAGAGAGAATGAATTATTTTCTTGGCTTACAACTCCCCAAAAGTTGTTGCAGGATCCGTCTTCTGGGGCTTTCCTTTTGTCTGCATGTATTATTAAATCTTTGGATACGCTTTAAACATGGCAGCTGCTCAGAGGCACTTAAACAGCCTTGTTTTCACTCACTTTCAGCTGTATTTCTCATTTGTTGTTTAGTTAATGTAGCATAGCATTTTGTTATAACAGTTATTCTGGAGTGAAAAAAAGATAAGAGTTTAAATGAAATGACAAACACAGGGCAACTCATGTTAGATGTAAATATCAATAAATGATCTAATGACTCTTTTTTTTAGAATTTGGGGAAGTTCATTTTGTAATATGCAATTTTAGATGAAAGTGAAAACCTCTGTTTCAAAGGTGTTAAAGCAACTGTTGGAAATAAACTGTTTTGTTTGCGTCTGTCATGTTTTGCTTGCATTAGGGACGAGGAGTCTACCATCTTTGAATAACTTTTGATAGAAGTCTTAACCATACTTCCAGGACCGTGTTTGGGGGTGGGGGAGTGGGAGGATGGTGGTTGAAACAGGACGAGAGAACAGGCTGAAAAAACCCATGAATAGGGACACCCCTACGAAACATGTTTCAGTCGTCCAAATGGCTCTGTAGGATCAGCAAATCCATCACTCGTGGTTGTTTTAAAATGTTAGAAATGGAGCTCAGTCCGGCCCAGTGGTGCATTGGATATATATGCGCGGTTGCACAGGCCAAAACAATTATCATTTGCCATTCTTTCCCCTCTCTCTAATGACTTTGCTTTCTGTCTCAGTACTGTACTGTCTGTTCAAAATAAAGACATAAAAAGTCAAAAAATTATCTTTTAAAAAAAGAAATGGAACTCAGCCAAACTCAAAGTTTGACTCTCGCACTTGCACTAAATAAATAAACACGCGTGATGCTCAATTGCCTCCTTGTAAACAAACTTCACTAGTTGAAAACAATGGCTTCAAAGACTCATGGGTATGCACATCAAATTTCATGAGTTACTTCTCATTGATGGTTAAAACTGTGTGTAATGGTGGAAAACAATGCAGAGTTGCATACAGAAATGACCTGAGACTCCCACACCCGCACTTTATTGTTTTTTTTTTAATAAATCTAACATTTCTTAATATCACACTTTTGTAAATGAAACCCTTTGGGCTATCAAAATAAAATTTCTATGTCAGATTTTGCACTATCAAGATGATGTAAACGGTGCAATAGGGTTTAGATAAAGTTTATGGTGCTTGATGAAAGCATGGAAAATAAATGGTATCATTATTAACTTTCCAATAAGGTCCGAATTAATCAGGAGTTAGAGGTTTCTGCCAATTTCCTAGTTCTGAGTGAGATGAGCCAAGGTGGAACACACAGATTCCTGCTGCTGCTCTCTCTACTTACACATTTATTGAAGATGGTCCTTGTTTGAGGTCAACAAGAAAAACAAAAACCTTAACAATGAACATAGTTGTATTTTACCTAAAGTCAGAATTCCGTTTCTTTATGTCTTGTTTAAATGTTCTTGGTGACAGAATTTTGTGACTACAACAGCACTGGCCTTAGTTGCTAAGTTCCTGTTAATGCACAGATATTATTTCAAGGTGGAAGATGAATGAATAACTCCACAGAAACGTCTGATGAAACTGGTAAACAATACATTTAGCATTTTAATCACATTTTAATCAATCTCTCACCTCTTCAATGTCGTTTTGAGTGTTATTTGCCTTCCTTCATCTGTTTTTTTTTTGTTGCTGCAATGAAACCTGCACGAAAATCCTTGCAGTCGCACATCTTAACTTTTTTGGAGATATTTAAACTTTCCATTTTGTACATCCTTGTTATTTACCACAGAAAAAGTTGCCCCAAATGTTGCTGTCCATCAGCATGGCCGAGAGCATTAAGGACTTTGATGAAGAATCTTCTATTGGGTGAATGTTTGCATATTTTATATGATCATGGTGCTTTTAAAATGTGGATTCAACTCAAGAAAAGCTAGCAGCACATTTTACAGTCAATGCACTTTTCTTCCAGAAAAGTTTTGCAAATGTGCTGCTTCATGCAAAATTCCCTGGCTCAGACTATGGCTGACTTTGAAATGAAACTGGAGAAAGAAGTTCTGGTGCCTCTGCACAAGCTTAGTGAGGTACGGTACAGGTTTGTTCTAGGTACAGAACGATAAGAAGTGACCCTAATTATGACCTCTTATGTTCTCTGCACAGGAGGACCTTCCAGAGATCTTGCGAAACAAAAAGCAGTTTGCTAAACTTACAACAGACTGGAATAACGCTCGTGTCAGGTCATTTTCTCGTCAACCACTATCATTTGAAGATCATCTTCCAACAAACATGACTCCTTCCTGTGCATTAGCATCTCTAGTTTTACCTGAACCAGTTTTATTACATGTATTCTGATTTTCAGATCTCAAAGTAGTTCAGGGCCACAGGCCAAGCAGGATGGACTGAAAGAGGAAGTAGAAGAGGCCTGGAGAAGACTGGAATCCATCAAGGTGTAACTTATTCATCTTTGATCTGTTCACTCCTCATCGATTTAGTGTGAAACAACAGTCAGTTCAGTGAGCTGGCGTTCCAAATAAGGGTGAACAGAAAGAAAAATCAGTTGTTCTACAGCCGCTGACCTCCTTTTTGACTGAAGGAGACAGGAGTCTTTTCGTTTTGTTGTTTGAAATGCAATCATTTATTTTTGATTACTCTATGTTGGCATCTTACAGGAAAACAAGTTTTATTAAAAATCAAGCTTTATTTTCTGTCTTTTAGGATCAGTACTCTGCAGACCTTTATCATTTTGCAACTAAAGAGGATGATTATGCCAGTTACTTTACTCGCGTGAGTACCCATAGTGCCTTACAGTACTATACAAATTCAGTGGCAATCACACGTACATAGAAATTCACTGCTCAATACTTTTGGCTGCAAGGGTAACCTCCACACACCAATCTGACCGAAAGAGTGGTGTCAACAAAAAAGATTTTCAGATTCGTTTTTCGCATGGACAACGACCAATGAAAGCTTGCTCTTTTGATGATGCAAGTAGGACGAAAAAGAGGCGCTCTGTGGTGCTCATCCAACATTTTCATAGCGACTTCGCACAGAAAAAAAAGAAATAACACAGCACAAATCCTTTCTTTACTCACAATTTTTGTCGAACAGCTCCCTGTGATCAGCCACCAACAGTATTCCTCCATATTCATGATGTTTTCAATGTGTTCTTTGATTTTTTTTTCCCCTGTCGTTGCCTTTTTCTTTCTTATTTCCTTGTATGATGCGGAGTGCATTTGTTGTACTGCAGGCAGGCAGTATCATTGCATCAATATTTCCTTGACCCAAACGAAGAGCACCCTGCTGAGAAACCATCTAAAGATTTGTGCAAATCTCAAATCGGATTGGTGTGTAGAGACTCTTTGCAATACCTCTTAAGCTCCTCTTGTCTGGATGTGCAGCATAAGTGCACAGCCATTTTCAGATTTCTTCCAGATATGTGCAAAGTTTTGGCTTTGAGATGGTCAGAAGTGCTCTGCAGCAGGTTTTCATTTTGTAGGCATTGATCTTTTCCTCAGTCCTGACTAGTCTCTTAGTTCTTGCTGCTGAAGAACATCCCCACAGCATGATGCTGTCACCACCATGCTTCACTGTACTGATGGCATTGGCCTCATTAATAACAGTGGCTTGTTTCTCTGAAACATGATGTGTGATATTCGCCTCGAATATTTACTCATCAGACCAAAGCATTGTTTGTGTCTCACTATGAATTCCATTTGGGTTCTCTCCCACACAAACCTAATTAGCAGAGTGCTGCAAAGATGGTTGTCCTTCTACAATCCTTCTGTTTATTGGATTCGTTGTTCTCTGAATAAGACTTATCTCCCCCAATTCCCCCATCTATTAGGCTGACCAGCTCTAGGAAGAGTCCTGGTGGTTCAAAGCTTTAATTGATGGATGAGCGAGCCTACTGTGCCCATTGGGTGCTCAGTCAAACCTACTTTTCCACATCCTTGTGCCTACAGGATACAGGTCTACACACTGTAACCTATTTTCTTTTTTACTTCATGCTTGGTTTGTATTCTTGATATGTTCTGTGAATAAGTGCCATTTAGGTTACCGTTTAGGTTTAGAAACACATCAATGTTTACCAGTAGGAACAGGATGCACCTGAGCTCAATTTCAAGATCGAATGCATCAAAGGATATGAATAAATTTGTAGATGTTATGTCTTATTTAAACGTAATGGTGTCATTACAGGGTATGTTGTGTGTGGAAATTAAACAAAAGCCACACGGTCTTGATAAATGAGGTCTTTCCGGAATTGAGTAACGCAGTTATCTTTTTTAAATCCTACAGCTTCTTGAGCTGCAAGCTGAATATCACAAGTCCTCATTCGAATTCCTGGAGAGGAACATTTGCGAGCTCAAAGAGAGTCATAGCCACATGGGTGAGCAGCAGCAAGGATTTAAACTTGATTTAAAATACTCAAGCACCATTACCTCACTTTTTTTGCTTTGGTCTGATTTAATATAGAGTCACATGTGAGTTCTCCTGAAAATAAGGTGTTTGGGGAGCCTCTGCTGTCTCATCTCCAGAGTTGTGGCAGAAAGATAGCTGTCCCGATCGAGGAATGTGTGAACATGTTGCTACATACAGGACTCAGAGAAGAGGTAAACCTGTTCATCTGAGCAAATCCGCTTTTCAGTGGCTCAGTCAGTAGAACATAGTGATTTTCAACATCAAAGATATGGATTTTGTTAGATTTGCATGCCTTTATTGCAAGCTTCAAGTGCACAAAGTGTCATCGTCTTCATTGATTTCTGTCTGTCTTCATAACTGGTGTCTAGGGGTTGTTCAGGCTTGCAGCTGCTGCATCTGTGGTTAAAAGACTGAAAAGCTGTCTGGACTCAGGTACAATCGACCAAAGTGAGTTCAAGTCTGACCCACACGCTGTAGCAGGTGAGGCATGGATTCGTTTACAGATTCATTTCAAATGTGCATTCAGATTTTATTGAGGATGAACTTCTTCTTAAACTACATTTCAAGGCATTTCTGGGCGTCAATGATTACGTTTGAATTCACCAAAACAAACCTGCCCCAACAATTAAAGGGTCTCACCCAATTTGATAGCTCTTGAACATGTAATTTTTTTGTTTTGTTTTACATGAACACAACAAGAGGTATGGCACATAATTCAAATTAAAATATGACAAAATGTCTTTCAGTTTCATTTTACGGTCCCCAAATCGAGATAACCCTCGGAAGTACAAAACCAGTGATATGGCTTGTGTTTTTCAAAGTTTTGGCACAAAAAAGTACAATGGCACAAAAAGTGCTTGGAATGGTGTATATGGTTTGGGAGAGGTTTGTTTGTTTTTAATACACTTTTCTCATTGTTTTCACTTTGTTTTTTTTGTGGGTCTCAACACTTTTGATTTTTGTTATAAAACATAAAAAACTTTGTTCTTAATTTTTTTAATTGTTTGCAGTAAAAATTGTCAAAATGTAATAATCATAACTACATTTTTATTTACAATTTCAGGTTTGTTTTTGTAATTTAATGAAAAAAATTGTTGTAAAAAAACAGTTGCACTAAAAATGATACATAAAGTCATTGGCAAAAAAAACGTTTTAAAGGTCATTTATTTAAGCAAATTGTAAAGTAGTAAAAAAATTGGACCTGGACGTCTAAGGGTTAAGGTTATCTAAAAAAAATTTAGAAAACTGTTAGTCATTTTTAAACAATTAGTTCTTCTGTGTTCCACAAATAGTTATCCCTTTTGAGTTTTGGGACCCTGTGCAATGTAGCATTAATATCCTTCACATTCAGAACTCAATGTGCTCTTCAGATTTAGAAGTAAAACAGAATTGTGATTGCTGATCTTTTTGCTTCTGGCTGCATGGCTCCACATCTACACACTTCTACTTCTTCTACTTTCGGCTGTTCCCAGTTTAGGGGTCGCCACAGCGAATCATCCGTTTCCACCTAACTCTGTCCTCAGTATCCTCTTCTCTTGCACCAACTAACTTCAAGTCTTCCTTCAGCACACCCATATATCGACACACATTGCTGTTAAATGAAGTATATTTTATTTTACCCTGTGATAAAATATCAAAATATTTTCAGCTTTTCTTCTTGTTCACATTTATTGTGAAAAATACCTTTGAAATTAATCATGAAAAACTGTTTTTTTTTTTGTTGACCTACACCACACCATTCTTTAAAATCCAAACCATCCATCCATCAATCTTTATTGGCTTCTGGTTGGGGTCACAGGGCTCTGCTCGAACCTTTCTTGAAAGCTGCCAATCCTTTGTAGTGCCACATTCACACCATTCACCGTCAGTCACTCTTAAAATCTTCAATTCATCTGAAGCATATTCTGAAATTTGCGAGGAAACAGAAATAACCATAGGAAAGCCAAAGATGGGGAGAGTTTGAAGGCAGCAGTAATACCCACTGCATCACTGTGTCACCTACTACAGGGAAACCTACAACTGAAAAAGTGCTGTTTTTTTCAGGAGCTCTTAAAAGTTACTTGAGGGAACTCCCCGAGCCACTGATGACATTTGAGCTGTATAATGAGTGGTTAAAAGCTGCAGGGTGAGTCTGGATGCCACGTTCTTTATACATCACTGATAAAACCCTAAAGATGCTGTGTTTAATGGCATTTTAATCATTTATCCCCCATTGGTTTGTTTTTAGAGAAAAAGAACAAGATGAAAAAGTAAACCTGCTGCGGACAGCATTGCAGAAACTCCCCACAGAGAACTACAATAATCTCAGGTGCTTTGAATGTAATATATTGTAGCTCCTGTCTATCTCATTGTTTGTATGCAAACAAAAGCTTATTTTTGTCTGAATGGGGCTTTATGTATCTCTTTCAGGTATCTAATCCAGTTCCTGTCACACTTGTCAGAGCAGAAAGCAGTGAATAAGATGACACCCAGCAACATTGCTATAGTGCTTGGACCAAATCTCTTGTGGCCTCTCTGTGAAGGGTCAGTATAGTAAAGTCTGATCTCATCAGTTTGATTCTGGGATTAAAAAGTCTAAACCGTTACCTCTACATTTCTTGATTACAGAGAGACCTCATTGATGGACATGGCGTCTGCCTCCTCTGTCCAAGTGGTGACGATCATAGAGCCTCTTATTCAGTATTCAAAAAGTTTGTTTCCTGAAGGTACAGAAATAACAGAACTTTGGGCAATAATATGTGTATTTTATTTCTAAGTATGGTTATAACTTCCATTTTTCTTATATTTAAAAATATTAGATCTGAACACTTTAAGTGTTGGATTGACACTGCTAAATTTACTGTGTTTGAATGAAACATTCCTTAATTTTAATGAAATAGAACTATTCAGCAAAACATTTTAATATACTTAAACTCATGTGCCATCGTATGCCAAAGTTTACACACCCCTGTCAATTTCCATGATTTTCCTTTATAAATTTTTGATCTGTAACATTTTAGAAAGGGTCATTTTTAATGAAAATTTGGGATGCCCAAACTTTTGTCTACATCTTTATTCATTTTTAACATTCTGATCATGCCTACATGATACTACATTCTTTACTTTCATTTGCTCATATTAACAATATTTACAGATAAGTTTTACTTTGTAGTGTGCGTGGAGGTCCTGGTATTACATTTTTGACAAAAGTAATAAAACAATTGTTTTGAAAAAAATGAATCAATGCACTTTCTGTTTTGATGATTTGTGAATTTAGCTATGACAGTTTAATGTTGACTCGTAGTACTCCACTTGATGCAGTAATTAATTTGAACTGTAGCATTGATAAATGCACAGATACGCCTTTAAGTCTTTCCATGTTCTCAAATACAGTGAGCAGATGGCTCTCTGATGCTCATTTTGACAAAGGTGGGATATGGCAAAAGAAATAGATTTTAGTCTTGGAAAAAAACATGGTCAAGTTTCCAAAAAGTGTGTTCTGCATGAACGAACGACTGGCACAGAATTCGTAAATATTCACTGAAAAAAATGAATTACTCTCAGAAAAGAAAACTCATTACCTCCATGTATTTCTCAGCTGAAGAGAAGCTTCAAATTGAACCTTGATTGTGAAACAATCAATGTGAAGAAAGGTGGCAAGCTTCTTTGTGCTTCTAGGCTTACTTTTTAAAATATGTTCATTCAAATGTAAGTCGCTTTGGATAAAAGCGTCTGCCAAATGCGTAAATGTAAATGTACTTAAAATACAATTTAATTTACTTTCAACTTTAATGTGCAAGGTAAGCATTACCAAGATCATGTTTGAACTTCAGGAAAACTTATTCAATGTTTTCAAATGTTTTAGATAAAAATGTCTGTGAAATCTGTAAATGTAAACATATACGAATAGATTCTTGGTTCATGATCCCTTTCACAAAAACCCAAAACGAAACAAAAAATATGTAATAGTAATAACAAGTGATAACAAATTTTGTTTTACAGTACGTGTAGGAATTCTAGGTTATTTTTTTATAGCAAATGTCCACACATTTGAACTTTTAAAAGACATGGTGGGGTGGTAAATGTCATCCTTTTACTCTCCCCAGAACCTGACTTTGAGATCCCAGAGTTCACTGAACACCCAATCCCGAAGAAATCCCAAAGACCTCATTCTGACAGTTACCTACCATCTCACCTTTTCTCCTCAGGACAACCTTCCCTGTCAAAAAAGTACAGGTAAAGAATATCTTGTCTACTTACAATGGTCTATCCCACATTAGACGAAACTTTTTTTTTTTGCTTTTTTCAGCTCTGCATCATTTGAGGACTTTAAGGGAACATTGGTTCAGGTGAACCGTGATGCTTCCGTTCTGGATAACAGTGATTCTAATTCAAGTTTAAAGCAGACCCATGATCAGAACCAATCACAGTTTCAGACACAGACCTCCTCAGAGCTGCAGCCCCAGGAGCCCACACCGAAGACTGCTGGTCCTTTCAAATGTATGTATACACACACAACCCTCACCAAAAAATGCAGAAGACAAAGAATATTATAAAATAGAAATTACCTCTAGGTTAGTTGGTTTAAGTAATTCACAGTTCATATGTACATTATAGCTGAAGCTAAATTTCTATTTATTTCAGCCAGCAGATCGTTCATCCAGCACAGGCCATCAAATGTGACAAGAGTCATCCCTGTTCCGCTCCCAAGAGGCTCTGAGATAAAACGTCCACTTTCACCAAAGCAATCCATCTCCAATTTGCTGCCCACTTTGCCTGAAGGAGAGCCACCAAAGAAACCCACCAGCAGAAGACCCAAAATCCCCCCTCCACTACCTCCTCCAGCTATGAGCAAGCAGCTCTCTTCTTTGGCTCCGTGAAGCCCATCGGTATTTCTTTGTTGCACACAGTCAGATGTTCAGCCTTTCTAAGTTATTCCATGTGATGGTGTGTGCTAGGAACTGGAAAGACTGTTTGTGTAGGATATTTGGCTAATGATGCTTTTGAACTTCAATAGCAGTCCCTACTTCTTCTGTGTTTGTTCGGAGAGTCTCTGTACTCTTTTTGGCTTTGCTATGGCAAACCCTGTTTCTTGATGTCCCTGTTAGATGCCCACTCTACCTACTGGTAGCTCAAGTATAAGCAGTATTTTATTAAATTTTCTCAGCAAAATAAGGGTTTATTGCAAAATATAATTGTTTAACAACCATCTACCACATCAAAAAATCGAGAAATAACTTTTTTTGTTCATCAGTAAATCAGTCTTTGTCAAGCAATCGAAACAGCTCCTCTAGTGGATGAACCTTAGACTGTATAAAACTATGAGCTCAGTGTCTCTGATATGATAAATAGTGGAAAACGTACCTTTCACAAGAAACGGTAGGGGAAATAACAGGCACGAGTGCTGGGTAATGTGGTCGAGACTGCTGGGTGACAAGAACTGACAGTGTCGGATCACATGATCCGGCAGTCGAGACTGCCACTTCCTGCCAGCCAGTTTAAGATGGAACCCCTACTGGTACCTATGCTCAATTTCAAGATAAAATATAACTTTAAATTATAGCTAATAAACCCCACTTTTACAGTTCACCTTCTAGTTTCCAGGAAAGTCAAATTATTTTTATGAATAAAAAAAAACTGTTGGTACCCGGCTTTAAGCCGAGGCTTATCAAGGGTAGTCTTTTAGACAAGGTGAATTGTCCTTTGTCCTTCTCTCACTTGCATATTAGCTTCATGACATACAGACGGATGCTGCAGCTTGGGATGAGTATGATGTTATCTACATTTGAATTGGATGATAAGGAGCTACTGCACCTATTCTAGACTGGCAGCTGGTAGATCACACAGTTATTGGTTAAAATGAATGATGCACTAATAGCAGCAATAGTGCCTCAGTGCTACCTCTTGAATTCGTATACTTTGTTTTGTCAAATATACAGCGGTTTTTAATTTGCTTCTGGATTTCACCACGAAACAACTTTATTTCAGTATCACCCTGACACATTAGCAAGTAAGTCTGGTTTTTGAAAACCACTGTCCTGTAATTAATAAATGAATCATTAATCAATTACATTTGTACCATTCTGATGTTTTAAGGACATCAAAAGTGCCAAATTCACTTGAGGAAATGATTTAATGACATAAAAAGAAAAAGTAAGGTTTCCTGTACTTGGTTCATGGTGTAACTGAATTAATCTCACATACATTTGTCTTCAAGGTTCCCTCTGAGATATGTCTATATCTGGGTATTTTTATTGTTTTCTATTTTATAGTGACAAATGTTTATATATTGGTTAGTAAATGTGCATTTTCTGTGAAGGCTACCAACCATTATGTTTTCACTTTATTTTTAATTCAACTGTCTTCGGCAAACTCTGTCTTTGCTGTTAGAACAATTTTTTCAGATAAAGCAGAGCACTGGGCTCGAGGCTTGGTTACAGAAAGCACCAGCACACATATTACTAACTTCCTCCAGTATTCCCAAGTTTGTAATGTTATGAAGTATAATTTTAATTTAAAAGTCTTTTGTAAACAAATGTGATGTACTGGTCCTCATGTTATTGGGGTTTTGCAGAACTTCTGATTCTCTTGTTATTTTGGAAACTATTTCTTTTACATATTTGAAGCTACATTCCATTAACCCTTACAAGTCTCTGCAGGCACAGATGAAGTACAACACCTGTGATATGGCTTGTTTTTTGCAAAGTTCTGTCATATACAAATCTTCTGTTTTCTGATCATGCTTTGAACTGACCATTCATTTTGTGGTGTATAAGATACTAAGAAAAAAATGTGTTTTTTGGTTGAAAGATTTTGGATGACTGCAGCTTTGGACATTAAACTTGTTCTGTTACCCAAAAATCTCCTGGTCTTCGATTCTGAGTTTCTTACGCTTGTCTTTGCTTTTTTGCGGGATTGATGAATTTTTATTTTGTCTCAACACTTTGATTTTTGTTAAACTCAAAAACTTTATTATTATTATTATTATTATTATTATTATTATTAATTTTTGCAGTAAAAATGACAATATTCGTAATACTATATTTCTTTTCAATTTCAGATTTTTAATTAAAATATTTTAATTAAATACTATTTGTAAAAATAAAAAGGAAAAAAAGTTATACTAAAAAATTTTTTTGTGTTTAATACATAAATAATATTAATTGCATTTTTTAGGTAATTTACTAGAGCAAATTGTAAAGTTGTCAAAAATGCTCAGAAAGCCCCTGGACTTCTAAGGGTTAAGTACTGTACTTTTATTTTTCATTGAGAATGCACTCTATGTACAATAATAAAAACATTATTCTATCTGACTGAATTTTGGTCGTTATTTTGAGATTGTAAGAGCTTTCAGTCACAAACATGCCAAAGTGTAGCTATGTCTTCCTTCAGACATGCTTAATATTTGCTATACGGCAACTACCTTCGGTTTTCTCTCTTTGGTGGATAAGTGGGTAGCAGCTGATTACTGATTTTATCAAAAAGCCTTTACACATTTACATTTAACTGACCCTAAAAGTGGAGGAAATCAACAAATAATTTCTCACATCTTCCATACAATGTTAAGTGAATGTGGTCCTGTAATATGTGCATGATGTACCCTGCCTTTCACCCAGGGTTGGAGATGCATAAGCGGAATCATGGGACTCTAACCTGAAGTAAAGAAAATAAAAATGATTCACTGTTATATTTATACATATCTTTCGTTGCTATTTTCATTGAACGTTTTATTGTTGTCAAAGGACACATACACTGGTATTTTGTACATAGACACATCTTAAAAAGTACGTACACATTACATTGTGATTAGGAGAATAGAGGTCAACCTCTCAGTCATAATAAACATGGCATAAACAAAAAAAATCATACTTATATTGACTCATACTTTGATTAATAAAGGTTTGTGAGTTCATCTCTGCATATTTTAAGGTTTTTATGATGTAATAAACAAAGGACTAAAATGGTTGGTTGCAAGTTTTCTGTTGTGTTCACACTTAGTGACAAATCCTTCACAGTCAAAACGAGCGGATTCTCAGGAAATAATTGTTCAAAAGTTAACTTTCAAACTGAAGACAAACTGAATGACAGCTTTCAAACTTAATATTTGTGCCTAGCACATACAAGTATTTTTAGGTACTGTACGCTATATTACCGCATAACATAAGGGTTTGTAAACTGTGAATGCTGCTAACTACAACATTGCATATTTAAGGGGCACATTTGAAGCAAGCTGTGTATCGCTGAGGCAGAATTTATTCCCTGCATCAAAGTTAGAGCTTTTAGAAGAGGAAGTAAAGCATTATGTTATTTTGCACTATATATAACATACCATTTGCTTATTGGACCATCTTGACTCCTATTCCAGTCTCTTGTACAACACACAGTTGGAATTTCATTTAGCAATTTACATACAAAAATGTTGAATTAAATGTTTTGCATAAACAAAATAATCCCCAGACCTTCCCACAAGAGAATGAAATAGGGCTTTGGGTAAATAACTGATGATTGAACATTACTCTGATAATGCTAGACTTTGATCTCTTCATCTTCATCAGGGTAGCTGTACGTTCCTCTCCTATGAGAGTTGTTGGCATTTGTATTTGTCAGACCTCTACTTCCATAATGACGTGCCAGCACATCTGCTGCCCTCTGGAAACTCTCCGGTTCCATTCCGCAATCCTCAGTAGCAAAGGAGCGCAGCCCATCTCCCATCTGGGATTTTTTAGGGGAGTCCCCATTTACAAAGTCTGAATGCTTCCATTCTCCTCCATACAGCCGTGTCCGGCCGTCATCGTCTTCCCTCAGGAGTGAATCCACCAGGGATGTGGTTGCATCCGAGTCAGAGTTGTAATCAAAGGAATGAGCTTTTTCACCAGTGGAATCCGGACGAGGGCTGTCAATCAAAGCAAACACTTCAGACATGAGGGAAGGGCCCAGATCAAGTGTGAAGGAGTTCATGGAGTCACACGGACTGACTGAGTCTGAACATGGCACCGATGTGGCACCAATGTCCGTCAGTGAGCCTCTGTGGATTTCAGGTGGGCATGTTGAGGGTGAACTTCCCTGTACGGGACGCTCAGTGCGGGAGAGCCTCGGCAGAGTTATAAAGCCTGACTCCAAACCTGGAAACAAAGAGGAAACAATGTGATTGAGTTTGACCAACAGAGGGCAGAAGTGACCACCATAACACACCCAACAACGCATTCACTTTAAACTGAACCCAATTGATGTAGTGAGACTTGGTGATGAAAAAATGTTCTTATTTTTTGTTGTTAAGTGCATTTAAAGTCAGGAAAGATAGCTAGTTTTCAACACTAAAGTTAATAAGCCAAAGATTGTAAATGTATGCTCAAGGTTAACGCCAATGCTATTAAAACCCTTCTCATTTTAAAGGATTAATAAATGTTAAACATTTATAATATATTTAGACATTCTCCACACATATGCCACTAGCTGTTTTGCTTGAACGTAATCAGTAGCATTTTAGTTCAAAATAATAACAGTTTGTTTTTTTCTAAAAATAAAAACTTTTAAGAAAAGTACAGGAGAGAAGGAGACTTAAAATGTTGAATGTTGAATCCTTTAACATGTTGCAAGGATTTTTTTCATTCTGACTAATTAAGTCCACCTGTTGGTGTTTCTCGTTGATTGTGATCACCTGTTCGTTCTCTCATTAGCCCATGTACATATATTATCCACGTTCCCTTTGTTCCTGTTACTGTTCTGTTTTGCTGAGTCATTATTCTCTTTTGCTGTGTTTATGCGAGTTTGTATCCCTCAAAAAACTGTTAACCCGCATCTCAGCGATCCTGTATCCTTCGTGTTTATGTCTGTATAAAGCCACCTATTTACATACGGGCATACCTACCTGTTTACTGTGTAAAATGCTTTAATGTGAAATACTGGCAATTGTATTTTACAATCTGTATTGCAAATTATAAATACAGTAGCTTTTCAATAAGGAATGTTTGTTTTACACTGTAGAAGGAATACTATAGCAATTGTGCCAATTTATAGATTTTGGCTTTACTAAACAATACAGAACTATTTGTACTTAATATTCTTTCGTAAAATGAGGAGCATTTTCAGAAAAAAAAGATATAATTTCAACAAACTTGTTTCTGCTCAACTTCGTGTGTCTAGCTCCACATAAAGCAATAACAATATTTAAAGGGGGATAAACATGAAATGCAAAAGTAGTAAAAAATGCCAGTATTACTGCAGATTAAAAAAAGATGTATACATAGGGTTGTGGCCTATATGTACCATAAAATATTTTTTATTATATATATTTATATGTCATATAACAAGTGGCGTATCAACTTATGTAGTTTACAAAAATAAGTTCTCAAGCGGAATCAAGCTGAGTCATATTTTGTTTACTATTTAAAATAATAAAAATACAAAATAATCAAATAAGATCAAGACCTTTTCTTTTCTGAAAAATTCAAGCGTATGTATAATATAAAGCACTTTTGTAAATTTTCTGAAATAGATACCTATATATAAAAATACAATATCACCAAAGATATCGTTATCGTGAAATAGAAATTCATACCTCCCAGCCCTAAAACTCAAATATCCATAAGGGTAGATTGAAATTTTGTCAAATAAGAATAGTTGAAAAGTAGCCTGTACCCACACTCTCTCACTCGGGTAACCAATCCAGAAGTGAATTGAGCTTTAATTTATTAGTAAATCCTGCAACAGTATGTTTTTGATTAATATAAAAGCCATGTTTTTACTCGAGTTTTTCATGACTAAGTTTTAAATTACTCATTCATTAAGTGTGAATTCAATTGAGTGACAGCCATAGACTAATACTGAACAGATTCATTTCCACTAGATCCAACAGTATGGTACGTTTTGGTTCAGGAATTAAAGGCTTTTCCTGTATCTAATCGAGATAGACTGACTTGTAAAACTATGACGTACAAAGATCACTGAGTGAAGCAGAACCAGCGTGACCATGGTGGAGCTGGATCAAAACTCATTATTTATGGCACAAAACATTCAGAAGAGGGATTAAAATCTAATGGAAAAGCAAGTTAACTGTACTGAAATGGTGCACAGGCGAAATGTTCCAAGGAAAAACACCATTGATTTTGTTTTCGCCATCTCTCCTCTGCCCATGTCTCCATTATAGATTATCCAGGAGGGATCGAGTGCTAATGTTTTTATGGGTGACGTCACAGACACCATTGCTGGTGTTCCATTGGATTTTAGTAATGAAATAACTTGACTTGGTATGACTTGTTTGCCTTCTTCTAATACCTTCTTCTAACTTCTCGGAGTGAGCTTGGTCAAGACATGTCCCTCAAGAGTCCATCACATCATGCATCATAGAAACACGACACAACAAAAACCAAAAGAAGAGGAAGAAATACTGAGTACACTCAGCACAAAATAATGGAGTTGTTGGAGGGGTAATGTCTGATACCAGAATACATCAGATACAATCAGAATCTCCTTGGCGAAATGAGTATTGCTAAAAGGTACAGAATTTTGTTGAAAGTCCTGAAAAGTTTGTCCTTCGATACAATACAACTGATGCAGCTCATGAAGTGGCCATTGACCTAAAAATTTGGATGAAACCCATATTTGAAATTCCATTTGTTTCCTGTAAGATCACCAAAATAAGAAGCAATAAAGACATGGAACTAAGAGACTCACCATAGAGGTACGTGGAGTTCTCTGGAGTTTTGGGGGAACTGGGGAAGAGCACTTTGACAGGGCATCCATTTGGTGAATCTACATCCAGCCTTGGGAGGGAAATAGCATTCTTTATGATTGGTGAAATAGCAGGAGGTGGAGGGGATAGATCTTTGGAGCCTCCCCGGGGTCTCTCAGGTGTCTTGCGGACATGTCGAAGCGTCCGGGAGAAGAATCCTTCACTCTTCTCTGAGGTAGAGGATTCTCCATCGCCATTGTTTCCTGCTCCACCATGGTTACTGAGAAAGGAGGTGTCCCCAAACACATCACCACCACGGCCCACGTGCATGGTGTGTCTAAAGTCCCCCATTGGAGGGCTGATCATCTCAGGGGTGAGGTCTCCTTTAAAACGACGCTTTCCTGAGGAATGGGAAACCAGGCCCTTCAGGCCAGACAGCTTGCCTAAGTTCATGGTGAATCCTGCTGCTAGGTTTCCAAGGGTGGATAAAAAAATCCACAAAATGTTTAAAAAACAGCTTAAGAAAATAGATTTTGCATGTATGAAAATATCCAAGCAGAATGAAAAACACAGTTGAGGGAAAAGTTTCCAAAAACAGACGCGTTCAGCTATGTCCTATTTTGGCCACTGATCTTTTTTCACATCCAGAAAGCTTCACCGACGATAAATGTGAGCTGGAAATATGCATGGCTACAATTCCTAAAAAACCTCTGCTGCATATGTGGTCAAAGATGCTGGCCGTCACAGATACCCTGGGTTTGTGCTTCTGAAAATAAAAAAAGAAAACAAATCAGCTCAGAAATAAAATCAGAGTTGAGAGCAGAATTCTCTGTGGTCTAGGGCTAAAAGCACGTGGCTCCCTCTTAAAGAGGAGGAAAGGCTTCTACAATCACTAAAATTTCAGCAGTTTGTGTAAATATTTATTGTTATAAAATATTTCTATTCCAGATTTCATAAAACTAGGTGACATTCTGTACCAATGTCTATATTCAGCTTTGAGTCCTCAGTAATTCACTGTTGCACACTTCAGTCGACTACTTAAAGGGTTTCCTATTACAAAAGTATGTGCACTTACAAGAGCCCTTTCCACTTCCAGACACAGAGACTGCACATTGACAGGACATTTTTAAAAGTAGCCCAATTATTTGTTTGGAAATGTGCTTTTGCTCAAACTTTGCATAAACCCAACTAAATAAAACATCTGGCTCGCATTTTGATTAACAGCTAAGTTGATAACATGTTTAACATGTTCATTCTCACACATCTGTTTTTCACACTTTATAACTTATAAATTAACACAAGTTAAACACAAATCAACTCCTTCTGGTTAGTATTAGGCCCACTAAACTAGCAATACTATTTTCTAGCCAAAACTGTAATGGTAGGTATAGAGTACTTAATATGATACAACTAGATGTAGTACTTTGATGTTGGCTTGTAAAAATGTAGTTTAAAAGTATTTTTAAACGCAAAATAGAATGGTTCCCAAGGTAGATTTTTTTATTGTTATGGAGGAGTTACTGACGTACAAAGTTTCCCATTCCAAAATTAGTTGTATAAACCAACGCCATGTCTCTGTGATTTTCCTTAGCTGAGATAGGATATGCCAAATTGGTTGCTATGTAAAACGGTGTGGTTGCTAAGTTGCTATGAAGGGGTCAGTGACATAAAATAATGTTTTCCATGCCAATAAAAGTTATATAAACTAAACTCCCATCTATCATTTACCAGATTTGAGACAGAGATCAGTTGTTTCTATGATTAACATAAACAAACCCCCATTTCTGTACGATGTTCAAGACATTTCATTGCTGTTTCCCATTAATGTCATGGCCAATATAAGTCAATGGTAAATATTTTACCCCTTCTAGAGCCTCATGTTCAAATACTTTTGCACAGTGGTTCCTATGACTTCCATATGTGTGGTCTGTTTGAAGTTTCTATGACATTTTCAGTGGATATTTATATATGACTAATCAGACAATAATTGCAATTACAATAAATACGCTGTAAATATGACATAATTTTCAACACAAACCAATGAAAGAAATCTAATTCTCAAATGATTAATTACAGCTCAAGATTTATAACTATTCTTTCACTACATGCAATGTTTTAATGGAAAAACTGGGGATTCAGTTTTGACAAAGGCCTATTGTTGACCGATTACATGAACATAAAAGCTAATTCAAGAAAACCTTGCCATGATTAAGTTAATCTGGTACATAAGAAAACATTGCAGTAATACACAACATATATGATTATCTGTGCAGAGAACACCAGTTCTACATGTAGTGATGTTATTGGATCCTTGCTTCGTACAGGTGTCCCTTTGCTAGATGCGTATTTTCGCTTGTGTGATGAATTGCCATTTCCACCACTTTCATATTACCTTCAGAACGGAGAGACATGGAGTCCCACAGCAGGATACGAACACCATTGTTAAACAACTTTATTGCTTCACATTTTGTAAAATAGTTTTTAGCATTGATTATGTGTTCCAAACACTCCACGACATGCTAATGTCATGCCAATAATTTTGAAAAGGTAGATTCCTAATGTATTAACCTTAAAAGTGCCACATTTGTAGGCATTTAAAGTATACGGAAGTCTAACTCTATATGAATATATCTAAGTTTTGTCTGAAGGAATTACATTATTACCATAGCTCTTGAAAAGTTTGTTATTGTAAGGCAAGATTTTATAAGCTGTGAATTCTCATGTCTCATTCCATCAAACCACAGCAAGCTTCACTGTGCCCGAGTTGCCCATTTCACGCTAAATTGCTACTTAACTATGTGTGATAAGCACAGGCCTTTCAGCGAAACCCTCCACCTGATTTGTGCCAGCTCGTAATTCATATCCAGTTTACAGTTTGTAAACTAAACCCCTCCAAATGAAAATCCCTAGAACCATACCGTAATCAGTTCAGTGTAACTAATTTCAGTCTGTGACCTCTGACCCCACCATTACTTTAGTCTCCTCTCCTCCTTCACTCCCAGCAGTATTTGTTTTAAGATGATCCAATCCAGGAGCCAACTCGCCTGGAATCCCCAGAGGGAAGTGGCTTTAAAAGGCAATAAATTAATGAAACATAATAATCTGAGCTTGATGGAGGCTTCTTAAGGGTAGGTCATGTTCTGGATTATACTCTAATCCCTCTTGCCTCCGTCCTGCTGGTTCACCCTGAATCCCCGGCTACTGGCTTGAGTCCACCCAGACTGCCCACTTTGAGGGGATTCTTGTAAAATGAACAACTGTTCTGTGTAAGCGACAACAGGTGGATGTTTAACACAGAACAGGAGCGAAGAAGACCACAAGTCCTTCTTTCTTTTTGATAGAATTCATTTTATCAATAGGACAATTTAATATTCAACAGTGCTGTAATTGCATCTTGACGTGACAAACAGTAATGAACCAGAATAAACAGCATCTGAATTCTTCCAGCTGTTTCCAGTGAACGCAGACGATGCAATAATTCCCATGGAAATGGCTGTTCATTGTTTGAAAGAATGAGATGAGCACGTTAAAGCTGTAAACCGCAGACTAATGGAACCCGTGTGTGAGGATGCATTCCTGAGGGAAAGATCTCTGTCTTACAGACATCCAGGACAGAACCCACATCTCAGATTAGAAACATGTTTTGGGTTTTCTCTAACCCAAACCCAGACTTTACGACCAAATCTGCCTGATATGAAAGACTCTTTCTTAATGGATTCTTAATGGATCCGTCCAATGCAGACTCTTGTGACACGAAAACCATCAATTACAACGTGTGAATGGGCTACGCATTTGTTTATGTGAGCACTGTCTGATATGATCTATGCAAAGCTACATTCTGATTGGATGATGAACACAGTTAAAGCAGTGCCATGGCACCCCTAAATCTCACTGGGGCCAAGAACCTAGCTTTTATTTTAATAAATGTGATTGTTTTTAAGTGTTAGGGGGATTACTTTACCTTTCATGAACAATCATGAGGCTCTGATAATGTTTGTATGACATAGTATGACCATTGCAAACATGTCTAGACCCTTTTACAGCCCAAGTGATCAAATAGTAGCATGTTCACTTTCATAATGGAAGTTGTGGTGTTCCCCAGTTGTTTGGATCTGGTGACAAGGTTATTAAAACATTTGCAAGCATCAAAACGTCCGGTTGCTGCGTTTGCAGTTGCAATAATCAACGTTCCACTGGTTTGGTGAGGAACCAGAGGCAACCGTAGCTGCAGGTGATTGTACGAGTCAATTAGAGTGACGTCTAAATAAAAATGCTTGTGTCCACAAAGCCCACTTTATTTTATGCAAGTTTATCTGTCTAGTTCTGTTGCTAAAATGCATGTGTTTATGCTGACATCATCATTGTGTACAAACAGTAAAATGGTCAACAGAACAGAGTTTAGCTGCATGAAACACACCTGATCAGACTTATTAAGGGCCTTTTGATTTGATTGGTGCTAGACAAGTGTGTGTATAGAAGCTAGGTTGGAAGGAAATTTTCAAAGCTGGGGCCTCACAGAAGCCTGTACTCTATATGAAACATGCCAAAAAGGCTATTTAAGGAACCTAAAAAGCACATTTAAAATGGCATTACATTTTTTTGTAAAGGTTCAGGAAGAACATCACCTTAATACTTCATTTTTGTTACTAAATTCTTGAAACGAATTGGTTTTGTGAACACACAACTATTCAGATGTCAATCCATTACTAAAAATAACCATTGGACTATCAATAGACTTTTAACTTTTATCTGAATAGAAATCTTTTGAGGAACATATTGCCAAACAGTGTCCATTTGACAAAAAGCAGCATGGTTTGAACAGCTCTTAATGGTACATAACTGATAACATTATATTCATTTAGCATGAATTTCCTTCTCCCTCCCCAAACTTTTCTTGTTCAGCTTGGCTATATTACTTGTTAACTTGGTGAACAAACATTCAAGATAAGGTCTCATTTTTCCTTTTTACCCAGTGACCTCCACATGTTTCTGGAAAAAGAGAGAGCTGCCTAAGAAAAAAATAGCTGTCTAAAACATAAAACATGATTACAAATAGACTTGTTTCATCATCTGAACATTTTCTATTTTTACCCCATGACAACTTTCCAGGCTCAAGATGGAAAATCGTCCAGTAAGAACTAACTGTTTCTGGGTTTTATTAGTGAAAATATACAGAACCAAGTCTATTTAACTGGTGTTTTAACTTGGTACAATTAGGTCAACAATTGTATATACTACAATTTCACAGCTTTTTAGAGCACTTTTTGGAAATTAGCCCAAAGGAAATAGATGGAGTTTTATCAAATTATCTGTTTTTTCATTCTCAAAATCTGGCAAAAGCATTTTTAGCATAGCTTAGCATAGAGAGTTGAATCGAGTTAGACCAGAAGCATACTCTAGTGGAAAATCCAGCATTACCAGAGGTGGTAGTTAGCTGATCCAAGTTATTTTGACATGGTCCACAAGCTTAAAACAGTTACCATAATCTAAATCAAAGCTTGAGCTGGTCTTGCTGAATTTTCACCATACTGAACCAGAACTTCTTTTAAAATGCAGCTCTTCTACAGTTACACTGTGAAAACCAATGGAAATTTACATTTGATGTATTACACTCTGATATGGTTAACTAAATCGTTCTTGTACAATAATAAATAAACTTTCTGCTGTTACATGCAGTTGGTTGGTGCTGTTGTAGCTGGGGGGGGGGCTAATTTAGTATAGTGGGTACTAATACACAGTAAAATCCTAAGAGTTAAATTAACTCTACTCAGAGTGTATTTGGTCCCACTCTATATAGAGTTAAACCAACTCTGAAGGAGAGTTATTTAAATGAGTCTATTTGAACTAAACAGTCTATTTTTGTCTGTTTTTACTCTTTCTGGAGTGGACTTGGTCCCTCTCTGAATAGTTAATATTTAGTTTGCATTTTCCATGCAGATTTGGAAAAACATGAAGAAAATAGATTATTAAATTACTCTTTCTCAGAGTCGGTTTAACTCTATATAGAGTGGGACCAAATATACTCCGAGTAGAGTTAATTTAACTCTTAGGATTTTACTGTGTATGTAGTATTATATTTGTTACATTTGTTTCTTTAAACATATGAAGAACTTATTCAGTGTTTAACTTTTAAAACATGCATTTTCCCTTCTGTTTTTTAAAGCACAAAACCTTTTTGTCTGTAATATAAAGGGATTTAAATAATACTGTCATACCGGAGTGAGTCCATCCTGGGTCTGATCCCGGTGTTTTAAAAAGAAGACAGGAAAAGCAGAATAAAGCATTGGTTTGCCACAACCAGTTAGCGACGTCTTCTTTACATAACAAAAGATGGAGACTTACAATATTTTCTCCCTCTCTCTTTTAAATGCTTATACATAGATATCTCCAGATGATTCAGCTTCTTTAAAAGAAGTTTTTCCTGATACAGTATATCCTTCTTGCAAACTTAAATTTAAGCAATTTAACAGAATTGTTTGGTGTCTCTTTCTCCATTTTCCTTTTTTATCCCTGGCACAGTGCCTGCAGTGATGTAGAAAGTCAACAATTGGTGTTGACAAATGTTAGTTCAGGCAGTGGACCAATCAGAAACTGTATTCAGCCGTATTTACTTACTTTACATTGCCTAAAAAAATAAACATATTGCTTATAAACATATAAATATTTTTAATGAATTCCGAGGAGCAGCGAGTGGGACCCTCAATAGACCTGCTGCTGGTAACATGATCCAATGAAATCACATGTACAATCAAAGTGGTTCTGGTCCAATCAGATTCAATGGTGTATGCTAAGCTATACTAAAAGTGATATGGCAAGATGAAATACAACTAATTAACAAATAAATTGAAAGTTCCTGCTACTCAACCACAGATATATAATAACAAAGTAGTGAGCTACTGAACATTTAAAGAACATTGCCAGCAATACAACATTACAATCTGATTTAAATAAGTTCTACATATTATGTTATCAGGATAATTCCATGGGAACACATCAGACATGGACAGATCAATAGGACTGTGACAGATTTCTCTACAGTCTATTGATCTCGTGCGTGAACTTTGGATATCAATTGCTTGCCAATGGATCTAGTTTACTTTCCACTATAGTTTAGTCACAAAAAAAAATTATATTTTTGTTGTTCCATAAATCTATCCTTGAATAAAGAAACGTGAACTATTAGGCAAACTTGAGTGATTGATCACACTTTATGATTGAGTTTGAGGGCACACCAACGGGCACCGAGGGCAAGTATGCAGAGGCGGCGGACTAATGTTACAGCAGCACAGATTGGGTTTCCTTCTTCGTGCACGTACAATAATACACACATATATATATTCATTCACTATCAAAAACCACACAAAGTTAGTCAGCAGTATGCGCTATAAAAATGTTTAAATTTTATAACGGAGACGTAATATTTCAATCAGCGATATTAAAACAAATCAAGGCTCTAACTCACCATGTGGAAGGACAAAGACAACACTCCGAAAAGCGACGAGTGAGATTAATTTAAGCACGACATAGATCCAACAATAAGATGAAAGTTTCTTCTCCTAGAGTCTGAGTTTGGAGCTGCAGCGGTCAGTCTGGAGCTCCGTCTGGCTCGTGTGGACTGAGGAGAATCGAGGGGCGGGAGTTTCCAAGACTGCCTGGACTCCATCCATCTCCCCAATGTGTTTATTGCCACGACTTCAAGACACAAATCTTGTAATTCCGCTTATTTCGTCGCGTTTAAGACCCAAATTTTGTGTCGACAAAGGTGCAAATGGAAATTTCATTTGTGACTGAAATTATTAATCGAACTGGTATTCTGAGACTTAACAGCTTTTATCTCCCCATAAAGTATTATAAACAGTCTACTATTTATGTTAACTTGCTTTGCAATCCAAACCTCATAATCCGCCACAGTACAATACAATAAAATTGAAATACAAAAAGAAAACATGCAACATTGCTGTAAAACAAGCTGCAAGCAGCAATCGAAGGGCACTTGTAACTCCTGTCATCTGTTTGTTGCAATATGCACTATGACGAATATCTATTTAGGATATGTATTCAAGAGAGAATTGTCAAAATTACCAGAACAATACAAGAAAATTACTAAATAAAAACCATATCATAATGTGTCACGATTCCCAGGTGGCACTGTGAATGAGTCAGAATATTTTTCTGTAATTGTTTTGGCCAATATTCTTGTCATATATGTAAATATTTGTCAAAAGAAGTATCTTATCAATGTTAAATGGTGTATTTCCTGTGGCCACCTGGTGGCGCTATAACAGAGAGTAGATTGTAGATGTGTTCAGACAAGAACTGTTTAAATAGTCTGTAAATTTAGGACCGATCAAACTTTGTATTAGTTAAAAGAACTTCTTGTTTATGGCAAAATGTCAACTATCGGCGGACGTTTGGAGGCGAACAGATAACATCTGGTGTATCATAAAGTATGAAAGTGATCATTTTAGAGGTTATTGCGCAATAGCCAACTTCCTGTCAATTTTGGAAATGCAATTTATATTATTTATATTTAAGTCTTGGTACCCTGCACATGTGTGGCAAATTTGATTTGCCTACGAAAAAACTGTTAGCACACTATGAACTTAAATGCATTAGGTGGCGCTGTAGAGCTAATTTAGCACACTCCAAACAGACGTAAATGCTCACCAGCTGTGAAGTGTGCACAAAATTTGGTGACTTTTTGAACAGCCAGTAAAAATGTGTGAGAATTAGAGCCCTAATTACTTTTTGATTCCAAGCATTGTTTAATTTGTATGTGATTTCAAAATATAATAAAAAAACTAACCCAAATTTAACACTATTTCCATGTTGTCAATTCAATCCTTGTAAATTCAAAGCAACTGATGTCAATATGCTGGACCCCCTTTATTGAGAGTGAGTGGCAAATTATGATACGGAATGGCAAAATGTTTCAGGCCCTGGATTCCAGTTATTTCCTCAAGTTGCAGCAAATTATTTGCTTCTCATTTGATTTAGGCAGTCTGTATAATAGTGTCTCTGAAATCTTTGATGAATGGGCCCCTTTCCCCTCACTCCACATCTTCTGGGTATCAATATATATTGTGCATACCATCAATAGCGGCAGTCCTTTGCAGATGACAAAACAATTGTTCCTGTTTCACCAACTCGAGTTTTGGAGTAGGACACAATTCTCCTCTAAAGATACAATTTTTTTACCACTCAAACCAACTTCAGCCTAATTTTGATAAGCTTCAGTAAAAAACTGCAGACTGGTGTAAAAAAATATAGAACTTGACACCCTGCTACATCCACTTGACGCCCTATTTTGTATAGGTTTAGTTTGATCGTCTGCCTGGAGGCGTGTGCAGAAGCATTGGTGGCCGGGGAGTGGGGGTGAGGGTTAGCCTTTGTCAATCATGCAATTTTAACAAGGGTCAATTATGTGTTCTAAGAAATACATATTAGGTGCTTTGCATTTTTACTGAAACATTTAATTACTCCAGGGTTTGGTCAACTGGGTTAGCAAGATTTGCAAGAGTCTCATTTAGAAAACTGAGAGCAAATAAAGCATTTAAAAGTCTTAAACAGAAACTTTTTTTAATCTAGAGTATTATAATACAAAATAATAAAAAATATTTCCAAACATGTTCCAACATCATAGCCTTTTAAAAAACAGGCCCCCTTTGACTAGTTTTCAGCTGAGCCCAATAGGATGACTTTAAAGTTATACCCTTTATAGACATCACAGCAGCATTTATCAGCTTTCCAACATAATTTCAAAACATTCATTATATTAACATATATCAACATAATATTAAAACCAATGCATTTTTGTTTTAATCCTCTTGATGGTTAGTTTCTGGAGGGATTATGTGAACTGTAAAAAGGCTGCTGATCAAAGAAGATGCCTTCAGCTTAATAGTGTCACCACTGGGTCGAAATAATTCATATCCCAGTGCAGTGTTGTTGATGTAAGCAGATCAGTAGATCAATGAACCAGCAACAGTTTGTGTCCAAGAGACACGAATGAGCATCAGTGGGATTCAGAGCAGTCATCTGATGTATTGAGTGGGAAAAACAGCCCGGAATAGCATGCTGATCATAGCCAAGCTTCTGCTCCTGACGTGGAATGAGGGATGGATTGATTCGACGTATTTCACAGCATGAGCTGAAATGATTGTAAACCGTTGTTTCATCTACTGTTACTATCTTCATATCTTTTCACAGGGTTTTGTCTCAGTGTTTTCATGGTCTCATCAGCTGCTCTATCTTGTTCTTATAGAGTAAACAGTCCCCCTTGCTCGAGCGTGCTATTTGCTGTTAAGCTTTTTGGAAACTTTTCAGATGTGGGTCCCTCAAGGGAAAAGGGGATATAATTTTAGGTTTTTCACTCCCCTTTCTGACTTTGCAACAGTTTATCTTTTCCTTTTTCTGTTTGTCCACCCGTCTCCGACTCTTGGTTGGTTTCCACCCAGTTCCTCTTCTACCTTTCACACAGTTCCAGTTTTATCAAATGCAGAGATGATCAGAAAAAAACACAGTCTTTTTTGTTTGCAACTCTGTTACTTAGAGATCTAATTAGAGCCTGAAAATATAATCCGTTTTAGATCTCACCACACCATTATGAATGGCATGATAGCAACTTGATAAATCATATTTATATGAATTCAACTCATGACTGCTTCCATAAATGTCAGAAATTATTCCAAACAAAGTTATGGTTGGATTATTGTAAAGTTTTTGGAAATGTTTGTTAAGAAACATAATTTTTTGCAGATTGTTATCTGGGTCTGGAAAGGATGATATAATCTACTGCACCTACCAAAAGCTAACAACAGAAAATATGACCATATTAAACCTATTCTGTCAAAATTTTGTTGAATCTCAATAATTATTACAATTATTTAAAAACTCTGACTGTCGGAACAGGCAAACTTCTTTACCAAACACTGGTATTAAAACCCTTCTTAATGAGGTCCCTAAAGAGTCTTAACAGCACTTCTATTTTGCACATTCATGTGAGAGAAAGAACTGTCCAAACTATTTTGTGACTGAAGGAGTGGGGGGAAGCCCTAGATCTTTACATATTGCTTAAAACAGAGCCTGGATCAATGCACAGCTGGCCAATGGATGTCAGGCATCCAAACATCAACAAAAGGCATCCAGAGACCGACAAAAGAAATTATGTTATGGATATTGATACAATATTGAAATTTCTTGGCGTAAATGCATATATCTAAGGCGGCAATTATTGTTTTCCACACCCTAAACACTAAAGTTGCTAAGATTTATACTTAATCACCTCAATATTGCTAAGATTTATGCTTAACCCTTAGAAGTCTCTGCATGCACCGGTGCGTTTGCCAATCACAATGTTTTGAATTAAGAATGGCGCAACCCAGCCATTGGATTAATTTGGATTTCAAATACAATATGTAGGTTTCAGAAAGGCTATTAGTTTTGATATTTAAAAAAAGTACAATTGCACTAAAAGTTTTCGGAACAGTGTGTAAGGTTTAGGAGAAGTTTGCCTGGATTTTTGATACAAATTTCACATAATTTTGACCATGTTTTTGTTTTTTGAGGGATTTGTGAAAAAAATAAAACTATTTTGTCTCAGCAATTTTGATTTTTGTTTAAAAAAAAAAACAGTTGGTTATCAATTTTTTACATTTTTGCTGTGAAAAAAAGACCAAATGTAACGCTCAGAATTGTATTTTTTTGTACAATTTTAGGATTGTAACAGATTAAATGTGTAATGTAATTACCAAAATGTACAAAAAAGGTTGTACTGGGGTTGTACAAAAACTGATATCAAGCATTGCCACAAAAAAATGTAGCCCTACGTCTCAATACTCTCTTCCAGCTCACAAAGCTAGATCTAAACAGGAAAAAAGGAATGGGACGGACGGGATTCTAAGAGTTGTGACCTCACAAGAAAAGAACTCTGAGAATGGAATTTTAGAGGGCATTAAAGATTGGTGGCGATAAACCTCTAAATGAGGTTTTATCAGCTGTTGACATACACTAATGTCACATTTCTTTTTTAGGTGTCTCTCTTTCTTAATTAGCAATAAAGAGGCATAAAAAAAACGTATTTTGTATTTAATCAATATAAAACATAAAACTACATGTTAAATGGAACTATATAAAAACACTGAACTAGATATAAATACTGGGTCTGAAAATATATAATTCAAAACTGTTTCAAAATCAAAAGAATTTTGAAGAATCCAACTCTTGACCCTATTTTTCTCGACTCCCAACGTTCCTACTCTGTCTATTTACTTTGTATTTGCTTGCTGCATTTCAGTCAGTAAGCACTTTCTGAAACAATACATAAACAGAAAGTAAATTAAATATGTGTCCAGTTTGTGCATTTGTTTGCTTTTCTTGCTTCTCTCATGATTGTCCTCTATGACTCGGTCTTGAGATCAGTGCCAGAGCGGGAATGGATCCAGCAGAGCATTCTTAGCTTATCTTAGCTTATGTTTACGGAGCTCAGATTTGACTGATGTCCTGGGGCTGCGTGGCTTTCCTTTATGTACGCTACCCCTTAATGAACCCGATAACAAAAAGCAAGTGTTGAAGTCTGAAATATCATGTTTCCCTTCAAAAGCTTCAACCATTCCACCAAGGCATTTAAACTTTAGGCTCAGAGTTACTTTCACACACAATCTGATGACAAATGCCTTTGAGAAAACAATGTCATTCTTTATTATCACACTTTAGAAACAGTGGGGTTTATCAAAACGCATAAGTAAAGCTTGTGAATGTGGATAGTTCACTGTTCACTGTGTGTTTTCAGTCCTCTCACTTCATCCCAAATGTGAACTCCATGTAAAAGTGTACTTTCTTTTAAGTGAATCACTCGTTTCTGTGTTTAGTCTATGCTTTCATCCCTTTGTAGAGATACCGATCATCCTGTATTTACCATTATGAAAGCTTGATGAGAGCCTAATTACGCCCTCAACCTGAAACAGCAGCACACATCTTTACATAGCTGTTAGATACGGTGTCTCCAGGGACACCAGCTAATAGTTCCAGTACTGCCTCAATGTCAAGGATTTAATCAGTATCACTTCAGTTATACAAGGTGTTTTTTATTAACATTTATGATTTCTTTCATGTTGTAAATAAAAGTTGTTCTATAAAAGTTCTACAGAAATTTAATGGAATTTCCTGACAAGATCCACAAAAACATTATTTTACTGAATTGTCCTCTTCTTCAGTATTTTGGTGATGTGACTTTCTTGTAGCAAAAACTACCCTTAGGCTGTTATATTTATATTATATTTACATGTTCTCTTGGTGTACTTTGGCTTAACCTGACATCTAAGGCATTTGAAAGACAAGATGGATGGTGATATCACTCACATGCAGATGCTTGAGGCTTCAAGAGTCAGGTGGATACTTCAATGTATGGGATAAGGATCAAGAGAACTTTAAGAAGTGGGGGTGTAGGCTTGGGGGAGCGGCTAGTAAAACGGGATAAATTTTCCATGAGGAAAAAAAATGACCTGTCCTCGGGAAATTACTTTTACATAGGTTTCGAAGCCTGCCAAGGGTTTCAAACCTGTCAGCGTTTTCAGTTTTCCGCTTTCAGGAAGGTATTACATTTCCATTCATTCTGCAGGCATTTTTCAATGGTTACATTTAGTTTTAAATTAATTTTTCACTATACTAACCAGTAAAAAACATTTTGAGGTGGTGATACATTTTTATATGCCTTTTTAACCAAATAATAAGAATAATTTGGAGTGTAGCCACCACTACCGCAGCAAGTATGTTAGCACTAGAGGTTTGGTACTGTTGTTTTAGTTCAGTAAAAATGTTCTTGGTCTGATTGCTTTTGGAGATTGCAAGTTCTCACTGTGGCCTTCCAGTTAGAAGTTTGCCGGTTCGAGATTTGAACAATTGAAGTTCCCTTTAGGTGTGAATGTCTGCCTGATTGTTGCCCTGTCCAGGGTGTACCCCTGCCTCTCGTCCAATGTGCATTGGAGATATGCACCGGCGGATCCCTGTGACCCCCAAAGTGAAGGTTGGAAAATGAATTAATAAAAGAATGTTCTTACTGTTCTTGGGATTGAGGTTTCGTCCTATGAACCTCTGAGCATTAATTTCAGATTAACATGTGACCCTAAACTGCTCCTAAAATGATTGTTTGTAGAGTAAGACCTTGAAATGTGCTGGTGATCTGTCTAGGCTTTGTTTACTAATAGTGAGCTGGTATATGTTACAGCAGGCACCGTTACCCCAATTCGAGGATTGTAGCATTGTGCAATTTGAGATTATGGACTATCTTGATTCCATTTTACACGTTTTTCTTTGTCTTCATTGTTTCTCTGTCATTAGGTGTGTTAGATGTTATAAAAACAGCACTTGCCAGCGTTTAAATAATAGTTACAGTTTATTAAAGTTCAGCACTTTCAAATGTAAAGTTCTTTTCAAGTAATTTTTATGATTACATTTTTAAATAAAATGTATTAAGGTTGATATCTTTTGTAACGAAGCACAAATTAATTCTTTTGTTGCCATTTACATTATCTCTTTAGCAAATGAATGCCAGTCTCTTACCAATTAAAATGTGGGTAACAGATTGTATTTAACAACAGTTGAAATAGAGTTAGATCAATTAAGGGACCTTAGCAGAAGGAGTATTTGGCTGCTGGTCAACAGCTGTTGAGATTTGTTTGTTATTAAGTCATTCATAATACCACTGAAATCACTGACTGAAAGGGAATGTTAAGGTTCCTAATGTAACCCATCATTCCCTGAGGGAACAGAAGACCCTTTGCTACAGTCTTGAGGTTGTGTGCTAGTCTGGGTGAAGGCAGTCAGAGTATGTAGCACTGATAGCTCATCTAACACAGTGAGTGAATGAATCAATAATGAATCAATTGGTGGGTGGCGACCATTTAAATTAATTGTTCTGTGAAAATAATTTGCTCATAAAATTTTAATAAAGTTTACAGTATATAGTATTTTTTAAAAGTATAGTAACTATAGCAACTTTAGAATTTTTTTAAGTGTAAACATACGGTACAGTGTAATGGTAAGAACTGTTGAACATTCTCTGAGAGATTATGTGGCATTAACTAAAAAAGATCAACACACTATGTTCCTTTATTTGGTAATCAATACTTTTATTTTTGTGTTATTTTTACTGTAGTAAACCATTTTCATAAGTTCTTAAGTGCAATTCTAATCGTAATTGTTTTTTTTCTTTACTGTTTTAATAGTACGTTTACAGAAGTATTATTACAGGAAACTACAGGAAGGTAATTGTGTTAATAAGAGTCCAGACAGTCCTTAATCTCAGCTTGATCCTCTCTGCTTCGATTGCAGACCAATATAACAATATAAACAATGAACAATTAGTTATTTTCTTTACGCACTTCTTCAGGGTCACGGGGTTCTGTGAATACCACTCCAGCAGACTTTGGATGAAAGGCATGGCACAGGTTGCCAGTCCCTCACAAAGCAACACACACATTCACTCCTGGGTGAAATTTTAAGAATTCATTCAACCTGACACTTGTTTTTTGTCTTGTGGGGAAGACCAGAATACCCAGAAGGAGAACATTCATTTACCCACTGTGCCACTGTGCCATCGTGCCACCCTAAACACTGGACAGTGAATATGAAAGAACATTGTTAACTTTAAACGCTTAGAGTATTTTAATTTAACAAAAATGTTAGTTTTTTTGAACGGTGCACATAATTTTCTATATAGGTTTGGATGTCATGTGTTTGTACATTTTAAAGAATAATTAACAGGCGCAGACTATGTCCTTTTTTTTGCTATTTTGAATCTGCTAATTAGAGATTGGCTTTGCTATGCACTAGTGTATAATTAACTTGCTAAGCATTACTCAACCAGCTGGGAATTCTACCTAGTTTTACAGTTTCGTTTCCTGATCTGCACCTATGTGGGAGACCTTAAAGCACCAGTGGGGTGTTTGGTGGCCATCAATTAAACAACTCATCATGCTCATTATTTTTTACATATTTTTTCCCAAAATTTCCATTCAAATAGTTGTGCAATTGCTGAGCTATTGCACATAAACTGAACCCAGTGTTCAGATCTCCTATTTAAAGTCCATTAGAAGCTGGAATGGAGCATTGGCTGAGGTTATGAAAGCCAGATGTTGCCGTCTGAGAAGGAAATCTTTTTTTCTTGTGTCCCTGAGTGGGTGCTTGTTGAGTGTGTTACAGGCATATTGGGTTTTTTTTATCATTAAAAATAAATTACAAACTACAGCATAATCTTACAGACTGCCTCATGAAGGATATTTTGTACAGTGAATCCATGAGAAGAAATAGTCATATTCCAGACTCCACCTGCTTCCTTCCTGAGGAGCCAAAGGCTAATTATCTTCCTGTTGGGAACATGCCCTTTCTTGGCACATGTTCCTTGGAGTGGTGGGTGCAGTGAAACTGGGGAGGAGATTTAGCCCAAAGAATTTGTTTGGACTATGTCTTTGCTTCCGTGAATTCTGCCATGTCAGGAAGTGTGACTGGGCCCAGACAATAGGTGATTGTGAGACTGGACCTGAGCTAGCAGGAAACCCAACACACACGCGTGCATTCTCACACATCAGAAATGTGTGCCTTTAAAAGGCGCCTCAAGACAGAGTAGCATTTTTCAAATGTTAGGAGGATTGGTAAAAACCTACAAACTACTTAACAGACTGTAAACTAAAATATGAGCAAATGGTTAATAGATGATGGCATTTGAGTCCCTGATAGTTTTGAAGACAACCTAAAAAAAACAATAAACGTGAAAAGAACAAAAAAAATAACATATATTATTATTAAATCTGTGATTTATGGAAACAGTGTGAGGTCCCCTAAAAAATACAAAGAACAAAGCAGCTCATAGCCCCTTTAAAAAGGCAAATCTCTTTTTCATTTAGCCTGTAGCGAACACTATATAGTTACCACTGCTTTAAACTGACCTTAACTGTACGTGTTATGCTAATGACAATATTAGCATGTGATCTGAAAATCTGTTCTGGATCTCATAGATATTGTTGTCCCTTTCCCTAATCCTGAATCTATCTGCTTGGTGTGATAACAGTTATGAGGACAGCTTACGTAACGCTCCATGTTTACTTAGTTTAGTCTGTTTTTAAAGGATGTCCAAGGACAAATACACAGGTCAAGAGTGTGTGCAGTGTCCAGAGCTGTGAGGAATGTTCCAGTCTGACCTCTGACCTCACCGTGTTTTTGTGTGTCCACACCTTGCGTGTCTCCACTCAAGCATATAGACGCTCCAAAAGATCTGAAATCTTTTCTTTTGGTCTTTGACAAAGACTAGACACAAAGTCACAGAAAACCAGCTGACAGTACACGCTTCATAAAGCTAACAAATGAACCATTGTATCCACACATGTCCTTCACTCAGTTATCATCTCAAGGGGTTTCCAGCCTCTGCGTTTACATGTGTCTATATCTCACTGTATTCACCAGTAGGATGACATATTAAGGGCTTAAATTTTACACCTTTTTGAACTAAACCCAGAGTTCTCCAAATGTACTAATTCTGACATCTGTCAACAAGCAAAATTACTGAAATGCAATATCTGAATGGTACCTTCCAAAGAAGATGGAGAGATACTCTAGATTAGAATAAAACATGTCACATGACAATGACTCAACTGAATGGTTTTACCTTTTCTCTCCAGTTCTTTGTAGAAAGTTAAGTGATATCCCATTCTAAATCCATTGGGTCCTCCCTGTGCAGATATAACAGCTTTGTTTCTTCTGAGAAGGCTTTGCTCAAGGTTTAAGAGTGTCTATGAACAATTTTGACAGTTCTTCTGGAAGATTTTTTGAGGTATTGTACGAGAAGTAATGTAAAACAAGTTCTTTGTCACCAAACTCATTTTCCATGTGTCTGTGGACATTTTTTTGCGCTTTGGTGGACGGGCTCGTCCTCACAAAGTTGTATTTCAAAATCTCTCAATATAACAGTCAGAATGTCTTTCACTGGAATAGAGAAGCCAAACCCAGCCTCTGAAAACAACCCCACACCATAATCCACCAGCACAATGTGGTCAGAGAAGGAACAATTTCCATGGCAACCTCTAAACCCAAACTCCTCCATCAGATTGCTAGATGGAGAAGAATGATTTGTCACTCCAGAGAATGGGTTGGGTAAGTACTTTTTTCTGTGTTATAGTATGAATTTGTGTTACTTAGACAAGCAGAATTGCCAAAATTCTCCAAAATCTGACATTTAGTTGAAATTGACTCAAATGTGATTTATATAATGACTTTCAAAACAGTTGGTGTTGGTTCATTGACACTACCTCACGAGACATGTCTCACTTCCAAGTATGTAGCTTTATCAAAATACCATTGAATTCCAAAAGCATCTGATTCTTCATGTGATTCATGATCCCATGAGTCCTACACACAGATCAGTAGGCAAATCTGCACTTTTAAATCTTGTAGTTTCAATTTAAACATCAAATAATAAATGAAAAAGAAAAATGAAGCTGTTTTAAGAATAAACATAAACTTTTTATTTTTATGAAAAATTACATAGGCAAAGTTAATGTATTTAGACAACTTGTGAACACTCATTTGTGAATAATGAAAAAAAAATCACAGATTATAAGTCTGATACAAATGGTATTTGCTCTAATTGATTGCAGCTCTATTGACAATTGCCATCGGTCAAGGTCTCTCCTCTCAAGGCTAGACCATCCAGCTTTGGTTGACCCTGATATTTGAAGCATACAGTCTCTGACAGTTGCATTCTTTATAAAGGAAAATAACTAATGTTCTTTTGTGTCTGGAGCTAAAATGCATGGTAGTGAAAGCTGGCTGGACAGCACAGACTCTGGTTGTTATGTGCTTGGTTACTAGAGAAACAAGACTCCTGGAAACCATGCCTGGAGCCTGTGGCTGCTGTGGTGTGTGTGCGTGTGTGTGGGTGAAGGCCTGTCGCTCTGTGGCTCCATGCCCAGCCACCATTTCGGAAAATTCCTCCATAAGGGTCAGGAGACGCAGCCCAAACCATATACAGTCTTTTTACCAACTGCAGAGTTAAATGGTTACCTCGTTAAATGTGTTTGCTGGAGTGTGCGAGTCAGGGGAAGCTCTGCACATTCATGTGGTTTAACATTGTGAGGAAATATCGCATTGGTGTTTTCTTGCTGACAAATGTTATACTAAAACTAAACCAGAGGAATTCCTTCTGGTTTGTTATTTGTGTGAGGAATGCAAATGAAAATGATTCATTGATTTTGTTCCTCTGGCACTATGTCAGTTGGTTTATGAGGGTTTCAGACTGTTAATGTGATGCTATTTGCATTTATGGGCATTTTTAGTTTACCAATTTATTTGAGAGTTCCCCACATGAAGTCAACTAAAACTGCCACTGGCACCTATTAACCCGAACAAATTTGTTCCATGTGATCTATAGAAATATACATGGTTCTAACTAATGGGTATGTGTAATCTATTTCATATGGGTTTGGTATAATGCTTTACTCTACGATGGATTGGCGACCTGTCCAGGGTGTACCCCCGCCTCTCACCCAACAGACCCCCGTGACTCCAAAAAGGCAATAAATGGGTTGGAAATTGAAATATATATATATATGAAATATAAGCTATATGAATGGGCACACAGAAATGGAATTGATTATTATTTCAGAGTCAAAAAGGTCAAGTTTTAAAAAAAAAGTCAAATGTTTTTATATAGTGCTTTTATTCAGATGCTTCATAAAAGTGTTTTTTATGACCATTTTATTCTAGTTAAAAGGTTTTACTATACTTAATTAGCCTAGGGCACATGTTTTAGACGTCTAGGAAAATCAGAGCTCCTGTAGGAAAACCCACACTAGCAATTTCAATTCATGTGGGGGACTACTACACACAAATAAGCGTGGCCGGTACTGTTCAAAGCACTGTTGAAAGGTTGTCTATGCATCTTCAGTGTGTCGCCATCATTCTGAAGCAGGCAGAAATGGCAAACTCTTCCATTAATGTAATGCAATATTTCAAATTTGTAGAAACTATACCATTTAAATGTTGATTATGCAGTATTTTTAAGCATTTTACCCCAGTCTTCATCCATGAATGTGGCCCTATTCATTGTTAATTGCTATTAAAGTAAGCAGAACACCTGGAGCCATTAAATTTGCAATGTGTCTAAATGTTTTGTTTCTACCCAAATAATACAGCAAATCGATTGAATTAAATGCATTTTCATTCAAACACACAGCCTTGTTATTACTCGACATTCCAAAAACCTCTGCCTGTGGTTTATGAACTCCTTGACTGATATTTCCTGTTGGTTGGCAAAGAGGAGCACATTCCACTACAGGGCATTTTTGTCTTCCTGTATAAATTCTCACTGTAGAACATCCCGCAGCTACTTTAAAAGTATAAATGACTTCTATAGGTCTCAATGCTCTCAAATGAGAGGCTCACTAAATGTGTTTTCACAGAACAGCATGAGGCATTCTTGTGTAGTCCTGCTAAGATCTAGGGGGGCTCTGTATAAGTAGTTGTGACTTGGCAACTGGGGCTTTGGTGACCGCAGGGGATAGACAACAACGAAGGTGGTAAATCCGCTACAAAAGACTAATCCGTGGAAGAATAAGTTAAATAATTGTAGCATGAAGCAGAATGGAGCCCCCAATAAATAGATTACAGTTGCCTTTGGTGACGTGTGTGTCCATTTTGTGGTTCCTGGCTCCCTCTTGTGGTTTAAATGCTCCAATTTGTACTTAGTTTAACTATGGCTTAACAAATATTCAACTGAAGTAATATTTGAAGTAATGTCCCTCTTAAATACAGTACTAGCAACACATTTTAATGCATCTAAACACTATGATACAGTCACTGCTTTCCCACACTGTGAACAATATAACAAACAAAACAGGTGTAAAGCTTACTAAATGCTCATGTATTAAAATGGAGATGGACATAAGCTGCTTCCTTCTCTTCCTTATATCTTCAGCTTTTTTCACAAAGAGAGTAAAGGAGCTCTATTTGTTCAGCATACTCAAAGCCCGGGCTAGAAAGAGAGGATGGAGATGAATGTTATTCATTAAAAAATAATTAAATATCTCATATTCACATAACAAGATCATGTCAGTGTGGGTATGCTTTACACTAAAAATGTTTTTTTTTTTTAATTGAAGTGTTAACAATTTATTTTCAACAATGAAAAAGATGTATTGAAGGAACAGAAAATTGATCAATATTTGTTGTGACCACCCCTTGGCATAAAAAGAGCAGCAATTCTTCCAGCTACACTTGAACACGTTTTTTGAAGGAAGTCAGCTGGTAGGTTTCCAAACATTTGGGAGATCCAACAACACCTGTTGATGTAGCTTTCTTACATCCTTCTGTATCTTCATATAATCCTAGACACACTTGATGATTGATCTTGAAATCTCAGTCTGCTTTGAAATATTTGTCTAAGAGAGACCTTGTTGATTCAGCAAAACTACCTTCCGTCTTGTTGCTTTGCTCAATCTTGAATATGATATTGATAAGAAACTGTCTTATCAACTTCACCTTGATAGCAGTTTAGCATTTCCCTTGGTGTCAGTTCAACCTAGTGTTCAAATGTAATTCATTAGCACCTGTAATAGCAATGGTGTAATTGGTTAAGAATTATTTATATAGTCCTTGATATAGCACTCGCGGTCCCACCTGCCTAAAAACTTTGCACAGAGCTATATTTTTAGCATGTGAACCTGAAACGTACCGACCAGGTGTTTCCAGAATCAGAGGGATGTTATCCAAGCGAGGCTCATTCACAATTTCTTTGAATGCAGTGATGCCTATTTGGCCATACCCGATGTCTTCATGCCGATCCAGATGTGAGCCTAATTTTCCTTTTGAGACAAATGTACAGTCTTTCAAAACAGTTACTTTTATTCTTTCATTCACTCATTTTCCAACCCGCTTATTCCCTTTTTAGGGTCACGGAGGTCTACCGTTGTCTCCAGCACACATTGGGCAAGAGGCAGGGGTACATCCTGGATAGGTTGTTAGTCCATCGCAGGGCAACATTCACTCACACACTCACACCTAAGGGAAATTTAGACCACTACCCACTGTGCCACCCTTGAATACATTTTAATTAAACCAATTATAAAATTGTTTATAAATAAATAATTTATTCAATGCAAAATACTTACCTTTTGAGTCGTTGAGATGAATGGCTTTTAAATAATTCATCCCAACAGCACAGTGAAATTCATCAAGCATATTCTTTACTCCTCCGGGTGGTGAAATATCATATCCTAAACAGTAAATCATATAAAATAATTGATACATACAGAATATTCACACTGCTATGTTAAAATCAACAGGTAAACCTTTTACATTATTTTTTTTCAGAACCTAAATATCTATTTTAATTTATATATATTATACATATACATATATATTGTTTTAGGGTTGTCAAAAAAAATTATTTTGGGAAATAATTAAAATTTGTGCTAAAATTAAAAGAAATTGACAATATTAGGCAGATTTGCCATGTTTTTCTTAACTAAACAAAATGTTTAATAACCTTAATAAATTAATAAATGACGAATATAAAATGTGATTTTGATGTTGTAAATTCTCTCAGTCGTTAATTATAATTAAATAAATGTGACTTAAAAAGATAAAACAACTATCTTTTTCTATTTAAAAGTTATTTAAAATCATAGAAAATTCATAATACATACATTGAACTGAATAATCTACTATATCGCAAACATACTGGGCTATTGAGATGTTTTCTAGCAGTTCTACGGGCAGAAATGTCCTTAAAGAATGGAGGCTATTTGAGCATTTTTTTTTCTACTACTTTACAATTTTCTGTAATAAATATCCTTAAAAACTCTTTCTGTGACAATGCTTGATATATTTTTTTTATACAAAATACAATTCTGAGGATTACATTTTGAAGTTTTTTTACTGCAAAAATTAAGATAGTTTTAAAGATTAAGATAAAATAAAAATTACAAATTCCCCCCAAAAAGCAAAAATAAGGTTAAACAATGTGAAATTTGCAGCCCAGGCGAATCTCTCCTAAATATTTTACACTGTCCCAAGCAGTTTTTGTGCCATTGTGAACATCTCTCAGGTTTTGTCAAAGCCATCTCTCAGGTTTTGTACATCCAAGGGCTATCCCTTTTTTCACCACTAGATGGCACTCTTATAAATAAATGAAACTGAAAGACGATCTCACATTTTAATTAAAATTACCTTGCAAATTATGTCATAACGCTTGTCAAGTTGTAATGTTGTAATCAAAACCACTGTCACATCATTCCTACTAATTCAAACCAGCCGGTGTGATTAGCACATGCACCGGTACATGCACTTCTAAAGGTTAAAACCAGCCAATTTTGCATTCATGCTAATAATTACCCATGCAGACACTTAAAATGCACAGTGAAACATTCAAAGGTGAAGAATATTGTTCTTCTGAACTGAAACATGTTTGAACAAGTTTGAGTCATTGAATCAGTTCATTAAGCAACAGTCAGCAAATCTTCAATAAACCCTTTACTGGAGGATTAGCTGAAAAATACATAAATGTTACTTATGTTTATAGGATTTTATTCAACGTTTATTAATATTTAATTGTATATGCATTCCCAGTCTAATTTCGCTTACCCAAATCAAGTTTTTAGGCAGGGAACGTACCTGCTGCAAATGCATGACAAGTGTCCAAACACACACCAACACGAGTCTTGTCACGCACCCGGTCTATAATGGTTTTCAGTTCACTGAACTGTCCACCAATAGTGCTGCCCTGACCGCTCATGTTTTCGAGCACTGTTGAGGGGAAACAAGCATAAAGAATTAAACTCTGAACAGTATAAAATTGTGGAAACCATCAGATGTTAAATCACCCGTGATAACAGCAGGTGTTTGTTGGTGTGCGTGATTAATAGCTTGGGCGATTTTCTCCATGCATTTCTCTGGACTGCTGTCTATCGAAGCTCCGGGGTGAAAGTTAAACAGCTTGAGGCCCAGAGCACTGCACCGACTCAGTTCATCCACCAGCATGGCCTGACTTTTACAGAACACATCTGGAAAACAAGAGTCAGTGGATATATGTCTTAACGCTGTCAATGACGTGTGTTATGGAGCAGAAATATTGACTATACATCATTTGAGAAATGCTTTTAAAATTTAAAAACTTGTCGCTTCATCTTTAAATCAACCCTGCTCTACAGGGGGCACATAAAACAAACCTTCTTTAGGGGAACCACAATTCATCAAATAAGATCCGTGTGGCAGGATGTGTAATGCATCGAAGCCGTGTTTAGTACAGTTTTTTTTAAATGCATCTGCAGCTGCTGAAGTAAGGGCTGGCCTCGTCCAGGATCGTTGAGAGCCTAGGAAAAGGGCAAAAGCATGACCTCCCATGGCCACACTCGAATCGACAGCTTTCCATATTCCTCCTAAAGAACATTAACAGGATTTAAAAGCATTTAATATTAATATACCTGATTTCAAATATATGATGACTCTCACCTGAAATTGAGACATGAGCACCGATGAATTTCTTTAAATTACTTTCGCGTGCATCCTCTCTGCTGCTGGTGTCGGATGGTTGCTCATCAGAACATTGGATCTCATATGAGTCAGTAATCTCTTCTTTCTTACTGCGTTTTCTTTGGGATGCCATGTTTTTCTTATTCAAGAACAAATATGATTACTTAACTATTTTGTTGAACACTAAGCTAAAACTAAAGAGATAAACGTATTAATGACATAATATGCTTTATAAACACAACTTAAAATAATTGCAACAAAAAAGAAGCATGTATAGCTTGAGCTTATGTTTAATTTCAAAATGCAATATAATACTTTGCATAGTTAATGTAGAAAATAACATAAGGTTTATGTTAAATATGTTTTTTATTCAATGGCTTTTATTATGCTGAAGGAAAAATTATCAATGTATTTTGCCCTTGACCTAAACCCATTATAAACTCTGGCTGAATATGAATATTCTGTATTTATCTCAGTTGTCTTTTTGTGGAATGGCATTTTGTACTTTTGCGTTGTAAAGGGAACTATTAAAAAAGGTTGAGGTAAATATTTCTTTGTAGCATTAACATTTTCCATTAGCATTTGAAAAAGGGATCATGATCTGATGAACCGAAAAGTGCTGGATCTTTTGACGTATAAGAGCTGATGAAACAATAGAGCAACAGTGAAAGCTTCAGTGCTCAAAATGTTTTTGTTTTATTAAGAAAAAATGCTTTTATTTGAGTTACAGATACACTATACACACAGCTCCGCCTTCCTCTTGCTAAAGCTACAAGGCAAACAAGGGCAAAGCCAGAGCTAGCTAGACGGGAGATTATGTTCTAGGTCAAAACCACTTTCTACCTTCAACCTATTCTGAAAAAAGAGTGTATAAAAAGGAGCAAGCCAATGTTTGGAAGATCACAGCTGAGTGTTATGCGCTGAACATTACAGTAATTCAGCGTAAAGTAATTACAAATGACAAAGATCTGCCATGGCAACTACTAAAAAAGTTACTTTCAAAGGATTCCAATATTCTTGGCATTTTAATTTTCTATTGGATTTTTTTTATATTAAAAGAGAATGGGATGATGAAGTCATGCATTTTCAAACTGCTGTCCATTTAGAGACAGGTGTCATTGGTAGACGCGGGAGATGCTCATTGATTTCCAGAATGGAAGATTTAATACCCATAAAAACAATAAGTGTCATGAGGTCATTTCCATTGGGCTTAAATAAGGCAATCGTGAGTGTGATATGACAGTTGTTGCCATGACAGTTGGAGAGGGCACACCTGCAATGGGTATGCTTTCAGAGCTCCATCTCAAGTCTGGTAGACACACACCCCTCTCACATGCAGCCTGTTATATACAACTCTTTTATATACAACAAAAAATTATTTTTGAATGACTGAATCTCTGAATTTGATCATTGGCAGCCTAAATCAGTGATCAGTCAGCTCTGTTCAGTGTAGCTGTCAATCATATCTGTCAATCACATAGCCCCGCCTAGTTTATTTAAGGAAAATTGAGCCATCGCTGGGCACGCAAAAATAAACCTGGAACATTAACAAAAATATTGAAGACAACTATTGAAGTTTGTTCACCATATAGATAACTTTCCAAAATCATTAAAATAATTTGTGTAAATAACGTCATTTCTGAGGAAATCATTTTTTTTGATTGGGTAGAAATCATTCTGCAGCCAGCCAAGAGAGACACACTTGATCATTGCCTAAACTAGAAAAAAGTGCATGTAGCCAAGCACCAATGTTTTTTTACGTGGATATACACGAATAATAGAAAAAGTAAAAAAGAATCTAACATTTAATTATGCAGATACGTTGTTTAAGACAACTGACATGTACATGAGCTTTACATGTAAAATTATAAACCTAAATTATCTTTATTTTAAAAAACATGAAATTTGAGATGGCTAAATTAGGTTGCTATCTCTTCTATCCGATGTTACCCGCGTTTCTTAACCTGCATGTAATCATGCACAGATACTACCCATTTCAAAAGATGCAGGTGCCTCAGAAAACAGTCAAAGTTTATTGTATAAAATACCACTTAAAGACTTATTGTACTTTTAAATACTGAAGGTCAAAATTCTCCCTCGGCCGCCCCCCTTCCGTCAGATCTGTCCAGACACACACTTTCACACCGAGCAGTAAAATGGCCGACCGTCAACTAACTGACTTTACTGCGCTTTCAACATAGATTCCGCCTTTTTCGTTTACATCAGCGTACTTCATATTTAAAACCAAGACGAGGGGTGTTTTCGAGACTAACTAGTAGATGTTAATGGAGTATTGTATCTCCCATTGCCTAAAAACCCAGAAATTTGCACTTCAGCACTTTAGCTGTAGCTAGAAGACTAACGTCGGCTGCGGTCTATGTAATTCCTGCGGTAAGTACATGCTTTTAAAAACATTATTGTGGTCTAGAACCGTATTTGCTGTGCCATGCACGTGAAATCCGCAATGGCTGTAAAACGTGGAACGTTTTGTGATAACGTTACCGTTTTTTCGCCGACATCTGTTAGCAACTAACGTTAGCCATATTGCTAGTTAAATTAGCCGAGCAGTTAAGGTTAGCGTTTGCTTGCTTGCGATATTACAATCCAATTATTTAACACTTACGTTTATTAATAACACCATGGGAATATATAACGTTACCTAAAACACATATGTTCGGAAATGTTTAATTCCGAACGTTTACATATTGCTGGGTCGCTATCGTTATTTCTTACGCTAAATGTTGGTTTTCATGTTGACTCTTGTCTTGATCTGTCAGCTGCTTACCCTCTGATTATTGTTGTGATCCGTATGCAGCCAATCTATGGCTGCTAAGGGATTCAAACAGTGCCGTTGACTCACGTTAAGGATGTGTTGTTTCTTGTTAGCAAAATAGCTAACGTCAAGCGAGTAACACACGTCCGATTAGAACTTCGAAACAAACGTGTCAAAGACCCAACTCTCTGTTTCAGTTAGGAGCGTTAAACACGGGAGTTTGTTTTTGCATGAAAATACTTGACGTGTGGGATCTGTGAATTAGCTCGAGTATTTTTAACGGAGGAAATGGGCGGGTGAACTAAACGCCTGTACGTCCGACAACTCTGCCCTGCCAGCTGCAGGATCAGACAGATAGCAGCAGGAGTTACTTGCCATCTGAGAAGATTACCAAGACCACAATATAAACTAAATAGTTCCCGGTCAATTCGTGACATGTGCAAACTTAGGTCACAGGAAAGGGCATATTGTGTTTGTGTAAAGGATAAGCACCTTTGCACTTTTGATGCACGTCACGCAGGTTATTAAAATGGTATAACTAATTCACGAGCAGTTGTGCATTGTAAAGTTGTAATGCTTGATGTGGAGGGAACTTACCCGTGTGAAGCACCTTCAAACTGTGAGGCTTTAACTCAATGCCCTTCACATTCTCAGACACTGTAAATGCAATTTTAAATGCAGTAAAATCACAGAGATTTTATTGATTTCCATCAAAGTGGGTCCATGTCGAGGCCACATCCCCAGACTGCCTTGGCATGTGTATATTAAGTGTATATTAAAGCCCTATCCAGAAAGGACTTGTTTCACAAGGGGTCGTTAGAAAAAATTTCAGTTTCTCAGATGTACATTGTGTTTTTAATTTGATTTTTTTTTGTCTTCTCACGAACCTTTGTAAATATTCCAAAGCAAAAACTTAGCACTTGTCTGAGAAATCTAGTCCCATCAAAATGCGGATTTCTGCGTTTGTAGAAAATATTATTGTGTTTTTCCGGCAACTTGAACTTGCCGTACAAAGTTTCTGGTATTTTCAAACCTACAACAATGAATGAGGATGAAACCTTTCAACTATTTAAAAGTGAGCTAAATCGAACATTTTTTTTTGAGACTGGCGACATTAATATTAAGTTTCAGGTAAGATAATTTTAATTTCAGTTGTCATTACGTTACTATAATATATGTTAAAATATATATAATACATGCATATGACCGAATGCAGTCCAGCCAATCTGATCATGCCAGCTTGAACACCAATAAAGAGATTACAAGCCAAACCATCAACAATGTAGTTTCATGATGTGAAAAGGAGTAAATTGTCTTTTTCACTCCTATGTTGATTTTCCCAAACATCACAGGCAACTGGAACACATCTGTCCAATCATAATGCAGCTTGTTTCTAGGCTACAGCAACTCGTAAACATGGTGGAAGGGTTAAAAATTTTTGTGGCAACAAACAGTGTATTGTATGACAATAAAGACAAGCACTACAAGAACAATGACCTGAAAGAGAATCTGTGGAGGAGAACTGCTGAGAATCTTGAGTACGACAGCCGTGGTCGAGACGTTAAACATATTGAATGGAAAGCGGAACCAAAATTATTATAGTGTTTTCAGCTAAAGTTATCGATATTCTAAAAAAAGCATGAGTTGTTTATTAAACAATAAACTATGATTTGATGCACAATTATGTCAAAATGTTTGATTAGTAATATTTTAAAACCACTAAATACTAAACCAGTAATGCATTTAGGAGACTTGACAAAAATCTTTGATAGAAGAGGAATCCATTTTTATTGTGTGTCATTTCTATTTGACACACAGTTTATATGTTTATAACGGTGTGTTTAATTTGCAGATGAAATATTCGCCTTTTCGTTTTTTTGATGTGTATCATTCTCAATGTGTAGAGGCCTTAAGTCTGAAAATATTTGTAGGTTGCAAATAACATCAGAGAAACATACTTTAACACATTGCAATAAATATTATTTTTCAAGCTTGTATAAAAGGTTTACTTATTAAACATATAGGAAAATAGATAAAACTTTAAAGAAAAATTGAAATAGTCAAATAATGAGTCAAAATGCTGTTCTGTTTCCTTTTAATGTCAAACTATGCATGGAAAAGGAAAGGATTTTTTAATTTAAATACATTTATTAATCCACTTGCTAAATAATGGCCGTGTAAGTTAAGGATTTTCCACACATACCTGATTTTTATGTTTTGAAACTGGGATTTTCCAGCGCGGTTATGTTATTCGTATATATGGAAGAGCTGCATCGTTTCATGTATCCGGGCGTTTTCAAAAACGCTTGCCAGGGTGCATCATTTTGAAAATGGTCTGGATTACGGGTAGTTCTGGAAGTGAAGTTTGTCATTGTCGACTCGTCACGCTTTGTGAACTTGTTTACAAAAATTGTGCAATGGCAGACAAAGTGAGGGCTAAAGTGAGGGCTGTTAACTGTTTGCTTTTTAATCTGCTATCATGGCTTACAGCATAAACAGGATTGCATGCAGATGTATCCAGTTTTATCCCCGAACAGGGGCGCTTTTGTTTTTGCAAACTCAGTGCTGAATGCTTATTTTATTAATGGCATGAATTAAGTGCCACCTCTTGGTTTGGTATAGTACAGCTTTTTACAATTTTTTTTAGGTTTTGTGTGGATGCAGTTTTGCTTTAAAACGGACTAGTCTGGATAAAAAAAATCTTTCTGCACAGTGTGAGGAAAAACCCATTTTCAAAAAACCTGTGTTTGCCCAAAATACACCAGAGTTAAGCAAATTGGAAAATATTTACTGCGATTTTCTTGCTCTGTATTAGTGTTCAATCTGCATGTTACTATTCATATCTGCATGTTACTATGGTTACAAATATAGCACATTGATATTGAATAAACTCACTCAAATGTAAACAAATATAAGTCATGTCAAGATCATGTTTTCGTGTTTGGTCTTACGATCTCAGATTGTTTTCCATTTGGTATGATATGAAGGCAGATCCACACTGCATGGAAGGCTGAAAACTATGCACTTTCTTTGTTCTTGATGTCATATACATAGCAGTAGACAGATAATGTTTATAAATTGTGGGAGTAAATTAGAAATAAATATGTGTATTTGCACTCCAGGAAAGGGAAAAGCAGTTCATGGAAGACAAGAAAAGGAAAAAGGAAGATAAAAGGAAACGGGAAACCTCACAGAAGGTACCTACTGTACTTTTAAATTGTTTTAAGAATTTTTTTTTAAATAATGTGAAGAACAACATATACAAAATTAAATGCCTGTCTTTAAAGTATAGTGTATGATTTTATGTGCCAGTTTATCATTTTTTTCATGCATTAATTTCTTTACTTTTTGCAGGTTACAGAGCAAAAAAATAAAGGTAAATGCTGTGCTTTGCACATATTTGTCACTTTGTCTTTTACATATTTAAGCAGTTATGGTTTAAAAATACTTATCAATTGAAGGGTCAAATTTGTGGGACAAAACATGAAACAAATCTAAAAACAAACAGCTGAAAAATCACTGTTGTTTCTCTCAAATGATGGATGATTCACTAAATGTTATCACACCAGTTCAGGTATTTTGTAATGAGATTGCTCAATTTCTGATACCAGCATAAAAGTTGTGTTTTATAGTCATGGAATCTTTGGTACATTTAGTATAACTTGGCAAATATCATTGCTACCAGTAGCATTTTTTTTCAGTATAAATTGATCAAAGAGTATTAAATCATATCAACATTATTAAAGGTTGGATGGACAAGCTTGTAATCACCTTTTAGGCTACATTAGGAAACCTTTAATTACTTTGAATTTACTATTGAAATGCCATAACTCACATGGGTATGGGAGTATGCTTCTTTAAAAATCCTTCTGTATGTAATATAGTTTTTTTTATACAGAACATTTATGTAGTTAAAGTTATATCTCAGCTATGTTTGATTGTAAGCTGTTAAGCAGAACTTTGAATATGCCAACACTCGGCCAGCCATTGCAGAGCACAGGATATAGTACAAGTTCAGAACTCTCAACATGTCCATCAAGAAAAATGAATGAAAAGTTTGTAGTGCCTTTATTGGCCTACTCATCTTTAAAACTTGTATATCTGAGATTATTCCTGTGATAATGTATCTTTGTGCTGTCAAGCAAACTATGAATTATACACTAATCACAAAATGTTGGTGTTTTATATTTTCATCTTTACCTGAATACTTTCATCATATTTTCTACTACACAGTGCCAGAATTGAACAAGTCTGCATCTGCTCAGTCTCCTGCCACCCCCAACTCAGCTTCCCCCAGCCCTGGCCCCGTCCCCTCTTCAACCCCATCCGCTGCCACCCCGGCTGCTGGCACCCTCCCTCAGGGTGGGAACAATGCTAAGCGGCCGGTGGTGGCCAATGGACAGCCCTCCCCCAGCACACAGAATTCTCAGCGCTACATGCCCCGTGAAGTGCCCCCTCGATTCCGTTGCCAGCAGGACCATAAAGTGCTACTGAAGAGGGGTCAGCCACCACTGTCCTCCATGCTGCTGGGAGGAGGAAACAGCGGGGGTGACAGCCCCAATGAAACAGTGGCATCTGCCTCAGGTATTAATTAATTAGCCTGTTGATTATTAAGAGCTTTAATCAACTTTATTTGCATATGTGCATCTTTTGGTGAATACTTGTCAGTAAAAAGTCTGGTCAGTTGATTAAGTGTTATTTCCTCTCCAGAACCAAGCCAGGGCCCCGTGGGTCCAGCTGCTCCCTCACTGCCCCATACATCATCCTCGTCATCAATCGCTGCTTCTTCTTCTTCAAATTATGCAAATTCCATGTGGGGGATCAGCTCTGGCAGCCATCCCCTCTCTCAGGGTAGGGAAAAGGTTATAGTGGACAGATCAGACATGGAGGAATGGCCTAGTATTGCTGCTGGGGATGGGTCAAAGTTGGGGGACTCAGCCGGTACTGGAGAAGTGGACATTGGTGGTATTCTGAACTGTAGTGCCTCGTGGGGTGAGAGGCACCTGCAGCAGCAAATGAAAATTGTGGGAGGAGGGAATGAGCCGAAAGGAGTCAGTTCCAGCAGCCCTTCCCCACCTACATCCTCTGGTTCACCTAATGAATGTATGCAGTCTGGTAGTATTTGGGCTTCATCCTCCAATGAACTTATAGGAGGGGGTGTAGTAGCAGCCGGTTCATTGCCCTCCATATCCAAAGCCACCCCTCTCTCAGTGAGCTCAGATAAATCTCTTGGTGTCAGCTCTGGGATTCCAGGTGCCAATTTTACCCCGAATGCCAATCCCTCGGCTTGGCCAGCCCTGGTACAAGAAGGGGCTGGGACAGTTGCAACAGAGGGTGGCTCCTCTTCCCTCCAAAGCTCATCTTTGCCTGCCAGCAATCCTCTCTCTGTGAATCAAGCTTCTCATCAGCATCAACTTCACCAAATGCAATCTGTAGATGGAGAGCCATCCTTTGTAGAGTGGGGTGGCACAGGACTGGGATCAGGAGCAGGACCAAAAAACACTGGGGTGGCAGAAGGGGCTGATAAGGACTCTGGAAGCACAGGTGGAGGAGAGGGTTCAGTTTCCTCCTCTTCCTCCACCAGCTCATCCTTGTGGAGAGCTCAGCCTTCACTTGCAAATCCCAAAACAGGTGCCTCAAGGACTGAATCGTGGGAAGAAGGAGCAGGAGGGACTTCAGTGACTGCTGAAGGTGGGAAGGCGTGGGATTTACCCTGCCAGGATGATCCTGGAGAATTGACTGGGGCTAGTACATGGGGTTCAGGAAGTGGGGTTCATGCCCCAGGGGTATCTCAGGGAGCATGGACTGGGGACCATGCGTTGGTTGGAGAATGGGGGTCATCCAGTGGTGTCAGTCATTCAGGTGGGAAAGATGGCTCAAGCAGTAACAGCAGCAGCAGCGGTGGTAGTTTCGGTAACCCGACAGCTTCCACCTCCACACCTTCAACTATTACAAGAGCTTGGGACAATCAGAAGGAAGTTGGGGAAGTTGGAACGGGGGATGTGAGTGAGTGGGGAGGCCAGGGTAGCAGAGAAGGGGGAGGAACTTCATCCTCTAGTGGCGGAGGAAACTCCGGAAATGGCAATCAGCGCCATGGCCATCATCGCACTCATAAGCCTCCAAATCCTGAAGTGGCCTTACAGGATCTGCTTACTCGGTCTGACTTGGACCCCAGAGTGCTGTCCAACTCTGGCTGGGGTCAGACTCAAATTCGTCAGAATGTGGCTTGGGATTTTAAGGATGGAGCTAAAGCAACAGCACCTGGTAGTGTAAACTCCTCATTTCCAAGTGCATCTGCTCATACGCAACTGTACTCTAGTGGCACCAAAACTACTGATTCATCTTCCTCTTCTGTGCTACAAACTGCAACTCTCAATGCCAACTTTAACCCAAGCTCTATACGCGGACAACCCCCTGCCTCACCCGGAGATGGCTGGGACAACAGTAGTAACAACAGTAGTACTTTGCACACCAGAGGCCCTCCACCCTCAGGTGTCAATATCCAAAATCCTGGCGTCTTACAATCTGGAAGTGGAGCATCCAGTTCAACCTGTGGACAGGGCAAGCCGTCTGGAGGATGGGGAGGAAATGCTTTATCAGAAAGCCAAGGAAAGGGTTGGGATAGTGAGGGACATGAATGGCGAGAGCGAAGAGCAGGGAGCTCATCAGGTGGGTGGGGAGATTTCCAAACACAGGGTACTCCATCAGTTGGAGGAAGCAGCTGGGTAGAAAGTCAGGAGGACAAAGGATCACGAAAAGATATGGGGCGTTCAGATGTAGGTAACTGGGGACCAAGAAGTAGCAATGACTGGGCAGGAAACGAGTCCAAATCAGCCATAGGGGATTGGGAAGGGAAGGGTGGTGGAGGTACTAGTGGGGATTCAGAAGTGGGTACATGGGGTAACTGGGATGAGGGTGCCCCTGGCTGGGGAGCTGGAGGTACAGGGGTGGGTGTAGAGATGGGCGGAAAGTCTCACCAAGGCTGGGGTGGGAAAATACAACACCCGTCACAAATGCCAAACAGCCTATTGGCCTCTCAGAAAGGCCTGGCACAACAACAGCAACAGCAGCAACAATCACAGCCTCAGCAATGTCAGTCTGCAGACACAGGGGCCATGCAGGGGGGATGGGGCAGACCAGGGGGTCCTTCTGCACAGAACCAAAGTTCAGGGTGGACTTCAGGGCCTATACCCCAACTTTCCAGTGGCTCTGGGGATACGTCAGAGGCCAGCGGTTGGGAAGAGCCTTCTCCACAATCCATCAACAGGAAAATGGAAATCGATGATGGAACTTCTGCTTGGGGTGACCCGACCAACTACAACTACAAGGGTGTCAACTTGTGGGACAAGAACAATGCCCCATCTGGCCAGGCACAATCAGCTTTCCCTCAGCAAGGGCCACCATCAATGCAACAGCAGCCACCTGGTAGAATGCCAGCAGTTCTTGGGAATAGGGACATTAACCATGGACATTCGGCGAGCAAAGGGCAAGAAATGGGTAAGCCATGATTAGCTTTTTTAATTAATCTAAGCTTATCTGTTGAAATCATGTAGGTGATTTACATAAATAATTTTAATTGTATAAATCTTCCAGCTTCTGGATGGGGTGGTCGTGGCTCTCCTTCCAGTCCAAATGTGGACAATGGTACTGCAGCCTGGGGTAAACCTAATGATGTGCCCACTGGTTGGGGGGACCAGGATGACACTGGCAAGTCATCAAGTTGGGGAGACCCCTCACCTAATCCAGGGAAATCCGGTGAGTCTGAATGATTTCATTTTTAATAAAACTGACATGGTTGTGCATCACAATTCAATTTGATGATCGTTTGATTCACGATTAAAGATAGAGCAAAGATAGAACTTCAAGACCATTCAAGAATGCAAATCTCTAGTCCTAAAGATAAAACCATTATTTTAAATTTTCTTGTTTCCGTAATTGTAAAATGATTTAAAATGTTGTTTATGTGACAGGCTCAAAGTCTATGCAAGAAGGATGGGGTGAAGGAGAATGTTCAGTTAGTGCTTCACGCCACTCTAGCTGGGAGGAGGAGGATGAGAGTGGGGGTGTCTGGAACAGTGCTGGTTCTCAAGGAAGCAGCTCCTCGTATAACTCTGGAGGTTGGGGAGCCAAAAAGGGCAACAAGGTGCTTAAGTGGTCTCTCTAAGGTTACGTTTTATGCAAGTCTAATAAGAGCTGAACAATGTATTATTTCACCAATGTCACAGTTGACATTTTTTGAAACTATTCTGCAAGTTACTATATTTTATATTTTACATTAATACACAAAATATAAATATGGCCCATAACTGTCCAGTTGTATAAGGCTGACATATTAAAGTAGACAACTCTTTGTAGTATTTTATAGTACCTGCATTAATGTTGTATATAATTATTTTTTATTGTCATAAACCTGGTCATTAAGGAAAGTATAACTATAAAAAGGAATGCAAAATGCTGCCAATGGGAAATTCATTTGGCATATACCAAGTGAAAATGGAAAGCATGTGGTCAAACCTTAACAAACAAATTCCTTTTCAATAACGCTGGCTAAAAAGTTCATGATTATAATAGTTGTAAATACAGTGGACAAAGTTCACGTTTTTTGCATTTCATTTGAACTGGTTACTTAATTTAACCACAAGATTGACTTGTTTGCACTTGTGAGTGGAGAAAGTGGGCCTTCGAGCTGGAGATTGTAATTGAGCTGATTCTGAGCATGTTCAGTCTCCTGCTTGCAGTCAAGAAATTGTCTTAATTCTCTTAAACATGCGGCACATGCATTTAAGTGAGAAAATCAGTAAGAGAGAGACACTTTATAGACATTTCAAGTGTGGTTAAGTAGATGGTCTATATTTAAGTAAGTAGGATTTTATTTTTGAATTTCACAGTTCATATATTCCATCTCATATTTTCAGGGCTCCTTTAAGGGTGCTGGGGACTCTTGGGTTAATCCAATGACAAGACAGTTTTCAAACATGGGAATTCTGGTAAGAATAAATTTAAACTTACTATAAAGTGTGCTTTTAGAGTTTTTATAGATGATAAAATTTTCTTGCTAATTAGCGAAGAGCTCCTGAACATTTGTTATGGATTTCTATGTACTTATTTGAGCTGTTTGGTCTTTGAGAGGGCAGCACGTTGGCACAGTGGGTAGCACTGTGGCCTTCCAGTTAGAAGGTTGTCGGTTCTGTGCTCACCTGGAAGGAGTTTGCATGTAATTGAGTAATCTAAATTCCCCATCGGTGTGAATGTGTGAGTGAATGTTGGCCTGCGATGGACTGGCGTCCTGTCCGGGGTGTACCACCTCCTCTTGTCCAATGTGTGCTGAAGACAGGCACCGGCTAACACCTGTGACCCCAAAAAGGGAATAAATTGGTTGGAAAATTAATGAATGAATGGTCTTTGGGATTTTCTTATTGATAATAGGGGGAGGATCCCAGTGGCCGCTCCTTGGATCTGGCACCTGGTCCCCTACATGACAAAAAGATGGAAGGAGATAAGCGAGGTATGGGATTAAATGAGTACAATGGAGAGATGCGTAAAGGAGGACGTGGAGGAGGAGCAGTCTTCCGTTCACCTGGTTCCAAAGAAGTGGGAGGCTGTGAACCTGGGCCCTACTATGACAAGGTATTTTTGTTTCTCTGACAATTATATCCATCTGTGAAAAGGTTAACAACCTCCATTCCTTTTTTCTTTAGGCTTGTGGTCAGCTGTTTAATACTGGAGGTGGGATGCCGCAGTCAAGGCATCAACCAGGTGTGCCACCCATCAACCCCTCAGTACGAGCGCAAGTGCCTCATCAGTTCCTTTCACCCCAGGTACTACATTACTATACCATTTAAATCCTGTGTCAAGTGTAACACCCTCTACACACCGATCCGAATTGAGATTTGCATCACTACTTCTGTCGGATGTGAGTTCCTGTTGGCGCCCATTGTTTTCGATCATAACGTAAATTTCGGATAGGTGTGTAGAGGCCTTAAATCGCTACTCCAATGTGCACATGATAAAGGAGGTCATTTCTACTACAGGTGCCAGGCTCTGTGCTGAAGCAGATGCCTCCTCCCAGTGGAGCTGTTGGCACAGGCATCTTTCCTCCACAGCTTTCTCCGCAGCACATAGCCATGCTCAGCAGCATTTACCCTCCGCATATTCAATTTCAGCTGGTGGGTTGCTCTCTGCTGCTAGGTCTGTGTTTGTTTGTGCAGATCAGTTCTTCATTTTATTTCTTGCACTGTTGCTTCCTTGTAGGCCTGTCAGCTGCTACTACAACAGCAACCACAGCAACAACAGCAGCAGCAACTGTTGCAGAACCAGCGCAAGTTCCCACCAAACATACGGCAACAAGCAGACCCCCAACAGGTTCCATTATTTCTCTTTTTTTATCAGGGGTCAGTGACCACCAAAGTGAACTTTTACTTGCTGTATTCACTGTAGAACTGTAGATGTTTTATTGGAAGTGTCACTAGGAGGGGGCAAAAGGGGGCAGATTACAATTACACTCACCGGCCACTTTATTAGGTACACTTGTCCAACTGCCTGTTGATGCACATTTCTAATCAGCCGATCACCTGGCAGCAACTCAATGCATTTTGGGATCTAGATATGGTCAAGATGATCTGCTCCAGTTCAAATCGAGCATCGGAATGGGGAAGAAAGGGGGTTTAAGTGACTAAAGTTCTGAGAATTTCAGAAAGTGCTGATCTATTTGGATTTTTCAGAAATAAGCCTCTCTCTTCCAACCATCTCCTGAGAATGAGAAAGAGAAAATATCTAGTGGGTTGCAGTTCTGTGGGCTCAAATGCCTTGTTGATGTCAGAGGAGCATGGTTAGACTTGTTACAATCATATAGAAGAGCACCTCTGAATGCTACAGCAGCATAAGACCGCATTGGATGCCACACCTGTCAGCTAAGTACAGGAAAAGAGCTACAGTTCACACAGGCCCACCAAAATTGGACAATAGAAGATTTGAAAAATGTTGTATGGTCTGCTGAGTCTCGATTTCTGCTCCAAACTTCGGATGATGGGTTTAGAATTTGGCACTAACAACATGAAGGCCTAGATCCATCCTACCTTGTATGCTCACAGTTGGACTTATTTATTAGATGACACCCCATGTAAAAAACTGGTCCACTAGTCTGATGTGTTGACTCATTGACACAAAACTGTCTCTGTGAGCACATGTTCCAAAGCAAGTTGCATTGAGGTAAGATAAATAGGATTTCATTAAGTGTTTAACTGCTTTGAGAAGCAGCTAAAAGCTTTCTTCTCTTTTTCTGTGTGAAAATGGTTCAACTTTGGGAGACAGAAAAGTCCCTTACAAGTAATTTGTCACTGGAAAAAAAAATTGGCCTGACAGTTTCTCACCATCATTGATCAAAAAGGTGGACATCACTAATTCTGTTTTTACAGGGTCACATTCATGCGCATTGACTGAATGATGTGCTGTTGAATTTCAAGTGTTTTGTTTAATCTTGTTGTTCTGCTTTTAGCTGGCTAGAATCATGGCTGTCCTTCAGCAGCAGAGGCAACAGCAGCAGCATGTGGGAGTTACAAGTGGTGGCTCCAAACTCTCTCCATCTCACCTCGGGGGAAGTGGTCCAAAGATGCCCTTGGCAGACCCCATTTCACACCCTGGGTTGGTAGGGTCTGTAGGAGACCTGCATCAGAAAGCACCAGGAACTTATTCTGGTGAGTGTTTTTGCATTAAAAAGCCCCATGTGGTAACAAGAACATTTAAGATCTTGATGAGGTGCATCTTGAAGGGTATGTACCTGGAGTGAACCTTTCTGGTTTGGAATTGGGTCCCATGGTTGGTGGAGCGGGTGGCCTCAAAGACAGCGGGGGACAGCAATCTCGTTTCAAGTGGATGATGGAGGGCCATTCTCCAGCCCCCTCACCTCCCGATGGCACTCTACATAAAAATGGTGCAAAGAATTTGGATGTGTTAACTTTTAAGATAGAAATAAAGCCTTTTATAATTTCTTGTTCTTGTTGGACAAGTTTTTTTAAGCCATATTTTATTTTTCCTCTTGGGAAGGTCCCATCGCTGCTCCTCTCAAAATGAGGGGTGGTTCCCCTTATTCCCAGTATGAGATGCTGGGAGGGGGAGAGGGATTGGGAGTGCCACCCCAAGGACCGTCAGACCACTGGCACAGAAGCCCTGGAAACAAGATGGGTGCCAAAACTGGCACATCAAGCTGGCCTCCAGGTAAAAAAAAACGAATCCTCCATCCTTCATTCGTGTTTAAAGACATTTCTCTAAATAATTTCTGGGACGGATTTAAATAATTAAGGTTTTATTTACAAAGGATAAGAAACTATGTGTCCAATTTGACAGTGACACCGTCACATGGGATCCCGCAGGGTTCAATCCTTGCCCCTCTTCTGTTCAACCAGCCTGTTTTGGTACCTGTTCAATCAAATATTGAGAAGAAACAACTTAGAGTACTCAGATCTACACAACCCTTTCTCCGAAAGTCTATGGCCTCATAAACTCTCTTTGCTTGTGCTCTGATATGAATCAATTCTATTGGATAATTTTGTACAGTTCAATCAAGAGAAGGTTACCTTTCCTCTCAGGGTCAAAGGACTCTAAATCATGTTAAGAACCTGAGGGTGATTTTGGAATCAGGTCTTAGTTTTGATGGTCACGTCAGAGAAATTACAAAATCCATCTCAGAAACCTTTGGACGAGGAGATGCTGCTTCCTGTAAAGATGTAGGGAAACTAGTTCATGCTTTCATCGCCAGCAGGGTGGATTACTCTAACGGTCTCCTCTAGCTGTTCGTAAAAAGACAGCTAGACAGCTTCATCTCGTTTTGCACGAGGCTGACAATATCCTGACCTGAACTAAAGAATCTGAAAATCGTACCAGTTCTCATGGGCCAGTGAAATTCACAATATAATTTAAAGTGCTGCTGGTGGCCTGTAAAGCACAAAGTAGCTCAAAGCCTGAATGACGACACACACATACAAACCAGACATCAGATCACAAACATGGAGAGTCTGCTTTCAGTGATTATGCTGCCCACCTTTGGAAACAGCTATTATTAAACGTGCTTTTACTGACTGAGCTCTGCTGTCTCAATTGTTGTAGTGTGTCTGTTTAATTTTCATTGCAATCTTTCTTTCCACGTTATTTTACATGCATGCGTTTACCGTTTTAGATCAGTTTAAACTTGTCTAGTTTGGAATGTGCGGTACAAAATTAGCTTGACTTTCCTAATCAGTTTTTCCTCTTTCAGAGTTCCAACCAGGAGTGCCTTGGAAAGGAATTCAGAGCGTTGACCCTGAATCTGATCCCTACATGACCCCTGGAAGTCTGCTGGGTTCATCGATGTCAAACCTCAATGACACAGAACACCAGCTGCTTAGAGACAACACAGGTACAACGGTGTATGCTTTAAAAGACATTAGGATTAATCTGAGTGAGAAATATATCTATACCTTAAGTGCTATCTGCAGTTGTACCAACATCTTGATTAGTTAATGGCTCACAAACAATCTGAGCGACAATGCAGGGTTTAAAGGGAACATCACATGGCAATTCGATAAAGGGTGATTTTTTTTTAGGGTATTCCTGTAAGGTCTGTTAGAATCTAAATTTGTATTTCTCAGGAATTTTGTAAAAAAAAAAAAACTATTTCTTGACATTTCCGAAACATGCCTTTTCAACTACTAACTTCTTTCTAAAGAAAGAAAGAAAGAAAGCACTCATCCAATCTGTATACAGAGTTGTGTGAGTCTGTGGCATGAGCTAAACGTCCTTAAGTAATATAATAAATAAAGATTAAAATAATAAAATACATTTAATCAACGGTTAAAGAAGTTCAACGATTCTTATTTTTCTGAACAGCAGGTAAAGTTTTATTTTTAAAGTGTAATTTTCTAACTTCATTGTAGATGCACAGTTTAAATGGTTCTTACTAAACGTGCACTGAAGGTGTGTGGAACCCTTTAGTAATTGCTCAGAAGAGTATTGTTTCGTGAATTTCTGCATATTTTTGAGGGTCTTAACTGCTCAAAAAGTCACAGAACTTCACACACGTCAGAACTAGTGAAAATGTACCTCTAATTTGGGGGTGACAAAATGACACCAAAGTGTCACCTAATGCGTTTCAGCTTTTAGTGTGCAAACAGTCTGCCCTAGGCAAATGAAATTTGGCATACGTGTAGGGTACCAAGACTTAAATATAAGTATCATGTTTCCAAAATGGACAGGACGTTGGATTTTTTTTTTTTTTTTTTTTACAAAAACTTCTAAAAATGGCCACTTTTACTCGTCATATTTTAACAAACTCTTCCTATAGATTTTCTAAAATCTCTAAATTCTATCAGGTTATCTTAAGGCATATGGGATGTTTAATTGCGAAGCCATTAACTTTGTTAAGCTATGTATACAAGGTGGCTATCAAGTTGAAATTTTGTCGTAATCAGGTAGTTGTTAAAAACTCCGCTGTGCGATTTCCGATCGGGTTCAAATTTGCCATGTGTGCTAAGAGTTCATGTCTGAACAAATCTATGTAGCAACCTACAGTGTTAATTAATATGCCACCTAGTGGCTACATGGAATATCCCATTTTCTGCTTCCTTTCACTGCTATTTCTGAGCGTGTTATATGGACGTTTGAAATTTGTAACACTTCAGTTTCAGCTTTAATTTAAATTACTGTTTGTGATCAACTTTATTATGATGACATTTTTAAATAACTTCTTTTGGAGTTCAAGATAATGGACAATGGAGAGTGGGTACAGATCCGGATATCAATGGTCTGCAGTGTGATGTTAAATGCCCAAAGGCAAACAAGCACTCGTTTTTCAGATGGTGTATTTCCTCCATAGTCCGTGTGTTAAAGTTGAGAGTAAATGTCTGTACCTCTTCATCCCATAATGTCACACACCAGCTAGTCACAAGCAAAATGGTAAAACGTGTACCAGCTGAACAGAAGATGGATACTGCGGGTAATAATGGGAATGAGCTGTGAGGGATCTTATGGTATTCAATGTCATTTTTAAGGAATTTCAAAGCAGCTTTTTTTCAGAAGGTTTAAAGCATTTGTTGTTGCATTAATAGAAACGCCTGAAAAGTAAGGTTTTCAACTGAGGTGCACCCCCAGAGAGAGAATGAGAGAGTGCCTAAAGTAGTATCTTTTTCTGTCATCTCTAGCCAGTAACCATCATTGTGTTTTATGCACACAACTTCTGCTCATTGGATACATTTTCTTTTTGTACAAACCGAGAGATTGTTCATGTACTAAGCATACAACATTCAGTAGATATGTACAAGAATTTAAGTCTTAAAAATCTTTGCCTAAGGTTTTTTTGAGCAATATCCCTGTTAATGTAAAAAGTAATTCTGAAGATTTGTACTTTTTAAAAAATAGAATCAAATCCCTCCCTCAACACCTTGCTGCCTTCACCCGGTGCCTGGCCCTACAGTGCCTCAGAGAGTCCCAACAATGCACACAACCCAGGTAATAAACATGAGTGTTTCATCATTTACTTTTAAGAATCCAGTTTTTTTTCTTTGTGCATCTTCCCTGAGTTTGCTTCTTGTCACAGCTAAGTACCCAGACTTCAAGTCCACTTGGCCACCTGAGCCAATAGGGCACAACAAGCCTTGGAAGACCAATCGTAACAGCTCTCATCTGCCACGCCCACCTCCTGGACTGAGCCACCAGAAGCAGGGCTCAGCTTCTCCCTGGGCGGCAGGAGGACCACGTTCTGGTAGAGGCTGGGGGAGCTCTGGAAGCAGCCAAGAAAACAGATTTGGGCCTGGTAATAGATTGCTTTAAATAGTATAAATGACATTTTTGAATTTGGTTTATTCAGTTAAACATAGCATCATGTATGCTCACTGTGTAGGTTCTGCATGGAGTGATGGAGGAGCCTCGAAGGGGAGCTGCTGGTTGGTGTTGAGTAATCTAACCCCTCAGGTATCACATTACCGTGGCATTCCATTAAATTATGCATTTCAAGGATTAATCAAATGTTGCTTTGTCATTTGGTCAATTCAGATTGATGGTTCCACGTTACGGACTATTTGCATGCAGCATGGGCCACTTTTGACGTTTCACCTTGGTTTGACCCAAGGAAGTGCTCTGATTCGATACAGCTCTCGTCAAGAAGCAGCCAAAGCTCAAAGCGCACTTCACATGTAAGTGTCCCATTGTTGATGCTGATAATGGATGCAGTAATTCATCGATTAAAATCTTGTATTCAATGGTCTCTCTAAACATTTTATTCTGATAGCAGGTATTCCACACAGGTAGTGCAGGTTTATTTTTTCACATTCTACACTGGTAGCCATGCCATATGATTGAACACTGACGCCATGTTCACACAGAGAAATTTAAAAAAAATCTTTGTGTCCAACAACAGAATAATGGAGAGACACAGGGAGTGAGTTGGGAGAGAGAGTGGGGAGGGATTGTGAATGACCACAGGATCAGTAATAAAACTGTAATTTTTTTTAGGTTTGTGTCCATCTTACATGTAAAAAAAACCCATGACCGGTAGGTGTGTAACGATACACGTATGCGTATTGAACCAAACGATGCAACGCATTCAGGTCGGTAGACATGCATACTGAACAGTTCAGCCTGAAACTATTATTTACAAAAATATACAGAACATATAAAACATAGCCAGTGGGATCATTTTTCAAGAGAGAGAGAGATAAAGCGAGCATGTGTTGGTTATGTAATTACAAAACATTCAGTCATTTGTTATTTTTTTCCACGTGTTCACAATTTTTCAAGCTGCTCTATAAAGTGATTTATATTTTATAGTTAATTTATGGCAGTTTGTAAACATAAGTATAATACAGATCTTAAATCTGGTTTCTTAATGGTCTTAAATTTGACATTGTGAAACCTGCAGAAACCCTGTACAACAGGGGTGTCAAACTCATTTGAGGTTCCGGGGGCCGGACCAGACAAATCATGTAGAATGATCATCGACTGCCTTAATTGATTCATTCATTAACCGCATATTATTAATAGTTTGTATCAATACTTTCAGCAAAGAACCATATTCTGAAAGTAAAACATTTTGATGAACAAATATTTCCACAAAAAATGGAAGAAGACAAGACAAGAATTAGACAAGATTAAGACAAGAATTCGCTTTAGCTTCGTACTGAGACTTCAGCCTCAGAAAGTTTCCACTTTAAAAAAACAAGCTTTTAGCAGCACATCAGCGATTATATTTTTACCGGTTTTGCCTCCTGCAAAACAAATTATCGGCATTTAACGGGGAAACTAAAGTCAGGGGTGCATAGAGACGGTCGGCGCACACGCTGCTCACTGTGCATATACTATAAAAAAATACACCCGACATTTTAACACACTGCTGCCAGGCGGAGACACACAAGGCTAAATAATTGGTTAAAAACTATTTATTAGCAAAGCTATTACTTTGCTATTTATTATTAAAAATGTAGTATTAATTAAAATGCTACGTTTGTAATCCTTTTCACTGTGAACTCCCTGCACTCTCTCCAAAATCATCCTGCGGGCTGGATTGGATGGCCTAGTAGGCCGGTTGCGGCCCGCGTGTTGTATGTTTGACACCCCTGATGTACAGAGACCTTGGTTTGTAAAGAACTATTGATCTCTGAAGCCATGCCAAAGACAGGCCGCTAAATGAAGGCTAGTTGTGTCTTGGTTTAAGAGGACATTCTTACATATGAAGCCACAACCAACAAAGAGCCTTTCACTCTTCTAGACTTTTTATTTTCCTTACTGTAACCTTTGACATTTTCCCCAGGTGTGTTTTAGGTAACACCACAATCCTGGCCGAGTTCGTAAGCGAGGAGGAAGTGGCTCGCTATTTTGCACATTCCCAGGCTGGGGCTGGCGGAAGTGGCAGTGGAGGAAGCGTGAGTGGAGGTGCGGCCGTCTCTGGGCCGGCGGGTGTGTCTGGATCATCAGGGGCTGGGGCTGTGGGGACAATCAGTGCAGGGGGCGGCGAGCGAGATCGGCCTGGTTTGATCGCTGGAGGAAACACCAGCGCTGGGGGAACCGGGCCTTCTGGCTCTGCCTGGCAGAGTTTGGAAGGTACGGGCAATTCTCCTGACCCAGCCTCGGGGCAGGGAGCAGGCCTGAGTATTTTTGCCCCGTGGAGCAACAATGGAGGTGGTGGCAATGTGGGCACCAATGCGGGCACTGTTGATCCCGGAAGAGCAGGGCTGTGGGGCGGCATGACTCCAGGGTACACCAGCAGCAGTTTATGGGCTTCTCCAGCCATGGAAGATCGGCACCAGATGAACAGCCCTGCAGCACTGCTGCCCGGAGACCTGCTGGGAGGAGGTGCAGACTCCATCTGACTGAAACGGCAAGACACACATTCGACTTGAGCGTTCTCCTCCTAAATATCTCAAACAGATGCAGGAACATAGGAACTCTCATCAAAACACAGGCCCCCGGGACGGGCACATTATGCATAAATATACATCCAAATATTTAGTATACACTTGTAACATTTATGTAGAGCAGATTGAAAGCAAAGCAAAGCACTCAAACGAAAGATACACTTGTGAAATGCTGAGAAGCAGATGAATGCATCAGAAAACCTGGCAAAATGCATCAAGATGAAATGATAGAAGCGACACTGGTTACAAATGTACACACACTGTTATTTTTTTACCTGAGCAGTGTTTTGAGCTCCTTGTAAATGCAGGGAGTGTGGAAGTAAGGCTGTACTGATAAAATGTACGCAAGCACCAACACGTTAATTTCTTCTTACCCTCGAATGAAGACTACAGCAAGACTTGAAAAGGAAAAGCAGACACTTGGACTGAAATACTGACTCAACTGGAGGAATCCTAAACCTTGAGGTCATAAAGATCACACATGCATACTGAGACGCTCTCACTCAGGCGTGCACTGTAAAGGAAAAGCAGATAAACAAGGACAAAGTATATGCATCATACAACGTTCGAACACTTCACATCGCGACAGCTCCATTTTCATGCAGATTACTCAAACACTGTTCTGATGTCTGACAAACTGTATCTCTTGTCTTTTTGTTCGTTTTAAATGATGGTGAAATCCAGATTTTTTTTTTTTTCCAAACTCTGACCTCGTTTTTTTCTTAATCGAGTATGTTGTCATAACGACGATCACTTGGATGTTACTTAGCTGTACAAGGTGCCCTTTCTGCCTGTGTGTGCATGAGTGAAGTCCCAGGGATTGGAGGCAGCGTTTGTAGTGTTTGCAAGGCATTGATGAATGTGCGGCAGCCAGAGATTAACAAGCGTGGTGTATTTACAAAGATCAGTGCTGGATTAGCGAGAGGAGAGGATGTTTGCTTACTTCAGGTGTTTATGTCTGCGTGTGCATGGTAAGTATGCAAGTGTGGCTGTGTTTGTGTGCGTGTGGACGGCAAGTTCAAGAACATTGGCACTAATGAATATTTCTTAAGTTGTGGTTTTAGCAGCCTTTTTGTTTTATATATTGTCTGAATTGCAATAATTATAATAAAGATTTTTTTTAGAAGATGCAACCAACTGAAGGCATTCATACTGAAACATGAAACATGCCAAACCTTATTGTACCAAGCTGAGCTGGATGAGTGTCTTAGGATCACTTAAAAGTTACCAGTTGTTTATTTTTGTTGTTGTGTACCATTATAAATTAAGACGGGCGTTATCACTCGTGTTCAGGTTTTTTTTGTTTCTGATTTTACAAAAGAAATTAATTTAAAAAAAGAACAAGACAATAAAGTTTGAATTTAATGTTTTCTGCTCTTTGCGTGTTTATTCTTAAATAAATTAATTTTTCACTAAAAACGATTGTCCATTTTAAAGGAATGAAATGCCAACTGGCACCATGCAAATTCCAGTCAGCACCATCAAGGTCATGTGATGGTCTGGTTCTTCTTTCTGCAGTCTAGCCCTAAATTAGACAAACACTTCTCTGACTTTCATTGGCTGCAACTAGGCAGATGTGGACAAAATGTTGCAAAAATGGAAGTTTATGGAAATTTTATGGTGTTCAATGAACAAATTGCAGTATAAGAGATTTAAAACAAATCAATATCTGATGTGATCATCCTTTGCCCTTCAGCAGCAGCAGTTCTAGATATACTTTTTTAAAGGAACCGTTTTCTCCCAGACACACCTAATGTTGTTGAGATCATGTAAAATGTATTTATGACTCAATTTAATGCTTATTTATGCATACAAAGTCCAACCCATTCTGTGGAATGGCTCAGAATAATCCATTTATTATTTTAATTTATTAATATATTTTCTTTTTTTTAATTGTTTTGTTAAAGTTAACATTTTGGTGAGCCAATTTCCACAAAACATGCTCTTGAAAAACCAAGGAAATTAAGTTTTCTATTATTTTCAGTTATGTATCTAATAATGTGCTTTAGAAGTCAGTAAGAAACTAACTTTGACTTTAGTAAATTTACAAAAAATATACAATCATTTATATTTCTGAAATGAGTCTTTATTTACAGGATTTGAAAATGTTTAAACATATGTCGTTTGTTCGAGTGCTCAGCTGCGTTGCATGGGAACGAGGTTGCGTAAACACGTCAGGCGCGCGGCCCCTTGAAGTGATCCGGGTCCTTCCGCTAGTTTGTGAATGACATCATTTCTGTGAGATGTGCGCTGGGATACAAACAAGGGAGGCTGCCGCTCGCTAGCCCCGCTAATGCAACTAGGTCAATCCTCGCGCTGAGATATGACATCGAGGATTTAACCATCTGAGAAGGAAAGAAGTGTTTGGGATTTACTTTTGTGATGAGACCTTTAAAAATAGGACTACACTCGCTGTCCAGGGTCCTGTCTTACAAGCGCGAGCCTGCCCACCAGCCTCACTTTTGCATCACCCTTACGCTAGGTAAGAAAGATGTTTAAGGTCATATCAAGACACGAGTGTTTAGGTTTATTTTATCTTTCCTGCATTCAAATATATGTCTCCTCCCTAGAACAGTTTGCGAACCTCGATATCGACTCCGTTTGGGTGCGGCTTGCTGCTACAAAATTGGCAGAAAACCGCTGATTCGTCTGTTTGCTCAGCTGTGCAGCTCTATTTTACTCACACCGTGTGTTCATTTTCTAGGGTTTCTACTTGCACACTAACAGTTTGCACATTTGTAATGTTTAGCTAGACGTTTTTAACCTCTTCCTTGCAAGTTCAGGCTTTGATCCCATCGCGTCACATGACTCTGATGTCAGATGATCGATGACTCGTGTAGTCCGTAAAATCGTCAATAAATGGCTCGTGACAGGATGTTTTCACGCTTTATATGATCATCGTGTCATTTCTCGAGTCTAAAAACGAGTAGATTATTTATAGTCGTTGACAAATGTAAAAAAATTATACATTTATAAAAATTAATATTATCTTTTACTCAACAAAACAGGACCTTTATTATGTGTCCAGCTTGATGGGGACTTGAATGCTACTGCGTGTGTTGTCTGCCAATTACTGGAATTGCTGTGTAATTGTAAAAATGTAATCGGGCATTTCATTTTTATCATAAAAAAAAGATCTGCAATTTGTAACATTTGCAAATTTACATTTTTAGTCAAATTTAACTACAACATTGTGTGCATCTTTTTTTTTCCAAACAATTTTTTGTGATCAGCCACCAACAGTGTTGGTGTTCTTTCATTTCTTCTGTGTTCGTCTTTCCTTTGTACCTGTGTAGCACACAACGCATCTGGTGTTCCACAAACGCCAACTTCTGGCAGGGAGCCTAACTGCATCAAAATTTCCTCTACCACTTTATTAAGGTGTTTAAATCTTAAAATGACAGTTAAAAAATACATAAATTCTATAAAATAGTGTTATTTTGAAAAGGAAGTATTGGAAAATTGTTTTATGAAGACATTTTTTCAGATAGTGACAGAGAATTTCTGTTAAATAATGGTATCCCGGTAGAAATGTTACTGTACAGTTTTGTAAAATCATTGCCTTGCATAATATTTTAACTAGGGCAATTTATGGTGAGTGCCAATTTTTTTTACTGTGAACGTAACATTTGTATTTCACCCTTCACTGAACCAATACACTATAAAAAAAAGGTTCTATATAGAACCAAATCTTGTTTTTTTGGTGCCGTTCAACATTTATCTTCAAAGTTGCTATTTAGAACCACCCATCAAATTTGCAAAATAAATAAACTTTGACATGATATATATGACAAGCATCTATATATAGCACATTAAAATCTACTACTTTAGAACAACAAGTACCAAAAAGGCTTTAACAGATTCTTTACGGCAACAAAGTGCTATAAAATTACCAAAAGAACCAGTGAAGACCCAAAAAAAGCTTAAGGGGTTCTTCAAACCAAAAATATAAAGCGCCTTCAAAACCACAAAGAACCAGCAAAGAATTGGTGAAGATCCTAAAAGAGCTTAAGGTGAGCAAGGGGTTGCACAGTTTAGATGCAACCTTCATGAAACACACCTGATTCTACTAATTAAGCTCTCCTTGGTTTGTTTGAAGCTGCCAGTGTTTGTACTGAAGCAGGGCTGGAACAAAAACCAGGAGGGACCACTCCAAAGGGTTCTTTAAAGTGAAAAAGTGCCATATAGCACCGGCAAATCTGCAAAGAACCAGCAACGACCCAGTGTACCTTCGACGATTGGGGTTCGATTCCACCAAAATTCTCCCAAAAGCAACCAATAGCTGTTTCATAACCCAAAAGCCAACTTGAGAATCCTCCTCTTTTACCTTCTATCTGCAGTGGTTAACAGTTTAACCTTGTTAATTTGTACATTTCAATATAAAACCATGTTCCATCTCCAGCATATATTTGGTGGCTGGAACATTGACTCCTATAAGGAGAATTTAGAGTAATTGTTTAACCTGAAGCTTGTTTTTTGGCTTGGTACATACTGCACTGCCACCTTTTAAATTCTATTTTAACTCTCCTTTAACACAAATACAGAGAGCTCAAAACAAACCAGAGCTTAAATACTGTTATCAAGTGTTATCTGTTGAACACTGTACGTTATGACATCACAAGTTCTCAAGTGTCTGTATTAAAATACTGCTGTGTTGATCTACATCTTATTTATTATGTGTTTGACCTCAAGGTTGATCTCAAGGAAGAAATCATGGAGTTACGTGTCGGGAGTAAATACCGCCTTGGGCGAAAGATTGGGAGTGGCTCTTTCGGTGATATCTTTTTGGGTAAACCATGTCATTTACACCAGTTTGTTGCTGATTGTATTTCCTGAAAGTGAAATTCATGTTGTAACACGCAAATCTTCCAGGTGCAAACATCACATCAGGAGAAGAGGTAGCTATTAAGCTGGAGAGTGTCAAGACAAAACATCCGCAATTACACATCGAGAGCAAGTTCTATAAGATGATGCAAGGCGGAGGTGAGAGAGGATGCCAACATTTTTCTTCCTGTTTTATAGTCACGTTATTTTAATGTGTTTTTTTTTCAACCGTAGTGGGTATTCCCTCCATCAAATGGTGTGGAGCTGAAGGGGAATACAATGTCATGGTGATGGAGCTTCTGGGTCCAAGTTTAGAGGACCTGTTCAACTTTTGTTCCAGGAAATTCACTCTAAAAACTGTGCTGCTTCTGGCGGACCAGATGGTAATTATATTGAATGTTGTCTTTCCACATTTTTTATGCATATTATGGGTAATGTGCTATCACTTGGGTTCTCGGTCTAGGGCAGGGGTCAGCAACCCAAAATGTTGAAAAAGCCAGATTGGTCCAAAAAACAAAAAGCAAATATGTCTGGAGCTGCAAAAAAATTAAAAGCCTTATAGAAGCCTTTATAATGAAGGCAACATATGATTAAATGTTTATTTTCCCTGCAGCGCAGAGAATGATGCACCATGTGACTACTCTGTTGCACGATGACGCCTCAAGTTTAACTTCATTACAATATTGATAAATCATGTTTCATTGCTTAGATGAAATTAAAGAATAAAGAAATCCGATGTTTTTATGTCATTTTTATTTTGAGGATTCGAAAAAACAACAATAGGGGCAACAAACAGAGTGCAATAAAAAGCCTCCTGCATTTATAAAAATAAAACAGCAGCCTTTTGAAAAGGTAAAGTACATAGCTTTTTGTTTTGTTTACAACATCCACCTGCCTGGCATCCCATTCTGCTGATTGAGACGTGTGTCGCAGGCTATGACGCAAATCTTCGTTGACAGAAAAGTTGAAATTTAATATTTGTTCTACACATTTTTACAGCATTGGAAAACGTTAAGAATGTTTGTGTCATGTTTGTCCTACAGAAACTATATTAAAACAAAAAAATAAAAAATATATTTCCCTCACCCATCTTTTTCAATTTTATAAAAAGCTCCGGGGAGCCACTAGGTAGCACTAAAGAGCCGCATGCGGCTCTAGAGCCACGGGTTGCCGACCCCGGTCTAGGGAATGTGATCTCACATGCCATGTAGTATATACTCCAACAATTCGGAATTAAGCTGTGAGCCTAACTACATCAGGGCATGTACCCGACAGTTTTACTTTGTGGAAAACAACAACAACATTTTGTCATAAAGGGACAGCCAATAACAATAAGTGCTCATAGAAGATCTCTCAGTATTTTCTAAAAGTGAGGATTTTATTTTATTTTTTTTTAAGATAGGACAAGCGTTTTAATTTTTGGAAAGGGTTTGGAGGATTTTTCCATCCGACTATGAAGATGTTCTGATGTAAAAACGAAGTCTACCTTTCTGAGATGGTGCAGCTAGCTGCAGAGTTTTATTCACTACACAGTCTGGCAATAAAAGCATTGCAGCAATCCAGTCTAGATGAAATGCTGAAATGCTTTATTAGGAATGATCTGAGCATTCTTATGTTGGAGCAAACCTGCACTATGTGCCTCTTGTTCATTTTGTACAATTGTTCATCTGAAGTCTCTCCAAGATTTTAACTCTCAAAAATTGGTTTACTCACAACTGTATTCTGGCATTAAGGGTGAACAGAAACATTTCCTGAAACATTTATTTTTATGGTATTGATAAAATGTAAAATGTTTGCGTTGAGAAGATGGCTTGAGCTAGCTAGCTTGTTCACCTCTGTACGTAAAGCAAATGAGCAGCAGATGAGTCAAACAAAAACAGAAAATAAGTGATTGTACTTTTTTCAGACACTAATAATGAACTGTAATGAAATGAGACAGAAAGCTTGATTATCATAACATTTAGGTAAATGTGAGGGAGGCGTTACATGGAGCCTCACTAAATGGAATCTGCAAACATGGAGAAACAAAAAACAACAACCATGTCTTTCTCACCCAGTTTTAAGCCTCCTACATAACTGTTTCTGTTTCAGGTCATGAGTGGGTTCAATCCATGTGAGATTTTTCCAAACTTCAGCATGTTTTTGGTATAATTGGTTGATCATACACCTGAGTATTATTCTACAAGATCTACCTATAAGAACTGTTGCTGTTGTGAAGGAACCACCAAATTTGAATTGGATTGGATTTTGATCCACCTAGCATTTTGTGAATTTGCACAAATAAACAACTGTTATTTATATTTTTGAACGCATTCATTGTTGACGGCATTTTCACAGCTGCCTCGTTACTATATAAAAATAGTATTCTGAAAGTCTAAGGTGATGATAAATGAACCAGGTACACTGAGTTCAGAATAATTTCCCTTGCTGATCTGAAACACATTTCCCATAAACTCTCGCCCATCACCCCAAAACCTTCACAACTCTCTTCAATGGTCAATTCTGGTGCATGATCATAATCTGAAAATGGAGAACTGTGTCCTTAAATGTTTTTATTACCTTCCTCAGATCAGCAGAATTGAGTACATTCACTCCAAGAACTTCATTCATCGAGATATCAAACCTGATAATTTCCTGATGGGCCTCGGCAAGAAGGGAAACCTCGTCTACATCATCGACTTTGGTCTGGCTAAGAAGTATCGTGATGCCCGCACACATCAGCACATACCGTATCGAGAGAATAAGAACCTGACCGGCACTGCCCGCTATGCCTCTATTAACACTCATCTGGGAATTGGTAAAATCATGGGAACACAAGGTAAAACCGCCTTTATCTTTTTTGTTACCAAACAGCTTTCTGTTTCCACAGAGCAATCTCGGCGGGATGATCTTGAGTCGCTGGGCTATGTTCTGATGTACTTCAACTTGGGTTCTCTTCCCTGGCAAGGCCTCAAAGCCGCCACTAAAAGGCAGAAGTATGAGCGGATCAGTGAGAAAAAGATGTCAACCCCCATTGAGGTTCTTTGCAAGGGCTATCCTTGTGAGTAGATCAGCAATTGAATCGTTTTAAAAGTAATTTCTCATTTAACTAAGATTCATGTTTCTAGCTGAATTTTCGACCTACATGAACTTCTGCCGCTCGCTCCGATTCGATGACAAGCCTGACTACTCATACCTACGGCAACTCTTCAGGAACCTTTTCCACCGACAGGGCTTTTCGTACGACTACGTGTTTGACTGGAACATGCTGAAATTCGTACGTGCTCAAAACGATCGATAAGTTCAGTTGTGCACTCACTTCAGACACTGTAACATTGTAACTTAACTCTCACATCAGGGATCCAGCAGAACAGCAGAGGAAAAGGAGAAAGAGCAACGAGGAGAGGGAGAAGAGAGGGAGGAGAGGACTGGTGCTGGAGCACCGGGTTCTGCTGCACGCGCTTTGCCTTCTGGACCCAATATCCCAGCTTCAAACAGAGCCCGGAACGGACCAGATCCTGCCAACTCAAACCCTGCCTCGCGTGTACCACTTTCTGGTGAGTCTCAGGAAACTTGCTGTTGCTTAGTTTTGACTGTTTTGTCCAGGGGTCTCCAAACTGAGGCTAGGAAGTGTGTGTTAAATAAACTATTTTAAGAAACATTCAATCGCAGCCGTTTATCTTTGCATCTGGGTTAGAAAAACATTGATAAAAGCTTGATAATATTAAATATATAATGTCATTTTAGAAATGCAAAACATCTGGACAGGAAAACACCAACAAAAATGTCTTAAAGCATTTTAAAACTGTCAAAATTCATTCTAGAGATTTTAGATTCATAGTTCTTAACTTCAGACAATTAAACATTCAATACATTTCACTCAAAAACTCTTTTTAGCCTGTGATAGAAATTTTCCTATGTAATGTCTCCATCTAGTGGTTATATTGAGAAATGTAATTTGAGAAACTTTTTAGAGCATACGTCATACTTTAGTCCCGCCCTTGAGCAGGAGGAAGTTAGAAAAGCACATGCGTCTCTCTTTGGCTCTCTCTCTCTCCCTGCTCTCGTGTGCTGATCACTCTCTGGGATCGGTCTCTTTGTTTCTCCTTTTCCTTTCTTTCTCTTTCTTTTCTATCTCTATTCTTTTTATTTCTGTTTCTTCTTTTCTCTTCTGGCGTTCGTTTATATTTTTAATAGGCTCTTAATATGCTCTAAACCATGTTCTTCTTCCACGTTAGAGTCACGTGTGTAGGAAATGCGTTGAGACTGCTTATCTTGGTAAATAAATAGCCGCATTTTCTGTGTTCTCACTCATACGGTCTCCAGTGTTCATTATCAATTAAGAAAGTATAATTTCTATAACAAGCCTCATTTTTGACATCGAGTCTGACATATTTTGTTTGTAAGAACCTCTAATTAATAAATGAAACATAGACAAACAACGTTGCTTCATACTTCAATGAAAAGAATAATCAAATTTTCTTTTCTTTTAATCCTATTGCTTAGTTAATGCTGCATATTTTTGCTTTTATGGCAGAGGCCTTGGGCCAGTGGAAAACTGATCACGGGCTGGACTTTGGACCTGTCTGATATAGTTCATTACTGCTGCAGGAACTGTTTATGGTGCTGGTGGTTGCCTCATATTTCTGCTTGGGGGGTTCAGACATCTTGTGGGGTTATTAACAACCAAATCTAGATCTTCATTTTAGGGGTCTCTGAACTTATATCCGCTCAAGACTGTTATAAAGGGTGATAGGGCTTTCGTGCTAGGGCTCTTTACCATCCAGCAACCTGGACCTTTTTGAAACCGGGTTGATGACATTTTAATCAAAAGTATTTTGACAAAAATAAAAATTCATTAATCTCTCCAAAAGCAAAGACAAGCTCAAAACAATGTGAAAATGATGTAAAATACAGGACATATCAAAGGTTTTGTACTTCCAAGGGTTATCCTTCCTTTTCACCACCAGATGTCGCTGATGACACAGAATTGAGGTCTGTAAAACTGAAAGTCGAAAGTTTTCTCACGTTTTATTTTACTCATACTTTTATTCACAATTTGAATCACCTTGCAAATTACCGGTATGCGTCTTCTAATGTTTGCTCAAAACCAATGACATCAGAACTAGTAATCTTATTGAAACCTACAAATTATATTTAAAATCAAAATTAAACAATGGGTGGGTTACGTCATACAGCAGGTGTGATTGGCACATGCACCATTGCATGCTGAGACTTCTAAGGATTAACTTTAGTTAATAAATCTAAATATTTTAGGGGCTAAAGCTGAAGGGGCTTTTTGTAACAGTTACGATTGGGATTATTTTCTTGCAGTGAAGCAGAGGTCGCCATGGCTACATTGATTGTCACATCAGATCACTGAAGAGTGTTGCATCAGAGCTTAAGCACAACATTGACTGTGACTCAGCAGATCCTCTCTCCACGGTGGAGAAAATATCTGAGAGACCCCTCAGAGCAGTAGCTGTCACCAGTAGAACATATTGTTGTTACGAGCTTTTGGCATTTGGGATTCAAAAAGTGGGACACATCGGGGTCTAATATAAACAGAACGATGAGCAACAAAGGGATTTGCTCTTTAAGCATATGTGTAGTTTAGCATATGTGAATTATGCAAAATGTATCTATTAAGTATCTTAGTTTAATATTTTTGTACCTTTCAATAGTATGGATCTCAACCCATGAAGGAATTTTATGTGACCCAAATGTAGCCACACAACAAGGCGAAGTACCACAATGTTTTAAACACAACATTTGACGCCTGTTTCATGTCTTGTGTGTTGTAATAGTCAGTGGCAGACGAGTGCCAGATAAATAAAGGTCAAATTTGTTTGTTTGTTGCACCACTGTTCAGATTCAGATGCATTAGTCAGATAGAATGCAATATTTAACTAGATGGCTAAAGTTTGCTCACAAACTTTGATGTTAGCCTGGAAAATTGCTATTTAAAGCCATTGTCAGAATGAGTGACGTAAACCAATCCCCATTTCTAAGCCGAGATAAGGATATGCCACATTGGTTGCAATGGTAAACGCTCTGGTTGCTATGGAGGGGTCAGTGACAAAATTTTGCCATTTGTTGTTTGCCATTGTCACTATATGTTATTTAAACCAACCCCCATGTCCCTTTCATAAACCAAAGTTTGTATAGAGTTCAGAAAATTTGGTTGCTAAGGTAAACAGTTTGGTTGCTAAGGAGCTGTCAGTGATATTACTATTTCCCAGTTTTCTCAGTGATTGGACATAGATGTAGCAACCCAGGTCACACCAGTTTTAACAAAGTTTGGTGGCTGTAGTTTGAATGGTCTAGGCAGTGATTCGTTTAGAATTTTTTTTGTCTGAGGTAAAAGACGAGTAACAATATGTTGACTTTGACTAGCAAAAAGAATTACACGCAGTTAATAGTTTTGTATTTCTTTTGATGTATTTGTATTTCTTTTCAGCTGTTCCAGACAAATTCTTTAACTTTGTGGATGAATTGTGAAAAAAAAAAAAACTTTTATATGTGAAACATCTGTGGGCACCGGTTATCTAGTGCTGGAGTGCTGTGTCCCATATTCTGGCGACTTTGGTCTGATTCAAGGTCATTTTCTCAATCTTTTCAAAAATGGCTGATGGCTACAATGATACCAGTGGTTTGTTTTGCTTATGAAACTATATCAAGGTGACCTTCAGAGCTGAAGATTTGAGAGGTCCGTTCTAATGCACTTCCTGTTGTTGTGTGTCAGGAAACGCATCACCACGAGCGGGTCGAGGAGCTGATCGGGAGAGGAGAGTGTGTTTGAGGCTGCACCGTGGCGCTCCTGCCAATGCCTCCCCAGACCTGCCTCTGCGGCACGACCAGATCCGTATCACTCCTCCTCAGGTGGCCCTTCACTGAATGCTTCTCCACATTTCAAAAGGGAACTCTCGGTTTCAATTTTGAACTGTGATTCATTCGTTCTGCACTTGGTACAAATTTTTACATTTCCTTTTCAAATGAAACACAGTGCAATAGTGAACTGAGGAAATGGGGGCAGACTTTTATCTTTTCAAATGTATTTTTGCCCTGTACTCACTATTTTTCTCACACAGGTCAGCGTTCCTTTCGAGCACATGGGGAAATGAGACCTGCAGCTGCTCTAGTTATTTTAGGAGGTTTGTATGCTTTTTGTATCAACTTACTTTTCAAAATGAACACAAAAAAGCGAGTCATACACAAAGTAAGCATGCTTAGTCAAATGCTAACTTATCTTGATATTTATAGATGTCATCAACAAATGCAAGTAAAAATATTTGATTTGGGTTTTTTTTTGTGCTTGGTAATCAGCAAATTTGGATCTGAAACATGTATAAGAATATGAAAATATGATAACAATACTTTAATTCAGTAGGATGCACCATTCACAGGAGTCAATTCTAGTGTGGGAACCAGTTAAACAGCCTTCCTCGCTACTAAATAATTAAGTGGTCACATATCAGTGGTATTACAATAAAGTGGAATATGCCCGTAATGTCGAGAAAAATCATGGTGCAATTTCAATAACAAAGCACAAATAACAAAGCAATTTTCAAGGAAAATTAGCTAAAATGGAATTAAATAAATAAACCAGTCAATCTTTACCCTTAGCCAAGTTTGTACCATTGTACTAGTTAATAATTAATTAAACTATTTAGATTTTTATAATTTAAAGTACAACTCCTGACATTGTCTGTTGCGCTTTCTTTTTTCCTCCTAAAACAGCCGAAAAAAGTCTCTCTTACTCATTTCCACTAGCTTGTGGGTTCTCTTTATGTGTATGACTGAGAATATAATATTTTTTTTCTACATAAAATTTTTTTCAAAATAAAAGTTCAGACTCTAGTAATAAATAAATAGAAATAAAAAATTCTATCTTGAGTGGCCCAGCATCAACTGATTCACAGACTGGTACCTTGTTCTATGATCTCTTTGCTAATGGACATTTGCTTTGTTTTTATTTTCAGGAGAACAGCTGCGACTTCTCTAAAATGTGTATATTCATCTTTCCTTCTTAAATGGGACTAGGACCAGAGAGCAAGATTTTTTTTTGTACTGGATAATGTGCTCCCTGTCTTCAGGCACAGAAGAGACTGCAGAAACCGATGCATGTGGAGAGAAAGAGAGGGAGAGGGAGAGGAAGAGGAAGAGGAAGCAGGTCTATTGAGGAACATAGACTCAAACACTCTGTGTAAAAGAGAAATTTTATCTACTGCCCCATGAGGGTTAGTTGTTCTCTATTTTGTCTGAAATGGCAGTAAAAAGAGATGGACTTGCTTGTTTCAGTGTAATGTTATAAAAAAAGAATATTTATAAAATCTAATGAATGTATTCCTCACACCATTTTAACACACAGAAAGTGGTGTTTGCTGACACATTATAGATGTATGAGGTTTTCGTGGAAGTATCTTTTACATGTTAACATTAAATATGCAAGTGGTCAGAAATTCCAAGAATGTTGCTTTCAGATGAACTAGTGTCTGCACCGTAGACGTCACTGAATGGATGTGTAAGGATGGTGTATTACCGATGTTGGAAGTAATTTTAGATATTTATTTTTAATATCAGCTATAATAAAATAACCTAAAGATAAATCTGAGAATTATTTAAGTCATAACTTCTCTTAAAGCTGATCAATGTGGTGTGTTGTACACTTGTTATCGAGACTCCTGCATTGACATTATACATGACATTTTTATTTATAAATAAACACACATATCCAACACAAAGTGTTTTAAATGTCTCTTTTAAAGTGTTTTAAACCTCTAGGAAACTTTTTTTAAGTGTTGAATTTAATAGGTATTATCTGTAGTTGCCTGATGACAGCTAGAGTTTACCTGTAAACAGATTTGCTGAACCTACTTTTAAGTAGAGATGTCTTGTCAATTAAAACAATTTAAACTACTTGAAGACAGGTTTCAATAAATAATTCTAGATTTCAGAGTATGGCAGAGAATTAGAAAACACACATTAAATACACTTTTTTATTGAGTGTATTTGATTGTGATAATGCAAGCTGGTCAAATGTTCTCCATAATGTATAGAAAAACCGCAAAAGATGACTTGAAATAACTGCGTTTGAGGTGTTATGCAACTCGAGTGATGACTTTTATTTTGAAGGACCGGTTGCATTTTTTTTAAGAAAGGGGGGGGGGTGGTTGTTCGTTGTGGCAGACTTCAAAGCTGCTTATCACTTTTATCCCCGTTAAACTAATCCGCTACGCTAGAGATTTACGTAGGGGCTTGAGGAGTTGAGAGCGAAGCAATTGACTTATGTGAGCAATTCAGCGAGGGGTGTAACATTTATTAGTAAAACTCGAAAAGTTCACATTAAATGAGTTACTGTCGTTACATGGAAGCGAACATAAAAGAACGAAACGCAGATTTTCCAACAGATCTCTGCGGTGCTGGGATATAAACATGGATGGCTGTCTGCGGCAGGGATGCCTCTGAGGAATTAAGGCCATCTAGTCTCCCACTGACTTTCCTTTGTCCACGACGAAGGATTTAAAGTCTGCGTTTATGGTTTTGGTAAGCGGGCCGTTTTTTTATAACTTTAGTTTATTCAGCAAGTTAACGTACTACAATTTTACCAAACTAAACGGACGGGGCTTTTCGTCTACGTGTCAAATGAAAGGTTAAGGTAGTTTTTGTTAAGTAAACAACTTCAATTAAAATTTAACCAAACGTAACGATTATTGCTTTAAAAATGTTCAATCGCGTTATGCTCCGTTTTCTCTCATCGGACAGTGTTCCATTGCTTTCATTGTCTTTCCCTTACAATGAAACCGACAAACGCGTTCCAAAAATAAGACCAATAACGTTTAAATGTATGTAATTTTATCTATCGTTCTTGTAGGCATTTCGTCTACTAGTGAAGAAAAAAAAACGTTTTATGAAAAAAAAAATGTTACGTTAAATTCACTTTAACTTTATGGTCAAATTTCCTAATTGTTTAAATAACTTTAACAAATTAAATTAGTGTCTTTTTTTTGTTTGTTTCCTGGGGGACTGAAGTTAGAAAATGAATTGTTTGCGACTTTAACAGATGAAAATTAAACAATGTATCGGGTGGGTGGAGCAGGACAGGGTGTCAGATTGTTTCTGACGTCATTTATTTGTTTATTTTGTTGGATTTATTTGTGAAATGCCACATTTCCGTTGTCCTGATTTCTAACACTATTGCTCGATTCTATTGTACTTGCTGTGCTCTGTACCCTTTAGTGGTCATTTTATTACTTATTTAGACATAGTTGTTGAAGCAGACTAAGGGGCAAGGTGCTACTTTCCTCAGATTGGAGAAAAAGTGTGACGCAAAACCCTGTTGATTGCTTATCTGGTCAGTTGCTGAGCTTGGCGATTGGCCATCATCACAGAAATCACACTGCATGTGTCTTTACTGACCCTTTCATTTGAGTGCTATAAACCATCACATGTACTGTGTAAAATTACTTCTTCGATTCCAAACAAAATTCCAATTCAACAGCCTCCATTGATTCCATGTTGTGTGCGCTCTGCAGTGTGCATTTCTTCTTTTGGTTTTTATAGCTGGGTTTTGCATTTCTGTCACATTCGCTATCATATCAACAGCTGGAGTTAGAATTACGTGTGTCCTGAGTGATGTGTCTAAAACTCAAATAATACAAGAAGTCTGTGGAAACATACATCACACGAAGGTGTTTCACAATTTATCCAATGCCAATATTACCCAATTAAGCACACACTTCTTTCCAACACAGCAGCTTTTCAGTCGTGACATCCCGTTGTCTGATTCTTCTGGAGAAGAAGTTGTCGGAATGGCACCTGGTTTGCTCACCACAATGGCACCTCCTGGACCCAATATCTCCTGGCTCCCAGATGTCCCCCTGCTAACTCCAGAGCAACCCATATTCATCATGACAACTACTGCCCAGTCAGTGTCAGGCTTTTTTGTGTGGATAGCCCTTCTTCTCACCTGCCATCAGGTACGAGACTCTTAAATAAGGCTAAAATCTAAATGATTTGGTGGTTTTCACTTTGTTTGTCTCTGGTACTTGGCAGATCTACATGCATCTGCGTTACTACAGATCTCCCAAGGAGCAAAGGCACATAGTGCGGATTCTTTTCATTGTACCTATCTACGCCTTTGACTCCTGGCTCAGCCTTCTCTTCTTTACAAATGACCAGTACTATGTGTACTTTGACACAGTCAGAGACTGCTATGAAGGTAAGAAACTGCACAGGATTTCCAACATGTTTGTGCTCCTGCTGTAGCTGCTCTTTGTCACTTGTCTTTTGGGAGTTTTAGAAGCCATTGTTGCATAGGAACCGTGTTTATCATGCATCAGTGAAGCAGATGCGCTTGATTAAATGAATAAAACAGGTGTTTGTTTGACATCAGCACAGTATCTAGATATATCAGTTAACTGAAAACATATAATAGCTTTTCAACTGAAAAACATTTACAAACAAAATGGGTTTATATGGTTATTAAAAGATAATTTTAGGTGTTGCAGTAAAATGTGTTTAAGGATTTAATAAACTTTTATGTAGATTATTGGGTCTCAATCAATATATTAAATTATCTAGAAGCGTAATTAGCAGTGAGTGGGCAAAAGGGATGCACTGGTTTACTTTTTTGTGCTTTGTTTAATTGTTTAAGGTTTGAACTTTTTATTATTTTCTATTAAATTCTTTGAAAAAAAATGATTAAAACAACTTTAGTTGGTTGCTCCTATAAACATGGTGCTGCTCTTTCCATGTGGGATTGTTTATAGACTGTCTCTGTCTACAAACAAAATCAAAATTTGGATCTATACTTGTTTGCTATATTTTGAAGTGTCCATTGTACATTTATTACCACAATTTACAGCATTACTGGGATGTGTATAGTAATGAGTAAATTAAGTTTAATTGTGTGGTTAAGTTTAGAGAAGTGCGACAAATTCTGCTCTACATATGCATTCAAACCTATTAAATAATGGATCTGTTTGACCTAATCAGATGCTTAAAAGCAAAATACATTAATGTATTAGAAGTGATCCAAGTGTGCACTAGCAATGGCAGCAAAAATAAAAATGAAACTTTGTTGAAATCTTGTTTCAGAAGAAACAATAAGAAAATTGTAAAGATGTTTTTTGGTCAGATTGCAAATGATCTTGGCATGGGTTAATTCAGAAAATCCATGTTTTTAGTGCAGTGCATGGTTTTTTTTTATGTAGTCGGAGAAATAATTTTTAGAATAAGGCATCATTTTGTGACTTGATGGTCCTAAATAAAATGTAGTGAGATCTGTGATCCAGCAAGAGCTCCTGGAGATTACAGTATTTTCATCAGGCTATTAATTTATTTGAGAAAAAAGTTCTTTTACTTTTTTTTTAAAGGGACAGATCAATCAAAGGGATATATCTGGACCAGATATAATCGTACACTGAGGTGGATATGCCCTTACTTTTGAGACGTATGATCTATACAAAAAGAAAAGTTATGTGATGTATTTCATGAAAGTGCCAAAAATATTCCGAATTTTTAACGAGAGCAATTTTTTTTTGTTCTGGAATATTGAATAAAATTTAAAAGTAAAAATGTGTTTACGACTGTATATTATGTCAAGACTGAAAATAAAGGTTTTCAAATCCACAACAAATGATGATCTCTGCATCAGTTACAGTGTTCTTATACAGTGTTATTGTAGCGACAGACAACCTTTGTTTGATGAAATCCGATCACTCTGTGGAGTTGACCTCACCATGATAATCAACTCTTTTGTTGGCATTGAGGGCAAGACTGAGGAACAATTGGTTTGATTTAAAATATTAGCTTTGTCCTAATATGAGAGTGACCTGTTAAAGAAAATCTTTTCAGGTTATTTAATACTTTTACCAGTGGATAATTCTTGACCTGACACCAAAAATTTGACTCATGTGAATGTATTACGTCTTGTTAAAACCCTGTTAATTTGTTTGTTTTTTTTCAGCATTTGTCATCTACAATTTCTTGAGCCTTTGCTACGAGTACCTTGGGGGTGAGAGCGCCATCATGGCTGAAATCAGGGGAAAACCCATAGAGTAAGTGTCAAATTGCAGTTACTGTTGTGTGAAAAGACTTTTATTAATACACACCCGAAAGAGTTGACATTGAGTCTGCTCTGGTGCTATAGTAGTTCGCCTGGTGTATAGTATCGTTTCAGGATGACCCATGTTTGAATCCGGCTTTTCCTGATCATTTCCCTTCCGTCCCCCTCCCCTTCAAACGATGTTGTGGCAAAAAAACGGGAGATTATGACCTGTCTGGAGTCAAACACTTTGAATATTTTGAATGTATATCAAGCAGCAAATGTATTTTTTGGTATTATCTGTCTCATTACGTCCAATGCTTCTTTTCTTACAACATAACAAATGTTTAATCTCAACTGCAACTTTTAAGTGTCATTTGTTAACTACTTTTACAGTTTCTGCCTTTTTTGTAGTGCAGTATGTATGTCGCGCTTTTCACAGTATTTTGCAGTAGACATTATGCAGTTATTGCTGTGTTCAGAGTGCACAGTAATAGCGCTGGTCAGACCCGTTTTCAGAAATTACAGACAACTTCCTTAAATCATGAGTAAATCTGTGTTGGTGCACATGAGTGTGAACTACTAAAGACGTGATCTGAGCGTTGCTGACTGCTATGTTAAATATCTGCATGTTTTCTTACTGAAAATATTATTGCCAATTATCTGTAGCCAATGAGAGGGCAACGTCAAGGGCAGGAGAAGCTTAGGGAGGAGTTACAAGGTATAGAAAGCAATATCAACAATGGCTTCGGTTCAGAAAGAGCTTCATCTTGGTTATGAACCAAGAAAAAAAAAACTTACATTTTTGATAAAAACCCCAATCTTGCACATGTGACATCACTTCTTGCGACACATGAAACAAAGTTCTGATTCTTTCTAAAGTCATACGGTTTGAAATCCGCTGTCGGACGCGACTACTGTGAACATTGTGCTAATCTTGACATGTTCCAGTTTTCTTTATAGTCTCTGTAACTGTTTTCTCAACCTAGTCAGGAATCTACAGGTCTTTATACAACGATTTGGCCAGTCAGAAAATGGTACCAGTTCAGAACTCTTTAGTCAAACAAGGTGGTACAGAGCTTCTTATCACAGAGGACCAGATTGAGCTTGATTGTGCCAAACTACTGAGGGGTTGTTCATAACACCCCTAACCAAAAAGTTCCACACCATGGTGTGTATTACATGTGGCTTTAAATATTGTGACTTACATTTTTTTTTTTTTAAGATACCTTTCTGTCACGTACTCCATTTTTATCCATGATATAGCGTTTTTATTACAACTCTACCATGTAGGAGACCATGACGTAAACTGTGACATTTTGCAAATCATGTGAACTTGCGGATCGTGTACATGCCTACATCTCATAGTAACCATCTTGTTTTGCTGCAGGTCCAGTTGTATATATGGCACATGTTGTCTTTGGGGCAAGACTTACTCCATTGGTTTCCTAAGATTCTGCAAACAGGTTCTTTTTATGAACTCCTATTACACTCCTTGCGTATATAAATGTATAACAGGCTTTTTCAAGTGTGTCTCTGTTCATTTCACAGGCCACTTTACAGTTCTGTGTGGTTAAACCTCTGATGGCCATGGTTACAGTCTTCCTGCAGGCCTTTGGAAAATATCGAGATGGAGACTTCAAGTATGTGTAGCTCAAACCATTTCTATAAAAAACAGATTTGCCAAGAAAATATACAAACTCTGTTTGTCCCACAGTGTTGCCAGTGGTTACCTGTATGTGACCATCATCTACAACATCTCAGTCAGCCTCTCGCTCTACGCGCTCTTCCTGTTCTACTTCGCAACACGAGACCTGCTCAGCCCCTACAGACCCATGCTCAAGTTCTTCATGGTTAAATCCGTCATCTTCCTCTCCTTCTGGCAAGGTCTGGAGATTCCCAGTTCGGATGCAATGCTCAACATGAAATCTATGTTTAATGTGCTCCTGCTGCTGCTCTTTCAGGCATGCTGTTGGCCATCCTGGAGAAATGTGGTGCTATTCCACAGATCAACTCTCCGGAGGTGTCTGTCGGCGAGGGAACAGTCGCAGCTGGATACCAGAACTTTATCATCTGCATCGAGATGTTCTTCGCTGCCCTGGCTCTGCGACATGCGTTTACCTACACTGTGTACATGGACAAACGACTGGATTCTCTTGGTGAGTGGTGTCTGAGGACAAATCATTGATTTTCAGAGATGACTGTTGTTCTGCTTGGGCTGGGCGATAGTATAAATCTATAGTTTGCATCAGTGTGATCGAATGAAAATTGATTTGGTCTTTAAAGTAATATGCAAATGATGCCCAGTCTTCTGTAGAATGCCCACGGCTCAGCTTCCACCCCTCGTGTTTGCCATATATTTGGATATGCAAACAAGGGCAGCACGTGGCAGAGCGACTCAATATTTTGCTCTCCAACATAGAGACGATGTTGGTCTGCGGTAACCTCTCTGGCAACGGTGTCGCGCCCCTGAGTCATCGGAGATTAGTACAACGATATTCTTTTTATTAACTTTATTAATATCAGCGTTATAGTGTGTTTTGAAAATTTTCGTTGGTAGCTGCAGATTGATTTTTAAATAAAGGTGAGAACAAAAATCTTAATTTTTTTTTTTTTTGGGGGGGGGTCATATCTCCCAGCCCGATTATCTGTTTTTGCTTGAATGAACAGTTTTTCCCTCTTTCCTTGCATTTACCTGACTTTAACTGCTTATAATTTCATAATCGTTTACTTAATTACATTCAACACATCAATTCTTCCACTCCATACTTTTTCTTCTTCTAATGCTGCCCCTTTAAGGCCCTGTTCCTACATATGGAGAGTTCGGTAGGTGCTACTTTCTGATTCTAACCCCATTCCCTCTCTGTGTGTGTGAGTAGTGTAGAAAGTCCTGTAATGGTCCAGAAATGTGTTTTTCTTTAAAGTGAGCCTCATGATTTACCAAGTTCATGTTCTCCTCAAGGTCGCAGCGCCCCCATGAAGAGCATTTCTAGCAGCTTGAAGGAGACCATGAACCCTGGAGACATGGTCCAGGATGCCATCCATAACTTCTCCCCGGCATACCAGCAGTACACCCAGCAGTCCACCCTGGAGCAGGGGGTGAGCGCACCCCCTGTATCACGCAACCACAGCTGCCCCAGCGCACGAGACACTGAGAAAACCCTGCTCCTCAGCTCCGATGATGAGTTTTAACTGACGGCGCTGTGCTAACATAGGAAGCCACACCTTAAGCGAGTAGTTAGCTTTTAGGGCAGTAGGACTTGAACTAAAGCTTTGTATACTTGCTTTGACTTCAAAATGGACTTTAAATAAGGCATTTGTGGTGATCATTTTTACCAAATCCCACATGGTCTGAACCTCCAGCAGTGGAATTAATGTATTTTCATGCTTCTAGTTTTCAGGCATCCTCGTATATTTATGAAAGGCAGTGTTTGTGGGAATGTTTCAGCACCCTTTGCTTCAGTGTTTTAGAGCGTCTCCAGGGAGCCGATGGGAAGGGTTTTCAGAGAGAGGGAGCAGCAGCTGTTTAAACACTCAGTTTGTTGTTTTGATGGATGAATGCTGGGACAGCGAGGGGTGATGCGCCACTGTAAGATTACAGATCTGGATTATACAGCGGCTATTGGAGTATTACTTGCCTACTGCAGATTAAGTTAAGCTTTTGAGAAAGTGCGATCGTCCTGGAGGGCTGCAGACAGGAACGGGTATCTAGGTTAACCAAGCAGTTTGGAAATTGTGTTGAAGATATGGTACAATGAATAGGCAGTTTGTCATTTTAGAGTTGCACTAGGCCTAATGTGATAAGTCATTGTTTCGGTTAAAAAGCATAGGTCACTGATTTTCTATATGATTCATGAATGAAAGTCACTGTACAGTGGGCTTTATTCTAACAGAGTTTATGCCTTTGTTGAATACATGGCTCCACTGTATGTAATCTCTTATGCACCCACCTCAGAGGATTGTTGTTTACATTTTTACACTAGAGGTGCGTTTTCGTTTTGGTTGAAACAAAAATTGTACATTTTGTCAGCCGTCTCCATGGCAGCTGGGGGTCTTAGTAAAACGATAGAAGTGAAGTTGTCTGTTAACAACAACCCTATCCCCAATGTTGACCTCTTATGATTTTGTTAACAACCCTACTTTACAACAATGTAATAGTTATTTACATTGGTACTGCGGATCAAAATCATGCGTTGGTTGCATATTCTCAACATTGACAGTAAAAATGGCGCAAAACACTAAATAATTACCCAGTTCTTGTAGAGATTTGTCATAAACCCATTTGTTTTGTTAACTTGTGGTTCCTGAACATTTTGAGCATAAAAGCAATTGGTTTGAGATTTGGTGTACTGTCAAGAATTGCTGCAGGTCCGAGTAAAACAGCCCTAAAACAACCCATTTGCTCAACCCTAGGTCAAGCTCAACGTTGCCCTGTTGGCATGTTTTACCTTTTACCCCACTCAGTTACTCTAAGCTGGAGATGTTACTTTAAGGCATCTTGTTAAAAACCACACTTTATAGATTTCCCACCTGAGGGCGAGGGGTGTTTCACCACAGTAGGTTGTTGTGTTCATTGCGGATGGAGATTAAGTGCATTGTTTCGGTATTAACTGTTGGCTGAATCTTGAGTTGGGGATAGCTCGAAGTGGAGGCACATGGAGCTCTTCCCAACTTAAGCCTGTACCCCAGTATCTGAGCATGTCCAATGTTTACCTCATTTACTCCACGCTGGAACCATCCCTTTAAGACATCTCTCTGATGACCACGCTCAATCACCTTTTAGAGGGGGGTGTAGTTCAGCTTAGAAAGCAGCTTTTTTACATTTGAGGGGTCAAGGAGGTTCATCAAACATCTCCTTGTTTACATTTGCTCATTCATGCTTGCTGTTTGACGATTGTTAGCATTCAAGGTAGTGTTCTAAATAATGAACCAGTTCTATCAGATTGTGTCGTAAGACATCAACGTGTATAAATCACCAAGTTTATGCTGGAGAAAAGTACCATCTTCTACCACCAATTGTAAATGGGTGCCATGTCAAATATTTAAAGATCACCCACTAGAGGGGGTGTATCTCGACTGCATGTTATCTTCATGAGACAGACCTGTTATCGTGACCTTCAAAAAGCCACACCAAACGTTCCTGGAGTTTACAACATAGCCCCTTAAAGAGTGAACTGGTTTGACGCATATGGGTCCTTTTGAAAGCAACTTACTGATTAACTGTCTATTTATTGGCTCTACAGAGACGAGTATAGACCGGTTACTGCTGGAGCTGAGTACGGTACCTGTTTATTGCTAGTGATTGAGTGTTTTGCTGTGTATTTGTTTATAAAGGGTGGATTTTTTTTTCATAATATAGATGGAAGCTGCACTTAGCAGTTTTATATATTTAGAAGGCATTGTAGAATATTTTGTCTGGTTATTTCTCTACAACGCCACCACTTTATTATTCCGAGAGTGGTTTAATAATATAGGAAGCGCTGTTATATTTGAATATATATATATATTTTGTTGAAACAAACACTGACTCTTTGTACTGTCTTGTTATAATAAACAGAACGTTATATATTACCATATTGAAGATATTTTGTCTGCACTTGTGTTTATTTGACTCAATGAACTCCTATAGTTCTATGTACAATATATACAACATTTATTTCATTTAAATGATATAAAATAGACAATGAATTTACCATAGAAAAATACAGATAATAAATACAAACGTCATTTTTGTGCTCTTACAAAACATTCAGCACATTGTTCTGAAGCACACGTGTCATAGGCGTGATTACCATTACCAGGTTAGACTCATCGCTAACTACACTTGAATGAGAAAATCAGCAGAGACATCCACGTTAAACATGGCCGATCATTACCAGACCGTACAGTATTACCCCAGCGACTGGAGAAAACCAGGCTTGTGGTCGTCACAACCACGAGTCAATGCGATCTACATCCTTTTACCTTTCGTTTTCCATCTCTCACTTTCTTATCCTCATTTTCCCTCATCTCATGTGAGGCACAAACACTCACTTCTCCTTCTCCATGCCCTCTATTTCCTCAAAATCCTGTTTCTATCTCTCCCTTCAAATGCTTTTCAGATCATAAATACTAATAATATACGCATGTTGTCTTGGATTTAAATACAAAAATACCACTACAAACAAGTCGCTCTAACATTAGTACAAATAGGACTCACGTACTGACTCGCATCACAAGTAATGGGACTGTTTACCTTACCATTACTAAACCACTAACTCATTACAGCAAGTAAACATTACAAAGAATGCACAACAATTAAAAGAACCCCAAACTAGTCCAACAAAAGTAGTATTTCGATCAATCACAGCACAAATCACCTTGTCTCGAACACAAATAGAATAGCTTTCACGTCTTTTATACAAATAAAATAGATAAGTGACATATTTAGATCTGCGCTCTCCCAAGTCCCATAATTCTTGGAGGTTTTCCAGCAAAAGGCTTCTGAAATGTTGGTGGTCCCTTGTGAAGACAAGCGGTATGACTGTTAAACATTGATAGGCGTAAAGGGGCACGATAGCGTATAGAAGCATACACTTGTCATGATACTAGAGGCCACAACCACAGTACTGCAAGTATAAGACGCTGTTAAGTGAACTGTTTCCTCCTGTGTATATATATATATTTATTTATTTATGAGCGTACATTGTCCTGTCTCTGCCATGGTACCTAAAGAGAGTGCTGCTGTATCCTCGCGCCACTAGGAAGCCCCCTGCTCGCGGGGTGTGTGGCCCGTCTGGGGGGTCTTCACTATGGTGATAACAGACGCGGTGTTGAGACGTGGTGTTGTGGCGAGCAAACTCCCACCTCCAGCTTCCAAACCGCGGGCGAAGCGTTGTAGGGCAGCGAGACGGGCGCCTAGGCCTTCCAGTTCACGCCGCATGCCAGCATTCTCAGCCCCAAGCCTTTCGACTTCCTGTTGCAGCTCCTTCTTTTGCTGCTCAAGGGCTTCACGCTGGGATACACGCTTGACGCGGCAGCTGGCAGCATAGCCACGATTCTTGAGTGTGCGCCGCCGCTGCTTTAGCTTCTGCACTTCCTCACGAGATAGTCCCCGCAAATGCATGTTTAGCTCACGTACTGACAGAGACATCAGCTCACTGTCGCTCAGCACTGGAATGTTCTCGCCACATTCCCGCTTCACCTAACACACCAGACAAAAGGGAGAAATATTAGAAACACATCTAAAAAGTTTGATTTTTGCATTTTGTAATAGTGTTGCGTGTTTCTCAGTTTTTGCTTTCACACATCTAGTTCGTTTATTTGGTCTGGACCAAGAGGAACAACTGATAACATTGTTGATAACAATCCTCTTCAGACTTAATTCTCATCACACTCTGGTCCGCACCAGATGAAAACAAGATCATGCGGGCCACTCAATGTGTTTAGTTCGGATGAGAGTGGGATCGTGTTCTCACCACATGCAAACCACTCTAGAGTTTGTTTGAAACCAGTCCGAGACCACCTCGTCGAGCAGGTCTCGGACCGCTCTCTCACCTGCCCAAACGGACCGAACTAAAAGAGAAAATGAACTCTAGTTCGAATTAATCAAACTAAACAAGTTAGGTGAGCAGGCACCCTTAGACTGCTTTAATGTCACCACTTTAGTTTTGCCAAAGTAAATCATTCTTTACACACACAAAAATGTAATGCTTACTTCATAGGGGTGTAACGGTACGCTAAAATCGTATTCGGTTCGGTACAGTGTCTTGGAGAGTTCGGTTCGGTTCGGTTCATTCGGTTCGGTACAAAACAATAAGAACTTACATAATCTTTATTTTGAAAAGCTGCCAATACACAGTAGAATTCTTGCATAAAATAAATAAAAGTGACACATTTGGGTGATATTTTAAATAAATTGCACTCTTTATAAAGAAAAACACATTTTTTTAAATAAAAAATGAAATACTGCAACTAGTTAGGATAGATTACCTATCCACATTTTCTGAAGAGAGCATATATCTGGTTATAATATCTCCAGCAGTAGAAAATGTTAGATGTGTTGCCTGCCCGATCTCCGTGGAACAATGTCGGCATACAACTTTAAATTTATCCACTCGTCTATCCCCGTTATGTATTTTAACAGAGAAGTCAAAGTGTTCCCAAACAGGAGAGCGTAGTGAGGTGAGCGGGTCTTCAAGCTCTGGCTTCTCTTTCGCTTTTGCCATGCCATTTTCCTACTCGCGCTCATGCTCGTCACTCAATAGCGTCCGTGCAGAAACTTGCCTAGGACCATTGTTCCGCTGCGCTTAATATCGCGCTAATAATAGAATTATATCATTTAATAAAAATACAGAATACCGAAACGGTACGCAAGTGTCCCGAACCGAACAGGCCGTACCGAAACGGTTCAATACATACCGTGAACCGTTACACCCCTATTACTTCACACAAATTTTGATCATATCACCTCAGATAATCTAGTCACATCAAAGATTTTTTGTGGAATTATTGTAAAATGCAATTAAAAAATATTTGTTGAAAAGGAAATTTAAAAAAATATTGTAAAGATGTATTTGTTACAGCAAATTGTAACATTATAAAAATAAACCCCCCCAAAAAGGCCCCGTACTTCTAAAGGTGTACTCTCTCTGACTGATAAATAAAATGCCTAACTCTCAAAGTGTTTTCAGAGGAAATGCATTAGCCAAATTCTCAATATTCTGGAGATAAAACTGAATAGTAATGATATTCGCTTCTTCTGAAATATTCTTTACAATGCAGTACTAACAATAATCTGAAACAAAAACAATGCATAAGATGATCCATGTATCAGTCTATAGCAGGGGAGCTCACACTTTTTCAGCTTGCGAGCTACTTTTAAAATGACCAAGTCAAAGTGATCTACCCGCTACAAAAATGTAAAACATCAATCAACAAACAATTATTTTCAACTTTATTGAGAATTGACAAAACACACATAATAATTACTTATTTACATTTTTTGTAATAACCTGAGTTTAATTTCATGACTTGCACTGAATTGAATCATTAGAACAGTTGTGTGTGACCTGGATTTGGTGGTAATAGAGTGATTTTTATGGGAGCAATTGAGCTTTGATCCAAATAATTAAGAATAAAAATGATGCTCTAATAAATATTTCAATATTTATTGAAATTGAGTCGTGCAGTACAATATGCAGGTGAGGAGTGGCGTGTTGCTTGATTTTGGTTGTAATAGAGCAATTTAGAATGAAGTTATGAAGCATATTCTGGGTAAAACATATTTTGGATCTGGTAATTTGCAGACGGTCCCTAAGCGATTCCATGTCAGTGGGTTGCTCATAGACGGTAATGTGTTTCTGCGAATGCCGAGGGAAACTTGTTTTGATTAAAAAACATTTTGTAGTTTGTCCGCTACATAACACAGATTAAAAATAGGTATTATTTGTTTAAATTAGGGTCTGCTGCATCTGTCGCAGTTCTCATTGGGTAAAAGGAAAGGGTACAAGGGCAGAACAAACACCAGTGTACAAAGATTTAATTTAATGAAAGAAACAATTAATGAAACATTTTTTTCTTTAAAAGGTATCCCACATACTTGGTTCAAAATAGAACAATACATTGAGGATCATGTTAAAACTAGTATACAAGACTATCTTTAAACACATTGTAAGTTGGAAATCTGTCGCATTAGTATACATTAAAATAATTCATAAAAGTGTGAAGTAATACCTTGAGGGCTTTACTAGCTCTGCCGTCTGAAGTCATTCTCTGGGTTCAGTCTCCTGAATGTATGTCTGAAACCAATACAAATAAACTGATTAACTTATCTTCTATATTAACTTATTACTGGTAATGTTTTTAATCAAGATAATGTCAATCATCAATATAACATATTAATGATTAGTTAGATGACACATTTTGTAATCAACTCGTATACTGAATAATGTTGGAAATTGAGGAGCACAGTTAAAACCACAAACTAGTTACTGAAATTCCTCGCAAAGCACCTTATTTTAAAAAAAATGTTAATTGTCATTTTATACAAATGAAAATGTTTGTATATTTGCCAATAACAATACATTGCTGATAAGTGTTCATAATTTAAATACAGTATATTAATATAGTAAAAATATCTGCAGAATGTAATAAACAGTAATGTCCAAAAGTTGTATTATGCAATTGTTAAAAATACTGTAAACAAAGAATGCCTTTAAAAATGGAAGTGTTAATCATTTACTTTCAGCGATGAAAAGCAGTGATTGAACAAAAGTGAAATCTAAATAAAGTCAACGATTGGTGTGACCACCCTTTGCCTTCAAAAGAGTAGCGATGCTTCTTAGATACATTTGCACAGTTTTCAAGGAACTCAGCTGGTAGATTTTCCAAACATCTTGGAGAACTAACCACAGATCTTCTGTAGTTTTCTCTGTGCGTCTTCAGAAATATCCATTGTTGTGCTGCACTCCAGCCTTTTGACAAACAAGCTTCTGAGGCAGCCAAATATTTCAAATTTCAACTCCTTTTCTGTAGCCCATTTGCTCAATTTTTGTTCCCATGTTGAAGGTATGTTTTTTTTGGCTGCAACTCTTCCATTAAGACCACTTATGACCAGACATCTCCAAACAGTAGATGGGTATAACTGGGTGCCACTGGATTCTGACAGTTCTGAGCTGATGGCACTTCCTGTCTCTCTCTACTATCCTATCTGCTCAAAAATAAAAATAATAAAAGCTATGACCATAAAATTTGCAGTAGGCAGTGTCACGTTGTTCATATTTTTACATCATGTACATTTACAAAAAAAATAAACAACCATTATATACAATTCTGAAAGCATTCTTTGTTTACAGCATTTTTACCACATGCTTAGAACTGACTCTAGACTGTCTGTAACACTTTTTGTACATTTTGCACATTGTACAAAGTACACCATTTTCAATGTAAAGGTGGTTGATTCATACTTCCCCTATTTCACAACAAGGTAGTCATAAAGTATATTCAGATTATAAAAACAGTAGCAACTTCATAGTAACTTAGTATGCTATAGTAGGCGAACACGGTTAAAGTGTATGACGTTATTGTAGCATGTGGTACCAGCAACCAATTGCACAATAGACCAGGGCAAGTAAGTTGACGTTTTAACACATCAAATAACCCATTATAAGTAGGTTTTCTTTTAATATAAACGGTAGTGACTCATAACTAGTCCAGTTGAGGTCCAGAAGGCAGCTGACCAGGAGTTTCCCGTCATGTGTGTGGGTTTGTGAGTGTTTGTTTGCGAGTGGGAAGCTCGTGCTTCCTCAAATAACCGGGCGACCGTCAGAAGAGCGTTTGCACACAGTCACCGTGATTCAGCACAAGTCCTCCATTCCACACAGCAGCTAATGTGCTGACCTTCACTCTTTCTATGTCATGTCTTCCACGCAATTACCACTTTCTATGTTTATGAACTGGGATATTTCAACTCCTCTAATAAAGGCAGATTAAGAAACTCAGCCAACAAACACTAGTTGATATAACGTTAGCCATTTTTTCCTAACAGGGCTTCCGTTAACACACAGAAACGTTGTTTGTAATTAAAAAAAAAAAACAACGACTGTAACGTTTTAAACGTATGCGAGCCGTAAGAGCCTTGTTGTAAACACCGTTGTAGCACCTTTATTACATAAGATTTTGCTAGCTCGATCCAAACATTGACCTTGCTGACTAGTCATTTAAGTTACAACCGAAAACAACACGCGTTTACACGTTTTGTCAAATCTAACTGGAAATAATACACCGACAAATAAAAGATGTACGTGGGTTAGCTTGAACGCCTTGGCTCAATCGATGTTAAGCAGCTAACGTAACGTTATTTCCTTATTACGCGTTAGCTTGTTGCTACACCTCAACATCATGGTTAAAAATAGGTTAGAGGGGCACACCGAGACTAATGCCATTGAAGACGAGGATATAAACGCCTACATTTTGAATAAAGCCGGAAAATCCGTACAATTTATTCGTTAAAAACAAACGTTGGGGCGGCGTAGTGAATGCTAACAACACGCCTCGATGCACTTTCCGTGGAGTAACGTAAACAAATACAGAAATGTTATTCTTGCCTGTTGTTGATTTCTCTTGTTTTTTTTGCTGATCTCGCACGAAGCTGAATGTGGGTCAGTCGACGCTTCTCGGCGCCGCTCCGCTCCGGTCGGTCTCCTGACGTACGTTATCTCAGAACGGCCGTGTTTGGACGGAACAAACCGAGCTCAACGCCTTTTTCCCGGAATCAGCGGGCTCGCTCTTTTCATTCATAAAACACACACACAGACACACACTCTCTCACACACACGATGACTCAAGGCTTGAAGAATGAGGGCGGGACTTCAGCACAAATACCAGTCAACAACCTTGCGAAATGCGAATCTTTTAATAATCTAAAACAGAATAAAAGAGTTTGTTTAGGCTTGAAATGTACAGGGTGCGTTTATAACGTGTTTCACACACATTGCCATCCATAACAAATACCTTTCGAGCGTCAAAGCAAAAGAAAATGTTCCCATGATTGTTGTGACATACTGAAGTATGCCAAGCTCCACTTACATAGTAATTATTTGTTTAACCGCCATATTTTCTCAGGAAACCAAGAAAAAAAGATAATGGATTTGTTCAAAATAGAGCAATACGGTATTATCTTGACGACCCGTATACCTAAACAACGTACCTTATGTATATATATACACCTATACATACATACATACATACATACATACATACATCCATCCATCCATCCATCCATCCATCCATCCATCCATCCATCCATCCATCCATCCATCCATCCATCCATCCATCCATCCATCCATCCATCCATCTGGCAGATGTATATATACATCAGCCAATGAATCGACAGATGCCCCAAAGATGACCTTTGAAAGCTTGCACAAGGAAATGACCGAAAAGTTCATTGCTCCAAGCACATGTGGACAGAAAAAACCCCCCACAAAATCCCCCCCCCCCCCCCCCAGATATAGGGAGGATTCACAAATGATGAATTGCAGGTGATTAGGGTTAGGGTTAGACAACCTACAAGAGCAACCACGCATAGACCAATTTTGTCACACATGGCTGGCGGAGTGAAGCCAAACCACAGCGATTGCTCCCATTGTGCTGGCTGCAGAATGATTTCCAAAAACTTGAGAAACCAGAGAAATTTTGTTAAATGGTTTTAATGATTTTAGAAAGCTATCTATCCAGTGAACAAAGTTGTAGGCAGTACAATGGTAGTAGGCTGTGTCATATTGTCCATAGTTTGCATTTCCTTAGAGTCCCAGAGTTTGGAGGAAGGGAGGAAAGGCTCTAGCGAAACGTTTCCACAGTCAGTGAAGGTTTGGGGTGCCATGCCATCTGCTGGTGTTGGTCCACTTTGTTTTCTGATGTCCAAGGTCAATGCCGAACATATTAAAGGAAAGTTTGGAGCAGTTCATGCTTCTTGCTGCTGACCAACTTTATGGATATGTAGATTTCATTTTCCAATAGGTGGTGGTTCCCAAATGTTCCCAAAGCAATCTATACCTATGAGGTATAAGGACTATGGTATCCCTGTTCTTTATTGGCCAGCAAAACTCCTTGTGTTAACCCCATAGAAAATCAATGGCGTATTGTGAAGAGGAAGATGTGATTCGCCAAATACAACAAGGCAGAAGAGCTGAAGGCCAGAGCAACCTGGGCTTTCATATCACCAGTGCCACAAACTGATTGGCTCCATACAAGTCATGCTGCAATGCTGAGCCCCAAACTTTAATTGATCAAAAAAACTGGATTAGTCTTAAGTTATGTTCAAGCTTAAGACTAATCCTGTCTGAGATTATGGAATTTTCATTAGTTGTCAGTATTTTAATCAAAACATAACAATCTGTGTGGAATGAATGTAAACAAATTTCACTTTTTGAATGGAAATACTGAAATAAATGAACCTTTTCGTGATATTCGAACTATATGAGGAACACTATTTTGAATCTGCTGGAGTGTTTTTATTTTTATGGATGAACTGACGTTTAGGTTCCTCTTCACTTCAAATCAACAAAAACTTCAATGCGTCTGAGAATAACCTCCCTCTTTCTCATGGAACACATAGGGAAAAGGGACTTTAATTTTGTAATATTCACGGCTCAATTGCAGTAAGTCCTCCACGCCAGCAGATGGCCGTAGAGTAGAGTTCCCCTTTCCAAACAAGGAACCGGGGAAGTACATCCTTCTCACATGTAACCCAAGTGACCTCAGGTTCCACTGCGTGTTCGGCGAGTCTGCACGGGGTTGAAACTGTAAAACGCCGCGGTGGTCTTGTTTATTTATTACTTAAAGTGTGCAGTTAATAGTGTAGCATCTCAAATGGCTACGATCCAGGAGCTTTCTCCAGACTCTGGCCCTGTGGAGACGCGAGCACCCGAAGACGAGATTGAGGGAGACGATGAAGATGAAGAGGTATTTGTTCTTTTCTGACCGCAGGCACTAGAAAAGATAAAGGGAAATACAAGTGTAGCCATCGAAACTGGAAATAGTGAGGGACCCTACTATTTGCGATGTATTAGAATGAAGAAATTATTAGGAAATGCGTTGTGAAAATGATGATTTGTTGGTTTTCCATTCTGTTATAGCTAGATGAAACCTTGTTGGAGAGGTTGTGGGGTCTCACAGAAATGTTTCCAGAAACGTTGCGGTCAGCAGCTGAAGTATCTGCTCAGTGTTCTGTTTCAGCAGCCAAAAAGCTTTACAGGTGTGTCTCCAGGTGTTCACGTACAATTTCACTTTCACTCTGTCTCGGAGTGGTTCTCTTGTAAAACTTTCCATTGCATTGCCCCCTGTCTCTTTTGTAGTTTCTCCCGCTCCGCTCTATGGGTTGGCACCACTTCTTTCATGATTCTGGTTCTGCCAGTTGTCTTTGAGACCGAGAGGTTACAGCTGGAGCAGCAACAGTTACAACAGCAGAGACAGGCAAGTAGAAATAAAATCAATCCACCTTTGTGATGTCATGCATGACTTATCTTGCGCAAATAAGGATGCAGCAGACAAACTTAGGTGCACACTATAGGCCTCTACGCACAGAGACCAATTGAGATTTGCATGAATCTTTGCTCTTGGGTAGAGGAAATATTGATGCAATGACACTCCCTGCCTGAAGATGGCGATTATGGTACAACAGATGCTCACCGGGCCACACAATGAATCAGTAAAGAAGAAGATGACAGAAGAAATTATAGAACACATAGAAAAAAGACAGACAGGCTCTGGTTTTCAAATAGACAGAAGGAAAGGGGATTGCCTTTAGGGTGCACCAATGTAACCCCTAAAGGAAATAACAAGTGTGTTAGAAAATGAATGACTATAACACCAATTTCAGGGTGTTATATTAAGCAATACCAATTTCAGTGATTTTAAGGCTGTACACAGATTGAGAAGATCAAGAGATGGTATCACTATCTATCTTTGAAGGACTTAAAATGTATGAAACAGAATTTAAATATACAATATGAAAGCATTACAATAAATAAAACAAAAAAGGAAAAATAGTTAAAAAGATAAACTGCCAAAGAAAATAAACAAACAATAAATAAACAAGTGGCTTTACATCTCCGCTTTTTTACTTGCTCTGAGTAGTTTTTGGAACTAAAATCATACTTAAGGCTATGTGGATACATCAAACAAGTAAGTAAACGCACCTTGAGCACATCTGTGAAGACGGTTTTGGAGCGAACAACAAACACATCGCTCCGACTTTTAAAAAAATCTGCTTTGTGCCAAATCAACCCACTCTGCACCTCACACGGCTCCCACCCTGCACCACTCACATACACTGCCCTTGAACAGCCTGCATTCAAACCAGTTTAGCAGAATCGGACTTTAAACGAGGTCTTTTTTCCTATAATAATGGTCATGTAAATAAATAATTTGTACGATACAGAAGATCAAGAAATAAATTATCCAATCAAGTTTAAAGGTTACAAAAGGTTCATTTAACTTAAGGTTTTTTTATTATCCACACCCTTTACAATTTAAAGTCTCTGATTTGGATTGATTTGTTTTGACATTTTCCTTTCTTTAAACAGATATTGTTGGGTCCAAACGCTGGCATATCTGGAGGAATGATGCCACCTGCCCCTGGAAAGCTGTGATGTGTATAATTTACCATCTTTAAGTTGTAGTGCAAGAATGGACGAGGGAGCAGGAAGCAAAGAAAATGAGATGCTCTGTTAGTTGAAAATGAAGAAGTCATTACTTTTGTACAAAGTCTAAAAGATGAAGTAATGTCTTCTCTTTCTTTCTTTCTCTCTCTATCTATCTCTGCTTTTTCACAAACATTCTGCATAGAGTGAAGTCCAAACTCTGACTTTTTATTTTTTTTTTATGATAGCTATCTAATAATATCTAAAGAATGAAACTATAGCAGTTGTTGCGGGATATTAAGTGTTTAGGTTTCTAAGAGTGCAAGTCATGCCAGGTCTGCTCCGATGTTATGTATGTACAAGATCCCTAATAATTGTGAACGTATGTAAGGCTAATGTTGATTGTGACAGTTTCTCATTCTTAAATTACTGTTGTTCCTTGTTTTTGATTCTGGAAACATTCTGTTTGCTGTTCACTACCAACAGTGTCTTTTACAACATCATGCAACATTCTGCAATGTAATTCCTCAAAGAAAAGCCATAGTGTGCAAAATATACTGTATGTTCAGTTTTGAGAGACCTAGTTTGCACCATGATGGGAATTAAAACATGTTCTTCTCTATCTTTGTCTTCTGTGTCTACTTTACGACATGAAATAGGTCCTACATCATATTTAGCTGGTTTAAAAAGCCAGACTCAATATCTGTAAACTCCCTGCATGACATTTGCGGCTTTATCTCTATTTTTGAGTTAGAAATCACATAAAACTTAATTAGTATGCCTGTTTTTTTGGCCACTAAAAATTCGTCATTTGTAACGAAGTTAACCTTTAAAGTACGGTAACTACGTTTATTGTATTTACTCTGTGTAGAGATATTTTAAGCTAGTAGTAAATTTTAGTAAAACCTTGTAATGCATATATATATATATATATATATATATAGTTTTTGTTAAACGAACCTGAAAGAATAAAAGCGGGAGAAAAGCGCGCGAACGGCGCAATATTGAAAGCAATTGACCCGAAGCGACAGTCATCGACTAGATTCTTTATAGCCGTCTTTGAGGGCAAAACTGGGTAAATTGCTTTAAAAAACGAGTTTCTCTTATAAGAGCAGTGTATATGTTGTGTTGAATTGAAAGTTAGAGGATGAAAAGTTTCGAGGAACAAGCTTTGGGCGTGGAATCGACTTACAGAGAGGATGAGGTAACCACTTTGTTCTCCTTTGTGAGCTAATTAGCTATCGCTAAGTTACATTCACTTTGGTTGTCTTTGTGCTTAAAGATGTGATGAGGTTCAAATGCCCCGTGAATACATAAATAAATAGTGTAATTTTTTTTCCTGACACCCAATGTAATCTTAACGAAAATGTATTACACATCTTTCACAGGAATGTTTTTTTCAAGACATCGATCTCTTGCAGAAGCAGGGCATTGTAAGTTAATACACAAGGTAAAATTGAGTTTAAGTTGGTCAATAGTGACTTCTCTGATTGATCTTCTTCCTGTGAAGAACATGGCCGACATTAAGAAACTGAAGACTGTAGGTATCTGTACAGTGAAGGGCGTCTTGATGACTACACGACGATCTCTGTGCAATGTAAAGGGACTTTCTGAGGCCAAAGTGGACAAAATAAAGGAAGCTGCTGGAAAGTTCCTGGTAGTGTGATACCACCATGGCTTATTTGAATGAGGTTAATACACATTGCAAAAATTTGATTTTTGAACCTTTATCCTTCAGATATGTGGATTCCAAACTGCTTCTGAGTACAGCATAAAAAGGAAGCAAGTATTCCACATCACAACGGGCAGTTTGGAATTTGAGTAAGATGTATAATCTTCACAGCCAATATTTTTGGAGGAGACAAACCTTCTATGCCATTTGAACCTGCCTAAATCTTGTACCAGGATTAATATGTATTGTCATCTTTGACAATGTTTTGCTTTAGCTAGTCTTTCACTAGTGGCATGAGTGGACTTTAATTAGGGTTTATAGAGGGTATGCACATGATGGCACAGTACCCAGAATTTGCTGCATTGTGGCAAAATGCGCTAGAAGTGAAATAACTGTAAACTAAGCTTAATCGAGGAGTTGTGGTTGCCACTGAACTTTTAACTTCAAACAACATAGTCATTAATCAGGAATCAGATAATTGGCAATTAAAAAATAAAATCCTACGCTTTAATTTACATCAAACCTGATTTAAACAGGATAGACAATGTAAAAACAAGCCCTCCACATTAAATATACCCACTAGTTGTCTCACTTTTTACAGTATTTGGAATTAAATGTTAATTTGTGATTGCTTGTGTAGCTCAAACGCGACCCTTGGTTTAGAAGTTTGCCGGGTTATGGCTTGTTGATGACCTTCCTTTTTGCATGTTCTCACTGAGTATGCGTGGGTTTTTTCTGGGTACTCCGGTGTCCCCCACAGTCCCAAAAACACGGATAGGTTAATTGAATAATCAAAACTACCCTTAGGTGTGAATGTGTGTTTCCCTGGCGGCTTGTTCAGGGTGAACCGTGACTGTCACCCGACGTGCACTGGAGAAAGGCACCAGCAGAACCCCTTGACGCCAATAAGAAACAAGCGGGCAGGAAGATGAATGTTATTTGGTGTATTGTTTTATGCCATTGAGAAATTGCCAGTAGTAACCTGCACAAATGTGTGACTGAGTGAGTGCATTAGCTACAGGATATCACTTTATATCATTTATACCCTACTTTAAGTATTGAGACTTGTGTACTCCTTTAAACTTGTTTTTAATTTTGTTTTACTCCTTTAATCTGTTTTGTTTTTCCGGCCCTGTGGTGTAGTGGGAGTCCTGGACATACTTTATTCTTTTTAGGATAGTTCCCTTCCTTCCCTGCTTATTCCTGTCTCGTTTTACTCTCCTAACCATTTAAAAAATCAATAAAAGGCATTGGACGAAAAAGAAAAAAAAAAACTTAATGTACTTTCTTGGCACTGAAATTAATAACAAATAAATGTAATTTATTTTCTGTCTGTTTACAACTTGCGGTTCTGCGCTTTGTCATATTAAATGCAGCCACTTACTGCTTGTTTTGCCACTCTGTTCCCTCAGTGAAAGGGTGGCCCAGTTGGAAAGTGACTTCATTGCATACCCTCTTTTTTTCTATATGAATAGAATTTTGCCTCACTTATATTTTCTTTAGCAAACTCCTCGGTGGAGGAGTAGAGAGCATGGCCATCACTGAGGCGTTTGGTGGTAGGCTGATGTTATGATTTTGAACTATAATGGTATGTTCCTTGCAATGAAAAAGAATAGGGACATGTTTTTGTCTGGTGAATTCTTTCCATTTTAGAATTCAGAACTGGAAAGACTCAGCTCTCTCATACTCTGTGTGGTAAGAGCAACAATGGTTCTGATGATGCATTGGTTTTGAAGATTTCTTCCCATTTTTACACCATTAACTGTAATTTGCTCTTTGTTTCGTCACATGTTCGTCAAGTAACTGCACAGCTTCCTGGAGAGTATGGTTACTCTGGGGGGAAAGTCATCTTCATTGATTCTGAAAACACCTTGTATCTCTTGTTTTCTTTGAGTCAGATTATTTGAAATCAAGAAGTCTTTTTAAACACAATGTCCTTAATTACTGAAAAATAGTCGCCCTGAAAGGCTCAGGGACATTGCTGATCGATTCAACGTGGACCATGAAGCTGTTCTGGACAATGTGTTGTATGCAAGAGCATATACCAGTAAGCAAATATAATTTTCACTTTTTTTTAAATGTCTGTCCCATTTAGAGCGTTAACCAAGGATGAGCCTTTTTTGGACACTTCTCTTTTTATTTTATAGGTGAGCATCAGATGGAACTATTAGACTTTGTTGCTGCTAAGTTTCATGAGGAAGGAGGAGTGTTCAAGCTTCTTGTAAGTCAGGGGAAATAAACGGTTCTACAGGTCAGGTTTTAGGTTTTAAGCTAGGTTTAGCTTGTTTTAAGTGTTTCAGGTTGCATTTAAACACCTATTTTTAGCAAATTTTTAGCTAAAGACAGTTCCTAAGACAACTAAGACAGTTCATAAATGCAATTGTTGGTTTAATAACACAATAACCTATAAAATAAATGGGGAAAATGTTATAAAATGAATTTCGAATGTGTGAAACAAATATTTGACCCTTTCAAAAAACATGTCATTTGATCTTGTGGCAATCACAGAGGTCGAATTAAACATTGCAGTACTGGGATCTTATCTTATTTTCTGCAGATCATAGATTCAATAATGGCTCTGTTCCGTGTGGACTTCTCTGGAAGAGGCGAGTTGGCAGAGAGACAGCAAAAGCTTGCACAAATGCTCTCTAGACTGCAGAAGATTTCTGAAGGTCTGTAGCGATCAGCTTCTTATATGATACAAAGGCTCGTTTAATTTTCTGTGTCAAGATGACGCTCGGCTTATGGTGTAGCCTTTGGGCAGAAAAAGACCCCTATTCTATAGTCTGTGTAGACACATACCCCATAATGTAGTCTCTGGGTAGACACAGAACCTATGCCATAGTCTTTGGGTAGACACGTGACCCCTATTCTCTAGCCTTCAGATAGACAAAGACCTGTATGCAATAACCTGTCTCTCAAAAATTCTTGACCTCACGAGGTCTGTTATTGGTCGGCTTGTTAGCAGAGCATTTCATTTGTTTTGTTGCAATATATCTGGGCGTCTGCTATGAACACAACAAAAATCACTCAGCGATCGATAGAAGAAGAGCAGAAATAGATCAATTGGCTTTGTTATACGTCACTATTCTTCAGTACAAAGATTATCTGATGGAGATTCTTAATCAAATCTTCAGCAGAAAAGTGTAACACCACCAAAATAGGGTTTATGAAGTTTTTTTGCAGAGCTGTGCAGACTTAAGGCTACAGTGTCAGCTAAACTGTAATCTAACACATAAGTGTAAATAAGCTTCTACTAAAGGTCACTCTGATATCAATTAATGGAATTTTACAAATGGATCTTTTTGTACCCATTACTTTGAGTGCAGAGTACAATGTTGCAGTGTTTATTACCAACCAAATGACGGCAGATCCAGGAGCTGGAATGACGTATGAAAAATGATATATCATTATATAAAACATAAAGGAAATAAAACACATTTTTAAATAGATCACTATGACATTAGGTTTCAGGCAGATCCAAAGAAGCCCATTGGAGGACACATTCTTGCCCATGCCTCCACCACACGAATCAGCCTGAGGAAAGGACGTGCTGAAATGAGGATCGCCAAAATATTTGACAGGTAATTTTATTCATTTTTTTAGATGCTTCCTATAAGGATTTATTGCTCTCCATGGAAGTGAACGCTCACATTTTAATAAAAAAAACCCTGATTTTTTTAAATAAAAAAAAAACCTGCATCATAAATTTAATTTTTCGTTACATGTTTTAAAGTGTTGATATATGATATCAGAAAACCTGGAATATTTAAGAAGTCCACTTGTGTTAGAGCTAACTGTGTTGAAGCCTGCATGCAAAAAGTGGTAGTTAGACATGCGATAAGTAAACATTTCAAAACTCCCACCCTCACAACGATAGACAGCTCCCTCACGCTTATTCTTTGAGACCTTACTGCAGGCGGTAGTATGCACTGAATTGAACCGTTCGTGTAAACTACACAGACATAGCAAATGCTCAAAATGATCAGGAGATTTCAGTGCATGTTGTGGATTTCACAACTGTGGTACGCCATACAATCTAATCGTGTGTGTATAAATTCTCTGTAATGTAAAACTCCAGAAGAACACAGCCGTTTGCCTACATCTCAGATTTACCCCTGATTAATTTTACAACCAAGGCACAATTTAAAGGCCTCTACATACATTTTCGAGATCTGAATTTGCGATGCAATGTTTAATCCGTCAACTCGCCATTTGCACCAATGGGACATCACAAATCTGACAGAAAGAGTGGTGCCAACAAAAAAAAACGGATTGCAGACAGACGCACTCCGCAGCCCAGTTCCTGTGATTTTGTACATACTTGAGTCCCTGAATTAGCTTTATTCATACAACTTATGATAAGATACTCTCTTAACCTTTGTAAACCGTGGTAGCAGAATTTGACTATGACTGCTCCTGAAAATCAAAACAGCTTTCTGTAAACTGGGAAAAAAAAATGTCAAAACAATGTTATAGATGTAATAAATGTGATATTGAACCTCCATGGAAAAGTTTGATTTAATGACACCTTTACATCGTTATGATCTACGGTAACTGAAATGTGTCCATCCTTTGCTTTTTCAGCCCAGACATGCCAGAAAGTGAAGCTACCTTTGCCATCTCAGCTGGAGGAATAACAGATGCTAAAGATTAAAAACGGCATCACAATAAGTTCCAAAATATATATTTTTGTTTTAATCTGTTCAGGTTAGCGGATGATCTAAATGTACATATTTATTTTAAAAGAGCCACGTTTTCTATCTCAATACTTCGTGTATTGTTGTAGCACTTTTGTAAACATGTTTACATTAAATGTATTACAGAAAATAGCATCTGAAGGCTCAAGTTCACTCTTTTCAGTGCGATGTATGTGGCATTTATTTTATTTTGCATTCCCATTTAAATAAAATGGTTTTAATTTGAAAAGCTCTTGTTTTATTTATCTCGTCGGTACATTCACAGTCCCCGCGCGTGCAGTACGCGCTTGCGGGATCAGGAGCACCGTTATGCTAACCGGAGAAGCTTCGTGTCTGTCTGTGGTGTCCCATGAAGACACGGCGCTCCTCTCACCATTGCATTTTACCTGGAATAGATACCGAGAACACCGCTGCCTCGGATTCGGCCTGAAGCGCTCTATGGGTTTGATCGCGAGCCGTTAGAAACGCTAGCTATTTCGGTTAAAGCCGCTATGGACTCGATAGACACAGCCCCCGATTCATGGGAGCAGGAGGACGACGTGGAGGCCACGGCGGACGCCGAGCTTCAGTCCGCCTTCACCGGGCTCAACGTCAACGCTCCAGAGTTCGTTCCTTCCTTCCTTTCACTGGCTCCTCAGGAAAACGCCATTTCAAATGGTAAAGACTGCGTTATTTAATAGTGACCATAAAAGGGCTTTTAGCTGACAGGGTTTACAGCAGGCGAGCAGATAAGATGCCCGTGCGTGTTTGACATGTGATACTGAAGATGTAATAACACGTTGGCAGGTGTAAATTAGTAACAGTCGCTTAAAGACATGGGTTTTGGGTCCTTTAAATCACATTTTTGATGTACATTACGTGGCAAGTTTACCCACCTAATGCAAACCTGGACATTTTCTGCTTTTTCCCATGATGCACTCTTCTAGAAGTAATTATAGAAATGATCATAACATTTAACTCATTACACAGGCCATTTAAATTGTCTTAAAAATTTTTCTAATATTTGCCTAAGTTTCTAAAAATACACACTTAATATTAAATGTGCGTTATAGGGGTGCAACTAATGATTATTCCTAATCATTAATTAAATGTATATATTCTATATTAGTAATCGGCTAGGGAAATAGCATAGAATTGCACGTACAATTAACATAATATTCTATATTGTGTTAATGTATACTTTATTTTGTGGTTTAAAAGAATCACTAACTAAATATTTTTTTTAGGTTTGTCATAGCCTCATGCATTTATAGTGAATGGTACTCAGACTAGAAGCAAATAATTAAAAAGTACATTCATTTATTGAACAGATTACATTCATACACTAGACATACCATACAAATTGAGCTCACACAAGAGATGCTGTTCCTTTATGCGATTTCAGAGTGATTCACATTTTAGCTCTCTGAGCGACAGATCATGTTAGTATAAGCTACACAAACGTTATTTGTATATTTATATTTTTATTGTACCCATTTCTGTTTTTTTTTTCACACTCTCTGTGGCTGTTCTCATTTAAAAGCAACTGAAACAACACAATCAAAACCATAGTGAAGTCTTTAATCAATAATGAGATTTGTTAGGTACAAAATGTAACTTTATGCCACTAGGTGTCACCAAACTTTAAAACAAACTGCAAAGTTTGCTGATGTAGCATACATTCACTCATCGTTCACACTTGTATTTACTCCTAAGGGGAATATAGCATCTTCAATATACCTGAAGGACGTTTTTGCAATGTGAGAGCAAACCTACACAACCACTCAGGAAGGTTGTGGACTAGCCTCAAAACGGTGCACTTGTACCTAACAGAGAGGAATGGTACCCCTATAGCAACATCAGAAAGAATCCACATAATTTAAAGGCATTGCATTAACATACAGTAAAAGCAATGGTGTTTAGTGCATGAATTAATGGAGCAGTTTGTTTTCCAAATATTATGGTGATCTTTGAGGAATAATCGATTATACATTATGTCATTTTAAATGGTTTTAAAGTGTATCCAAATACTACAAATATAATGGCTTTTGACAGAACGATACATTTCTGTTAATAGCTTGTTATAGTTGAGGAAAACCATAAGACAGCTTTTGATCATAAACTAGCAAACATCTACCATTAATAATCAAAAAGACCATGATCCAATACAAGCTCCATATCAAACATTCCGCTGCTGTTTCTCCCATATGTGAGTGAGGTCACCTTAGGGCTGTAATTGGAATCAACATGTCGTCTCATAATCAAGTTTCATTGAAATGCTCAAAGTATATTTTGTTCCTAATAGTCTGTGGCTCTTTCTCTACAGACAGTGATGTGGTGGCCAGCATGGAGATCTCAGAGCCAGTGGGTATGTTGCTGTTTTTGGGTTCGTGTTCATTTGAGTTCAGTGTAATGGACTTGTATTGCACCCCCACTGATCTACTAAGGCCAGCTCGCTCTTGTTACGTCAGCACACATGTGCTCATATTACAGGCCTTATTTATCCCTTACTTGCCTCGTCAGTCACATATACTGGCACAGAAAAGAAGGTGATTTAATGTGTTCCCATGAATGAGGCATACATTACTTAGTCATTTAACTCGATTCCAACATTTCTTACATGAACAATAAAAATGCTTTCTTACCCATTGGTTCTCCAATCTTTGTCTCAAAGTTAAACAATTTCAAACCAAATTAATGCATGTCATAAGTTTTCAGTAAAGTTCTTTTTTCTAAACAATGTTTTTAGTATCATACATTGTTGACACTCTCTTGGCTTGGTTTGAGACAGAATCTTAGTAAGATTTTGCACCTAACCTGCTTCCTTTGCCAATCCCTCAGCGGTGAATGGTGAGTCGCAGACATGGGAGCAGAAAGATCTTCCAGATGAGGAGCAGAAATGTGCTGCTGTTTCTCCAGCCGACACAGACTACCAGGAGGAAATGATGGAAGAGGATGAGGAGATGCCGACCCCAAAACTGCCTCCTCCTCCACCTGATGCACCCAAGAAAGAACATGTCAATGTGGTGTTCATTGGACATGTTGGTATGTTAACCTGTTTGTAATGTAATGTGTTCTGTTTTCTCGCTTTTCTCCAATCATTTTTATTTATTTTTCTGTGGATTTATTTCTGTAGATGCAGGAAAGTCTACAATTGGCGGGCAGATAATGTGAGTGAACCGTGTGTCCTATCATTTTGAGATAGATTAGGATGTATGAGGTGACTAAATATGACTTCATTTGTTTTCCATAAAGGTTTTTGACTGGAATGGTGGACAAACGAACTCTGGAGAAATATGAAAGGGAAGCAAAAGAGAAGAACAGAGAGACATGGTAGAGTAATATCATTGTCTATGGATATTCATAATGTACACATTGAAATGCAAATATAAAATAAAAGGCAAGATATTAATGATATTAAACACAACAGTGAGTTGGCCTCCAAACTCAAAAATCTGTTCCTCTAAGTTGAGAAAAACAAGAGAACCAATGGTCTAACAAAACAGAGTCTAACAAAACCGATTTGTCAGAAGCTTCTGGAAGGGTTACCGTCTGTAAGGACAAAGCACAAGATAACTGAGGGGCTTACTTCCACACAACACGGCACTGCACCATACAACATTACATACGCGTCTGGGGAATTCATGTTCTGTCTCGTTAAGAGGTTGAACCACACATGCAGAGAAATGAATACAGCAGCTAGATAACAGGGTTGCAATCATGGAAAACACCTGCAATCACTGATGAGGAAAGGGGAGACAGGTGGAGGTAGAGCAAGAGACGAACATGAAATGAGCCTATAACATCAGAGTAAAGCCCACAAAAATAAAGCTAAACAAAATGAGAATTAAGTCAAAGGAATATAAAAAATAAAACAGCACAAAATAAGGTACTCATTACACCATCAGATTTACCAATACCACTAATACCACTATGGCTCGTATACTCTCTCTGGCTCATGGGAGAACTTAAAATGGTAATTGGGATAGCAGTGAACATGAATGCACTTTTGACTGAAATGTTTGTTCATCTCTTCAATCCTTTCATGTAGGTATCTCTCTTGGGCTCTTGACACAAACCAAGAGGAAAGAGACAAGGGCAAAACAGTAGAAGTAGGAAGAGCCTACTTTGAAACAGAGAAAAAGCACTTTACAATTCTTGACGCCCCAGGCCATAAAAGCTTTGTCCCCAACATGATAGGAGGGGCATCCCAAGCAGACTTGGCAGTGTTGGTGAGTTACTCTAGAAACACCTCTTTCTGATGCAGATTCAGATTCTGGATAATAGCTCTGTTGTGAAGATACGCAGCTCTTTAAAGGTCCTCATTGACAGATGCTAAGAGTGCCGGAAATCTTTGAAAACAATGGCAAGATTCAGTTGAAAGAACAGAGTCAGATGATGACTCTAGTGTTCACTAAAGTACCGAATGGCAGATTTTTCAGAATAGTCCATAGAGGACAAGAGATAAATTCTTGGGACCGGCCCAGGTTTCAAAACAAAGTTATGAGCCAGACCCAAAGACTTTTATAAATAGTTATCATCTGTTTTCGGCCATCCTGCTATGATCGTATTAGTAATTCTAACCTGAGACAACCTTCGTGCATAGCCCAGCATCTATTCCTCTCTGTTTTGAATTACTACTGTACATCTAATTATTTATCTTCATCTGACAATCTTTGTAGTCGACTGAAGAATAATGGCTTTGAACAATCAATTGCTCTGCGATTAAAAGTTTATCCATGCCAGAGATGCTATACAACCGTACAGAAATGCTCTCCCAGCATGCCAACCAGTTCAGTTTTGAGTTTTGCTCAAAACTTGGCCTTAGAACCAGTTGGGTCTCATATTCCTTGCTGATAAGAGAGGGTCCTCACTGTGGAATGGAGCAGTGATATATAGCTTATCATGTGTGACCACTATTTTGTAATACACAGGGTTTCCACATTGTCTTAAAAAGTTAAACCTTTAAAAACCCAAATTTTAGGCCTGTAGGGTCTTTAATGTAACTAAATTTGTGCATTGCACGAGCTGGCACATTTGGTAGTTTAACAAAGATGCCTGCCATAGCAACCAAATACAGTAAATGTTGCCATTTCCAAAGGTTTTAAAATTCTAAAAAAAATCACATTATGTTAGTTTTCATGTAACAAATATATATATATATATTTTTATGTCCGAAAATGTACTTAAAATCACAAAGAAAATTGCTAGTTTACATGAAAAATGCACCATTGTCAGCCATAAAACAGTAACGTTTCACAATGGATTTGCTCATAAGATGTACCAAATTGTAAAAAGTTGCGAAATAAAGAAATGTATAGCGTGTTTTATATTTCATGTCATAAGGGCATATATAGGTCTGAGTAAGTTATTGTAAATTCCATAAAATGCTATTTACATTAATGGTTCACAATACAGTATAGCCTCTTGTATGAGACATGTTTATATGTTTAAAACTTTACAAATGGCCAGAACTTCTGTGTTTGCTGATACTTCTGAACTAGTGGGTAGCTGATCTAAAGTTCTTTTCAAGTGATAATAACTAATGATATTTTTGGAAACAAACGTTCATGTGTCACATTCATTCTGTTCCTTTATCGCTGGGACATTTTTAATCTTTATAAGAAGTTGGTGGAGAAAATGTAGTCATTTTGGTATTTTTTCCATCTGTTCACAATTTTTAAAGCTGCAGGTATTTTATTAGATAGCTTGTTTGCAATATTTTTTTAACAGTGATTTATGTTTGATATATTTTAGAGTTAACTTATGATATAGTTTGTTAGATAAACACAACTTTAAATTTGATTCTTAATGGTCTTAAAAAGGTCTTATAAAGTCTTAAAAAGGTCTTATAACCCTAACATTTGACAATGTGACACCTGCAGAATCCCTGAATACAACATCCACTCTGACCCTAAATCTAACCCTACACTAATCTTAAGCCCAACTGTAAATTTTTAGATTCCATCTCAGTCTCCATTTAGTGAACATGATGGAGATAAAATGTCATCTTGCGATCAAGTTTCACTAGTCTGCAGCAATTAGTACCTAGCTGTTCGTCAATTTTCCAAATTCAGATTTTGTAATTGAAAAGAACTGGTGAGAAAAAAAGGTAAGATTTATACCTGTTACACAAATACAAAAATCAAATTGTGCATTGTGGACAGAAACATTGAGTGTGTATAGCTACTTTGCCAGAGTCTCTTTAAAATGACTCTTAAACCCTGAAAGTGTGTCTTTCAATGCTGATAAACAAACTACACATTTACTATTAATGCAAATCCTTTTCCTCAGGTCATTTCTGCTAGGAAGGGAGAGTTTGAGACGGGTTTTGAAAAGGGAGGGCAAACAAGGGAGCATGCCATGCTGGCCAAAACCGCTGGAGTCAAACATTTGATCGTCCTCATCAACAAGATGGACGACCCTACTGTGGACTGGAGTCTCGAGAGGTGGATGAAATTCTGGCTTAGATTAGGTTTGTTTTTGTGCTCAGACTTACAGTTTTCTCTCACAGATATGAGGAGTGTAAAGAAAAGCTAGTGCCATTTCTGAAGAAAGTGGGCTTTAATCCAAAGAAAGACATTCACTTCATGCCCTGCTCCGGCATGACGGGAGCCAACCTTAAAGAACCTTCTGAGTTGTGCCCCTGGTACACGTAAGTATAATTAGCTAGTTCATGCTTATTAAGTTTGAGTTCATGTCCTCTCTAAAACTCCCAAATGTTTAGGGGATTGCCATTCATTCCACATCTGGACAGTCTGCCAAACTTCAGCAGATCAAGCGATGGACCCATTAGATTGCCCATTGTGGATAAATACAAGGTAATTGGAGGATGATGTGCTCGTGATATGAAATTTGATTAATGTCACCAATAATCTACGAAGTCTAGAATGTTTCATTGTTTTCTTATTCCACTACCGCTCATTCAAATTTCCTGTTAAATGGTCTGCTGGATTACCTAGGTATTTTTGAATGTACAGCTTAAATCCGTATAAATCTACAGCTATGTTCTTGTTGATGTCACCCATAGGTTTCTTATGGTATTGGTTTTTTAAAACTAGGCTAAGACTGTAGGCATTTTGCTTATGAGCACAACTGCATGTTGCACAACAGTAATTAAAAGTGCTTTACAGAGAGATGCGACAGTGTCAGCTGGAAATACATTCTCAGATGTTGACAGCTGGAAATACATTAAATATTTGAAGAGTCTAAATTCAAGAGTTTAAAAGTCAGCTACTATTATGTTTGCAATGAAAGCAGTGTTACTATGCAGTTGTTCCTGTTGTCACGGGCGGGAAGGAAAAAAACAGGGCAGAAAACTCACTGTTTAGCCCCGGAGGGTGGATTTGTTTTTATTAGGCAGCGTGTAAGCAAAAGTGAACGTGAAAAGGTGGTCCGCTGGCTGAGTGAAGATCATGACAGTCGGTGCTCTCAGTCTTTGTGCTCGGTGGAAATCCAGTGAGACGTGAGGTAAACTTGTCTTCAGCTGCTGTCTGAGAGAGAACAGAGAAACCATTAGTCAGTGTTTTTCTGGAGATCGTCCTCCTCTGAATCAGCTGGCACTCGGCTTATAAGGATGCCGGCTGATGAGACACAGCTGAGACTGATTCCAGCGTAATGAGCGTGAGATCTCGTTGGTTTCCAGGGCGACGCTGCAAATTGTGCGGGACGCTCGTCACACTGTACAAAAGCTTTTCAAACTGGTTTGAACACCTAATCAGATAAATTTACATAAAACACTATAACTATCAAATGACAAAACAGTTTAAAAAAGAATGCTGGTGAAGATTTTACACTTTTACATATACATTTAGTACATTTCAATTGAGGCACCCTCAGACACTATTCAAAAATGATTTCCAATCAGTTACATCTGATTTAAAATGTTTTATTATCACAAGTTGAGAAACTACGGGTACTTTCATACCTCTAGATTGTTTCATTTGGTCCGGACCGAGAGGAACAGCTAATACATAATTGCAATCGTCTGCAGATTTAGTCGTCATTCACGCCACACTCACTTTGGTCCGCACTAGTTGAAAATACAGCCATGTGACATCATCCGGGCCACTTATTGGTCACATACATGTTATGTTACATACATACATGTGACTGCTGTTCGATTGGTTAGAATGAATACGCACACGGAAGTAGACAACAGAGAACTGAATGCTAGAAGACACGCTCTGTTTGATTTTTGAACCTTGACATCTTTTACTATATCATTTGTGTTAATCGCTTATGATGCACGTCGTAAATGACGCTCGTATTACAAACTACTCCAAGTGTACGGTGGCTGTATTTATTCATAAAGCATATGTTTGTCGTCTTCATTTATGTTTAGCTCATAGTACATTTCGATCTTGTTCTCACCACAAACAAACCAGTCTAGAGTTTGTTTGGAACCGTACTAAGATCACCTCCTCGAACAGGTCTCAGACACTTTTTACTTTTTGGTTGTTGCTTTCTCACCTGCCCAAACAAACTCTAGTTCGAACGATTCAAACTACTCAAGTCAGGTGTGAAAGCCCCCTACAATTCTAACAAAGTACTGCAATACATTTTTGGGAACCATTTCATCACCCGTTTGTTCAGTTTACTTCAGTTTTTACAAGGGCTTAAAATTTAAAGGTAGAGTGCACGGTTGGGCAACCAAAACACAGTTGTTGCCAATCATCTGTAAGGGGTCTGTAGACATGTTTCTGCAGACATGTTATGAAATGAACAACTGCAAAGTGCATTTAGAATTTGATTTGTATTGGTTTCCTTTGTCTGTATGTTAAATCACATCTTTATTACTGTTCATCAGACTGTAAAATTCTGCAATACATCTTGTGTAGGACATGGGGACAGTGGTACTCGGAAAACTGGAGTCTGGAAGCATAGCAAAAGCCCAGCAGCTGATGATGATGCCAAACAGGGTAAGACTGAACATGACAGTAGTGTACTCGTGGCAAATAAAAGATTTTAAGTTTTTAAGTTGGAATGTCAATTTTTCACTGCGAGTTTGCTCTATACTTCTTCTCAGCACATGGTGGAGGTGTTGATCCTTCTCTCGGATGATGTGGAGACTGATTATGCCGGGCCTGGAGAAAACCTTAAGCTGAGGCTCAAAGGCATCGAGGAGGAAGAGATTCTGCCAGGCTTTATCCTATGCAACGCTGAGAACCTCTGCCACTCCGGACGCACATTTGATGCCCAGGTGAGCACTTCAGCTCAGAGTTTTTATTTTATCTTTTCAAACAAGGATCTAATGTATTTGAATGAATTTCGTTCACAGATTGTCATTATTGAACACAAATCCATTATATGCCCAGGGTACAACGCAGTGATTCACATCCATACCTGCATTGAAGAAGTGCAGATAACTGTGAGATAATACAGATTTTCAAACCGCTGTACTAAGACATTCAGAGTTTGTCAACAATGTCTAATAGTATTTTGGCTTTCGCATTAGGCGCTCATCTGCCTGGTGGACAAGAAGACTGGAGAAAAAAGCAAAATTCGTCCGCGGTTTGTCAAGCAAGACCAAGTGTGCATCGCCCGTCTTCGAGCTGCTGGAACCATCTGCTTAGAAACTTTCAAAGACTTCCCTCAGATGGGACGCTTCACCTTGAGAGATGAAGGTGAGAGATATAAGCAGAAATCAAGCTTTTGATTCTCTTTTTGCATGTATCAAACTTATTTAAAACTGCTCTGGATTTTACTTCCAACTTTCCAAAGTTTGCAACACGAAAAGGAGACCTTAATTATGCGGCTCTCTAGGAACTCAGGATGCCACAATAAATGAATAAATAAAATCTCAAGATATAAAAGCATGAAATATTTCATGAATTTAGAAAATATATGAGTTTTTCTCTGTTTGGAAATCAGTGAAATTAAATATTACTATCTACAGTATATCAATTTTGATATTTAAATTATTTATGGACCTGTCTATAATACTTTGACACAACAGCTCAACATACATTGGATGCTTATTAAATTACATTTAATAGTAAATAACATATATGTAATGCCACCCCTGGACCTGGCCAGGTAGCTATTTACTAAGACTTGTAAAGAAAGACAGTTCTTTGGATCAGTCATTTGAATCCCTAGTATAGTCATAAAAAGAGCTCCCTCCCAACTGTCCCGGCAGAAGTTTGTAAGCTTTTTTAAGTTTTAATGCCATCGTCTTCCAAAAATCTTCTTGTTGGCATTGCACCCGTTATTCATATGAATTGTTTTATAATCCATATGCAACTAACATTTTTATTTTGTTTGTCAAGTTTTAGCATTCAACAATACAGTATATTGATTAATCTACTCATGTTAATGATTTACGGTACATAAACTCACCTTTGGTGTCCCACAGGGCTCTGTGCGAGGCCCACTCTTTTTCTCTTTGGTAATATTCTATGCAACTTAGGTTTTAACTTTCATTTTATGCAGATATAGCATTTAATTGAACAGTGCTATATATTTATGCCATATATCCACTAAATAGTGCTGAACTCAAATCCTCCAGTATTCCTCTAGGCCTAAACAACTACCTCTCGGAGCTGAATTCTTGGTTCTACTTATTGGTTTTGCCATGAAAATTAATACAATGGAAATGGTTTAAAAGGCACATGAAATCTAATATTTGCTTTTGTTGAATGCCTCAACCTCCTTCTCCAACCTTCCCCATCCTTCAGCTGGCTAAATAAAATTTAGAAATTTTAGAATAATAGAAATTGTTTCAATAAATGAAACCGTAACACAGGGAAGCTTTTGTCACCTCGCAAATTGATTCTTGCAATTCTCTTTTTTTAATTCCTGTTCCTCAAAAAAAAATAAAAAAACATCCTTAATTTTAATTCAATTTTTATTGTATGTGCATTGGTGCAAGTAAATAAATTGTTGATGTTTTTTCTAGGTAAGACAATAGCAGTTGGCAAGGTGCTGAAATTAGTTCCAGAGAAGGACTAACTGCTTCTAGAAGGACTTCCCCAGTGCACTTTGGGATAGAAGAGGATGCGGTACCATGTGCCTGCAGACTTTCTCAGAGGCGCTCCATCCTCCCTCCATAGATCAGTCTCAGACATTATTTTATCATATTTGGAAGAAGATTAATTTTGCAAGACAAGCTCAGTGTGACAGCTTTCTCATATTGAGATCTCAGCTATGCCACTCGTGTAGCTCACCATTAAAGTTAAAATATATTCACTGGTACATGTTCAATCTTAAAGCGGATGCAATTTTATTTTTAGGTATTGGCTTTGCCATTTTATTTTTAGATATGAATGTTTGCTGTTAACTGTGAGCCCCTTCCATTAAACAACAAACACTGAAAGCATCAGGAATGCAGGGTCTATATAAGTCCATAACAGCTTTTTAGAGAACCAAGGCTTGCCATGTATCTTGCCATTTTGGCAAGTCCTGGAATTCACATTTAGGTCCTCTAAATGATTCGGGACATGTGTAGAGTTCTAACCAATGTAAAGATGAACAGATGAGTTTGTTTCCCTTGTGGTTGATAAACTTGTCACATCAGCTCGTTTAATTGGTGTACAGTTATGTGGGGATGTTGACATCAGACTTCCAAAAATAAAATTCTGAAATTACTTCATTTGATTTCTTTAAAGATATGGAACTGCTGTGTAGTCGTTTGTGTCAGTGAATTGTCTTGGCAATGTATGCCAATGGTCATCAGCTTTGAAAGCTCCAAAGTGGGCACCACTTATGGAGAGATCAAAGCAACTCTTCTATTCAAGGTGTTTCTTGAACATAGTTGATGTATTATTGATGAAAGTATATAAAATCCATATTTCTTGTTTAAATAATACTTTCCCCTTAACTTTATAAATTCAATCATTTTACGCCTAGGGGCTTTGTATGAACTTGCAAGAACATGCAACATATAAATTAACATTATACTATTTTATTTAAAGTTAACCTGTCATAAAAACAACATAGTAATAACCTTAAAACAACATAATAACCTAACCTAATACTACCTAAAAGTTTTAACGCCTTTAATCAAACTAACATAAACAGTTATCGATTAGTTTTCCATACAATAAAACTTGTGAATAAAACTTATTTTTTCAAATTAAAAGTCTCATGACGTCTTCCGGAGTTATTAAGTGCGTACTGCGCACGCGTTCTCTTCGTCTTACACGTGTAGCATGGAGTCCCCACGAGTTGAGCAGAAGGTTGATCGGGCTCAGGTAAGATTGTGCTGCAGAATTAGTAGAATTCCCCACATTCTTTAGGGTGTAACTAGTGTTAGTACCACATCTTCCACGAGTGTGCGCTTTCTTTTAGAATGCTTTTAAACAATCATTATTGCTAATCGTGCTAGCGCAGCGAGCAGCGTCTGTTGACTCCCAGTGTTAATAGTAACATAATTGTTTGCGTTAATGTGTTGCTTGAAATTCTGTAAAATAATGTTTTATGTTTTTTTATCTGAAAAAAATTAAAAGAGTTCTGTATGAAGTTTGGATAATAATTTCTGTTACAGGTGAAGAAGGCCGCACAGGCGTTACAAGCCTACCTAAAGAGCATCTCAACATCTCAAAAACTTTTCCAGAGTGATTGCCAGCCTATTTCTTTACTATTTACGCTGTGGAAGATCCCGAATAAGCAGCAGACCATTCGTATGTAAGTGTTTATTGTTTTAACTTCGTTCTGAAGATATGAATTGGTGTTTTGTTCTTACCAGCTTTGTTTTATCCCATAGTTCTTTACCCCATGGTTTGAGGACAAACTCCGGAGAAGTCTGTCTCTTCACTAAGGATGAACCCAACATGGACGCAGATCAGACAACGAGATTCTACAAGAAGTTACTCACAGAGAGAGGGGTGAAACACAACATAGAGGTAATTAAATTTTAGTTACGAACTCAACCTGCACTTCAGCAAACCCTGTCTTTCTGTTTAAGTGGTGGACATGGGTATCAAACTGTGCTAAAGTATTTCAGAGTGTAACCAGACGAGTCTCTACCTCTCTTGGAGCTCGTCTCTACGAACTTTGAGACAGCCAACACATATATTTTACTGGCAAAGTGAATGAACTGTGTTTTATAGAATGAACTGGTAATGTGATGAATGGGTTTTGCCAAACTAAAATGTAATTTTATTGAGGTGTTAAATGCTATTCCTTCAGTATTCTATACATAATTGCATCTAATCCAGCTTTCTCGTGTTAGGTGATTCCCCTCAAATCACTGAAGACTGAGTATAAGCCGTTTGAAGCAAAGAGGAGGCTGCTTGGAAATTTTGATTTGTTCCTATCAGATGCACGGATTCACCGCATACTGCCTTCCCAGATCGGAAAACACTTCTACGAAAGGAAAAAGTATGTGGGTTTTATCTTAAAGAAAAAAGTTTTACTAATGATTTTCATTAGAGTTGGTAGTTCTCTGTGGCTCTAATTTTTTTAAACGATTAAAAAAGGGAATTCTCAAAACTCATTTTCTTGGAATTGTAGGGTTTTGTTTTTAAGTTTTTTGAATGGCTATGTTTTTTAAATTACATGTGTTCTCTTATCCCAGTTCTCCTCAATCTTCTGCTTTTTTAAATCTTAGAATCCCCTGGCCCCTGCTAATTGATCTAATCGAATTAAAAATAAATTGTAACATATATTATATATATTATTTCAACACTCAAGTTACAACTCAAAACAGATATAAACAATCAAAAAGTGTATCTTTTTTTAAATTAACTAAAAGGTTTTTAATCTCTGTGATTACATTATGGTTGCATGTGGGATGTTTAATTGCAAATGTTTTATTCACTTTGGTAAACCTATTTTAAAAGGTGTGTTCAGAATGGTTGTCAAGTCGAATTTTTGCCATAAATGGTATTTGTTATTACTTGACCATACGCTATGAAGTGGTTTCCATGATTTAAGTAGTCATTTTGACTATTTTTAGTTTAATAAATATTTTAAATTTGTCGTAGTGCATATTGTAACAAAATGGCCACTGAGCCACAATGTCACGGGGGACAAAAGGGAACAGAGAGGGCAACAAAAGGGGCTTTACAGCTCGTCTTTGTTTGTTGATGTGATAGAGAAAGACCTTCAATACTTTCTCATTTAGCTCAGTATGCAAAGTTTATTTATTTATTTTTTTCATGAAACAGTTTCTGGAGAACAACTTTGATAAATACAAGCAGCTTCAGCTTTACTAAAATAAAATCTAAGACTGCTCAAATCTAAGTGTGGCACTGACTTGAAATCTGTTTTCCCTCAGGAACCCTCTTTCAGTGGATCTGGAGAGCAAACATCTGGCTAGAGATTTGGAGAAAATCATTCAGGGAACAACGCTTAGTATTTCTAACAAAGGCTCATGTTGGTATGAAGAATCTTATTGTGGTTTGCAGAAACCTGGTTCTGTTCATGACTGCTGGATTTTTTTACCTTTGCAGCATGTCACATGTATCACATTCCGGAATGACCACAGAAGAGATTGTTGATAATGTGATCGCAGTGGTTTCTGCTGTGATGGCAAAGTTAGCGTCGGTAAGTCAAGCAGCTATGTACTTATTTTTAGTTTACCAACGGCAAGTTTTTGTGAGTGAGAACTGGACACAACAGAACGCCTGCAACAATGACAAATGTTATTTATTTTGTTTAATTTTGCAGCATTCTTCACATTTGCGAATGCATAGTCAATTTCAAATTGGCTTGCAATGTGTGTCGGAATCACACAGCCTTAGGTCTTACCCACAATGCCATGCAAAGGATCACTATGTCCACAGTGATTGAGAATGCTCATGCATTAAACTGGGGGCATTAGTTTTCTGATTAAGATATCATTGTATAGTGGTTGTCCACACTAGTACTCCAAATTTCTGTTAAACCACGTGGAGATTTGAATCTGTATTTACCAATAATACAGATTATTTATATTATGGGCCTCTGTTGTCAACATGGCTCTTAGATGGAGGAACACGTGTTTAAAATGTGAAAGTGTTATGTCTATCGAGTGTTTAATACTACAGAGTGACTCTGAGAGGCTGAAACCTATTTCTTCCAACTGAACCTTTAGCTTAGAACTGTGACGTCACAATATACTACACCCCTCCTACCACCGATGTGTCATCCATTTTAAAACTACTGGTATTCTGTGGCATGTCCACAGTGTTGTAAGCCTCAGCACTTTATCCTCAGCTCCCGAGTTTGAGTTCTCAATTCACCGCATCGTGACTGGTTCATACTGATAATGCAGCATTGTGTTATTACTCACTTTCAATGCACTTTTACATAGCATATGAGTATTAACCAGAGTTCGGTAGAATACCCAAAATCTGTGAAACAGTAAAAGTACTTATGGAAATATTTACTCAAGTAAGAGTAAATCTGATGGGAAAACTTTTCAAGAATCTAGTTACTTTTGATCTGATTAATATTAAGAGAAAACCTTGCACTTCAAACTACTTGGAAAGCTTCCACACACCTTTCCTCGAAAGTCTCTTTTTGGTTGCCTCTCTGTGCTGTGATTGGCACGTTAACATCACATTAACTGTAATTTGCAATATAACCTTTATATAAGAACACCTGTATGAACAGTATGATTAAAAAAAAAACGATATGAAAACATGCGAGAAAGAACATGTGTTATTTGTAAAGTTCACAAGATATTTGTAATTGCTTGCACAAGTGCACACATGAGGAAAAACATTTGGACAGTGTATAAAATATGGTACTATAAGGTCAAAGTGCCCATGGGTAATAAATTAGTCTGGGGCATTTGACCTTGCTTAGTTTTCAAATCTTTCTCACAAGTGCTCTTAGATTTTTGTTTAAAATCATACAGTGTGCCGTCTAGAGTGAACTTAGCAACGACTGGATGCTGCTCCAGACCTGCAGTCTGAAGGGACCTGGCTTTATTTCTGCTTCTTCAGGAATACAGCTCCTTGTTTTGTTCTCATGCGTCTCCTATGGCTGCCATTCCTGGCTGAAGACACGTGAACAAACTAGCCAACCACTGCATTTGATGCACTGCTTGAAAAAGAAGCGTCTCAATGCATTTTTTTTTCGGGTGGTGTGTATAGTTACATTAGCGCTGTGTAATTAAGACTAAAGATTTACTGCTTGCATCCTTAAAAAACACATACGTGTGTAAAGTCGAATAATTTACTCAAGTAAATGTAACAAATTAAATTTAATTCGATACTACACACCACTGGTAATAACAATAGTGTAATATTTGTCGTTTGGATGTGATGCTCAGTATCCAATGAGATCAAACTACCAATCATCGCAGGTTGCGTCATGTAAAGGAGTTTTGTTCTAACGATTCATTACTGAGTCGCTTCAAAAATGCAGCTAGTGTTTTTTTGTCCTTGGATGTTTTTCAACCTGTTGGAGACCTCAAAAACTGATATGGGCTCTTTAAATCTGAGGCAGCCTATGACATAGAAACTTTTTGTTTTACCTTTTGTTTCAATCTCAGGGAGAAAATAATATAAAGATCATCCATCTGAAGAGTCAGAACTCTGCTGCATTGCCAATCTACACCTCTGATCTTAGTCATCTCGTGGTGCTGGATGATGCCCAGAAGAAAGCTAAATTAGCAAGGGTAATGTCACTTTATTTCCACAGAACAGGCCAAAATTATAATTCCTTATGAGAAGTCTTCATTGCCAAGCTTTTTTGTTGTAGAAAGTGAAAAAGGTGAAAAAGTCACCAGTACTTAAAGAAGTGAAAGAAGATGATGAGGAAGTACCACAGCTTGTGCCAATTGAGATGCCAGCCAATAAGAAACAAGAAGAGGTCAGTGACTCTTCTATTTCGTTATCTCTGGACATTCGGAAATATTTTCAGCTCTTGATTGTTTTATATATTTATTAAATGCATAAATAGTCATTCTTATTCTAGATTTTGGTGAAAATACATAATATGCCAAGCTTTTATATGGATTTAATGTTCTTTGAACAGTTTGCCTTGCAGATCTTATTTCTTACTTTTTTTACATTAAGTCTTATCCATATTTTCTCACAGGGTTCAAAGAACAAAATGAAAACAGTTCCCCGGCCGGCTGCTGGCAAAAAACGCAAGAAAACAATGAAAGTAAACAGAAAGAAAACATCTAAAAGAAAGAAAGTGATAGTAAAAGAAGTGTTTGTTTGAATTGCGTTTGTTATTTAACTTTTTTGTATTCATGTACAAGTTTCATGTGAAGATCTTGTCCTAGAGAAGTCAACGTTGCATTAAAGACTGTTGATTGAATATCCACCTGCTGCGTTTTCATTACAGTGCTGTGTATAAAAACCGGTTGCATTACAGGTGTTGAGCTGGATGTATGTTGGTGCAGCTGCTCTTCTGTTTGTGCTCCTCCTCCTGCTCAGTGTCATGTTGAATGAGTTTCAGAGTTCTTTTTCTTTTCCAATGTTCCATGGTAGTGGATTTTAATCATTTTTTTCTGAGACAATTTTTTATTGTTTTTTTTTTTATGGTTAATGTTGGAGCAGAACCCCAAGGCTGATTATAGCATAGACCAACTTCCTACTAATTGAAAAGGCAAGTAGAACAATACCTTTTAAAATGAGTGATGTAAACATTAATTTTAGCTCTTGTTAACTGATTTTAAAGATAATCGGTTTAGCTCTTGCTTGAATTTGTTTAGGCGCATGTGCAGTCATTAACCAACGTTATGAGTCCAGTGGTTCAGTGTGATGTAGAGGACGATGTTTCAGCATCGGCTCAGGACCCCTCATCCAAAGACTCCAGCTGCTGGTCTTACTACAACAAGCCCATCTTTATACTGGTCACCGCTGGGCTATCATTAGCTGCTGGTCTTCTGGTAATCCTCAGTTCTATTGGTTTTGTGAATGCTAAACTTGTGCCGATCAGTGATGAGCTGGGGCCATTGTTCTCAGCCATTGGGATGATGTTTGCTGTGCTAGGTGTGGTCTGGATGTTGATCATCAAAGAAAAGGTCAGGCATAAAAGGCAAGTGATCTGAATATTAACCAATCCAAAGTTCCGTACGATAACGCAACTTGAATGAAAACCATAGCCACCAACTGGAGCTTACACATCTGTCCGAATGAGCGGTGTGTATGAAAAATTTTGCGCTAGTATATTGGGTCCGGTTTTCACAAGGAGAACGACCAATCAAAGCTTGGTCTTTTGATAACTCGATTAGGATGTAAAAGAGTCACTGGATGGTGCTCATGTACAGCTAGCGTGCCTCTAAACCTCTCTTGACAATTTTGTCAAACCGCTCTTTGTGGAGAAAAGATTTTATGGCACGCAGTTTCTTGTATGAAGTCACAATGAAAGTTTGGGATGAGCACCACCAAGTAGCTCCCTCACGTCCTACTCGTGTCAATAGCACCGGCTTTCATTTTTCCTTGGCAAAACTCGTTCGGTCAGATGTGTGATGTCCTGTTAGCGCCCATGGTTATTGTGATTGGGGTGTGTTCACACATGAAACTTCCGGGCGAACATATGCATCAGTGTGTTTTGCCTTTTAGTGTGTTATTTTGCACAAATACTCAATATAATCTAGTACAGCAAGCTTAAGTGACGATGGCTCTGGAACTCACTTATGATAACCAGTGATCTTAAAACAGATATAACAAAATATGTTGTACTGGATGCTTTTTAATTTTACACATATTTGACTTTGCAATCTTGTTCATTTCTAATATGCCATTAGAAAATAAATTGTTTTACTATAGTTAAAAGCTGTGACAAATATGTAGGCAAATTGAGTTTAATTATGGCCTAGGTTTTTTGCAAACCCACTCTCTCTTAACACGATGAAGTGGTAAAGGTCATAACAATCAAGGTTATTAAACTAATATATAGCTATTAGAATATAATAGGATTTCAGAGTTGCTCTAAAGTGGATTAGAATACTGTCTGTGTTCTACTTGAAATGAACTTTAATTTATGTTAAATGTTTTTAATTCAATTGACCCCTAATGGAGAATGAAGTTACATATTGTACATTTAAAATTCCATGCACAATGGTGTTCCATCCAACAATTTGAATGAAGCAATTATATTGCTGGCTATTGTTCAAAATGTAATTTTTTTTTTTGTTTTCTGTTTGAATTTACTTTCAAATAATGTTACAAACATTTGGTATGTTATACATTCTGTATTGGGATTGTGTGTTCCTTTTGTGGAATAAGTAACCTTCCCTCCTCATGTCTCCAGTTCTCTGCTTGACCATTTGTTACCATATTAAAAAAAGACTGTCCTTCAATACATATCTTGCACACAATGTATAATAACACATTGGGTAGAGGGAAAAACTGGATGATTAGTTGGGAAATGTAGACCTGAATTACACTAAATTAGCTTTTAGTAATGGATTTCTCATAATCTTACTGTAGTAGAGATTTTCTCTTTTGTGTTGGGTTCTACAGCATCATACATTTAAAAAGCATACACGTTAAAAGGCCCAAGGGTCAAATATTATTTGAAAACTTTATTTCCTCGGATTTTCATTTGTTTTTGGTAGCGTTGCACATTAAAAACTAGTTAAACATTCAACACCAACCGTTTACAATCTAGACCAAGTTATATACAGACCAAGTTGAGTTTCTACAGTTCATTGCTTTGTTGCATGTGCATTGAATAGTCCTTTATCTCCAGCTTTGTAATCCTGATAAGGTTTCCTGATAAAAGCAGTCAAACCTCAAGGTTTGTTCACTTTAATGTACTTTGATTCATCTGTACAGCTGTGCGTCATGTTTCACACATTGTGTACTTTGAGAGCTTTCCCCTTCTCATGATGCTGCTCAACGGGCAATCTGTCATCTAGTCCAGTAGTTTTATAATTAAAAGGACACTATTGGAGAATTTCAGGAATGGAGAAGGATCATCCTGGAGTTGGGCGGTGTAAATGTGCATTCTGGTTTGCGGTTGTTCATGACATTTTAGGACTTTTTATCCTCCTAGTTGGAGTTTTTTGGAACATCTTCTTTCATGACTTTCTAATCTATGCTGGCGCTGTGATAATTTTCCTGAGCTTGATCTGGTGGGTGTTTTGGTACACGGGAAACATTGAAGTTCCCCCTGAAGAACTGGAGGACGACATTGCTCAGTACAAGCAAAGTTCTAGAGGAATCTCAGGGGTCATGCGGAAGGTTTCCAGCAGTCTTTCCAATGGCTTGAGGAATTCCTTCAGGAGAAATGGAAGAATCAACATTTCGCTGAAAGCAGATCAACCTGTCACCATTGCCATGAGCCCTTATCTCAGTTCACAACAACCTGGAACTAGCAGCCAACTCAACAGAGAGCCTCTAGCCATTTAACATAGGTAACTAAAGCAAATAATTAAAATATAGCAAAGAGAGATTTTATTTAAAGTTATTCTTAAACATATATTAGCACTTAACATGTGGCTTTGTTAAACATTACTAGTGTCCTGGATGCCTGTCGGTTGAAGGGAGAGTCAAATAAAGCTTATCTTCTGCAAACTTTGGTCAACATTGAATGACACTAGTCTCTGATTTTGACATTTTCTTCCACAGTTCTTTGCATGGAGGCCTTCTACAATGTGTCTGTCTTCAAAAGTCTACAAGAAAGACCAGCGCTCCACGTCATATATATACTTCAATTTATTTGAAAATGCTAAATCAGTTTGAAAATATCTATTGCCAAATGCTATTTGCAACTTTTATTTCAGAATTAAAAGCAGAGAATGATTGTACATCTATAAATTTTGACATTTAACTTTTTTTTATTTCAATGTTATCCAAGGGATGATCATTAAGTTGAAAATGTAACTATACAACATTTATTGTTAATCTTTTCTGCTTTGTATTTTTCTTTACTGTTCTGGGATTATTCTCTTTCGGCCAACCTGTCTATACCATATAGTTTACTGAATGCATACATATGCGTTTTAAAAATAAAAGTTATTTAAGCTAAAACAAAAGCGTCTTTATCACGAAAATAACTAACCTGAATGTTAGGGACCTTTATAGCTGGAGTGATTAATAGTACTGCTGAAGACAAATAATTTAGGATTATTGGGTCTAATTTGGGGAGAGGTTAGAGGAAACTTTACATGCAAGTGAAGTGAGACATTTCAAGTGTAAGACAAATGTTGGTAATTCAATAGAATGCTAGACATTTAATTGGTAATGGCCAGGAGATCAAGCATTACATTGATGAAATTATTAACAGACCTTATATCCAGGAAACCTGGATAAAAGCCCATTTTGAATTTACTGTTCACAGTTCCACAGTGGTTAAGAAAGGTAGAAAGATAGATGGGCTGATTGTTGTGCCACACTAATCAAATATAGTGTTCAACATAGAATGAATCAGTAAAAAGGGAGTAAATAGTAATTCATCCTGGTGAAAGTATGGGAAGAAGGGCATACTAACCATCAACTATTATAGTCCATGCAAAAGAATCGAATTAAATAATCTGCTAGAAATACAAACAAATGGTAATATGGTGTGGAGATTTTAATGGAAAGGATCTTACACAGGTGCAAATGGGGGAGTCAAAGAAGACCTGATGGACGAGAGAGATTTGGTCTGTTAAAATAATGGAAATAGTACCAGAATTAATACAAACGCAGGAGTAGAATCACCTTTAGATTTAACACTTGTATTAAGTAGTTTAAAGGGCATAAGTAGGTGGGAATTAAAGTTCATTCAATGAACAAATTTGTGCTTATGTGGACAAAATCAACGTCAACAACTCAGTTTCACACTCCAGAGTAAAAGGGGCGGCAATTCATATCAAAGCTGAATGCCAACGGCTGAAAAAAGGAGAAGAAGAAATAAAGCGGGTCCGTTTGACTCACGTGATCCTGTTATTGTCACGTGATAGGTAGTGTTGTCATGTGACAGGCGCAAACGCCGTACTGTGGCGTTAGCCCACACTTTGTAGCGAAACGAAACGAGTTTGAAATCTCATTAATAGAATTTCTCTCACGTTGAACAGTAGAAACCCCGGACATGGTGTAAAACAAGGTTCTTATACTTGTGGTAACTTAACAGTAAACGCATTTAATGGTGTCAGGGTTGTTTTTGGCTAGGCCTTGGGGTACTTTAACGTACTGGGAGGTTGAACTGCTCTGCAAATTAAACTAGGACTGCGAGCTAAAACATAAACAGTTTAAGACTTTCTTGGGATTAAACGAAAACTTTTGGTGACGGACACAGCTGGGATTCATGTCGCTTTCAGAATGAACGGTGAGTTTAGTGAGGAGATGCGACGCTTTTATATCTGCTTTAAAAATATAAATATATATATACATACATATATAAACGATTGCTTAATGTTTTTTGGGTGTCAACAACTAAACACTCTTGAGGAATATATGACATATTTATAAAATATACTGCAATTACTTTCCTTTTGTTTGGAAGAATAATATATACTATCGTTGTATATGTGTGCTGTTTCTTTGTTGATGCTGTTGGGAATGGAGAAATTATAGTTGATTACATTCCTTTTAAAATAATGCAACTGTCATTGTTTCAACAAGCTGCTTTATGATAACATTTGTTTCAGACCGGAAGTCATTAACTTGATTCTCCATGAAATTTTATTTTATATAGACTGATTTTAGTCCCCTTTATAGAACTACTTTTAGTCTCACTTTGAAATACCACAAATAAAAGCATCTCTGGATAATCAGATGTACACTCATAACATTTCTAAGGAATAACACATAAGAAGTGAAAGAGAAATTCTTGTATAACTTTACACTGAATTTAAGTCAATGCTTTACCAGAAAATTAATCAGTGTTGCTCATAGATAGCTGTGTTGTTTATAACTGTGTTCATGCTGTAAGCAGTGGCAAATCCATCCGGTGAAATCACAGGGCTTTTATCTCGCAGGCTCACAGCAAAATGAGCTGAAAAGACAAAACCTGTTGGAAAGACTTCTCGATGCTGTTAAACAGGTAAAATGGCATTATTATCCTTCATTGTGTGTGAGCTATTAGATTTTTCTCCTACGCTGACGCAAGCTACTCACTTCCTCATTGATGATGCTTTCTTTAGCAAGGTAGTACTGTACTCTTATTGATTTTCATCATCTCTGAACATTTGAATAGAATTGTCGAGAACATGAAGAATTGTGGAGAATTGAGGAGAACAGAACTTGTTCTGCTATTTTTCATCTTGCAGTAACACCCTCATAGCTAAAATAGATCTCATGTCATTAAGCTATTTGTATTAGAATGAAGGTGTACATTTAAAGGGGGGGGGGGGTTCAAACCTCAGGTTAGTTGATATTAGCTAAACATTAAAAATGCACCTTGCTGTTTTATCTCCTCAGTGCCAAATTCGCTTTGGTGGAAGGAAGGAGATTGCTTCAGATTCTGACAGCAGGTGAATTTTTTCATCACTATTAACAGGTTTGAGAGAAGCCAGTAAAATGACAACAAATTAAGAAAAGACTTTTGCCGTGTTGACAGCAATTGCACTGCAAATCTTTTCAAAACAAAGAATATAGATCTGTGCTCTGGATTTCTGGGTCACCTTAAAGGGGTCATGAACTTTAAAGTTTGCTAAGTTACAGTTTTAGAACCTTTGCAGCACAGCCAGTATTTACACAATAAACACACAGCTCTGACTTCACTCCTGCTAACCATTTTTAGTCACATGTGACAAAAAAATGATAAACTCAGCTAGATACACAAGGCTCAGAACTCTGTCTCTTAAGATGGCCACCAAGATTAAAAAGGAGATGGTCTCTTTCAGGGTGTACAGCTAAACATATGTTCTACCCACAATCTGAGACTATTCTGTAAGCGTAAAGTTTGAGTGGGTAGTAGCCGTGTGAGAAGCCTGACCCATCTTGGAAACTGATCAACAATAAAAAAAAAACCCATTATATACATGTCTTTATATATTTTTAAATAGTTTTTAGGTTGTGATTATTTAAGAAAACATATCAGTTTTCTTACACTGCAGTGTATTATATTCTCTTGGGGATCTGAATTTGACACAATCATAGCAGATCAAGTTTATGTGTAGCTACTGTTTCCAACAAATACTTCAATGATGTTTTCTTCTCAAAGGGTCATTTGCCTGTGCGCTCAGTTTGAAGCTGTTCTTCTACACGGATTGAGGAAAAGCAGAGGTTTAGCCCTAACAGCAGCTGCCATTAAGCATGCAGCTGGTTTCAGCAGTAAAACTGAAACAGGTATCGTTTCTTCTTCCATTTGATGAAAAGACACCCATACTGCATCTTTCAGTCAGGATTTTGGCCAGCCATTCAATTAAAAACATTGCCTTTTAAAGGTCCACAAATGGCACATTGTAGATCTGATGGGACAGTATGTAGACAGCAAGAGAAGTGGGTAGAGAGAAGGGAAGGTTGGGAAAGGACGACGTGTTCAGGATTCATGCTTGATGATGGTTTAATATCAAATACACCATCCACTACACAAATGTAATGGCCCCAGTGTTCACTGACCTCGTCACCAGAAAACCCTTAAATATGATTATTATAAATTGTGGTCCTTTATAAAAAAAAATACATTTTTGGTTTGACCCTCATGACCTGTCCACCAACACTGCTACTCATGCTCACAGTCAGATATTTAGGTAAAATTTGAAGAGATATTGTGATTGGCTCTCTGTAGAATAGAATAGAATGCCTTTTATTGGCACTATACACATATACAATTTGCATTATAATATGTACAATGAGATTAAGAGCATCTCGCAATACAGTGCAACACATAGTTAGACCAAAATGCTATAAAGTGACCAGTACAAATAGAATATAAGGAGTAATAGTGCAAAAAAGAGGGGGGGGGGTAGATGAGGTAGCAGTTCTGTTTAAGTATAGTATTATATTGGAATTGCACAGCAATCATAGTTTTTATCGCCTGTAAGGTTATTGTCCGTTATCGTCCGGTGCTTAGGGTCCGATGAAGTAACCCATACTAAGGCTCCCGGATTTCTGGGGTGGGGAAGCAAAAGCAACTTACAAGAGAGTTTGCCACATCAACCATTATATTGTTTTTAAAGTGGAATTTGAGTAATAAAAACAACTTTTGTGGTTGAAAAACAAGATAGTGGATTGTGATAGTTTGTTGGTACCCTCGAGACGTCTAGCCCGAGAGATTTTGCCAGCATATGTGGTGTACTCACCAGCCCAGAGAGGAAACAGATGCTTAGAATATCTCAGTGAGGAAGTCCAGGTGTTGTTACTGTTTCTGAAACCAGATGGTTGTGGAACAAACTTCTATAAAGGGGTGAAAAAGGAGAAACACATTTTATGAGGTTAATATGTGCGACAACTTCAGTTTTGAGCTGGTATTGCGTTTTGGAAGTTTTTGTTGAGGTGAACGTTTCCTAACCAGTTTTAAATGAGCAGGAATTGCAAACCAGGCTCAGTGTCTTCTATAACCAGCCTTGTCTTGTGTTGCAGAGCTGACATTCTGGTTTTACGTGAAAGACCATTTAAACCGGCACGAGCTGCAACGCTTCTACTCTCTGAGGAAGATCACGTCTGAGCAGGGCAGAGGCCGTGCATGGCTGCGATGTGCCCTCAATGAACACTCTCTAGAGCGATACCTCCATATGCTGCTGGGAGACCATGCCCGCCTTAGGTACGGTAGAAATTACCAGTATGCATAAGTCTCGTTGAAAATGTATTATTGTCAGTTTGTTTTCCCCCTCAAAACTAGTGCCTTCTATGAAGACTGGGCATTTATCCTGGATGAGGAGAAAGCAAGTATGCTGCCCACCATGGCTGCAGGTGATCACAATGTCATGTGAATTGTGGTGGGTGTCTTCACCTGAGCTTGAATAAATAAATACTGTACATGTCACCAGGGCTCAATTCCATTCTGTTTGCCATCAACATTGATAATGTGGAACTAAATGGTCATGCCCGCTCGGGGTCATCTGTGTCCCACCTGCTGAAGGAGTCCACACAGGGGATGAGTAGTTTGTGGAAGGAGTCTACTCAAGGTGTCAGCACGCTGCTAAGGGAAATTGGCACTGCAACTGCAGTGGTTCCTGGATTCATTCCTCGCTCGGATGCTCCATCAGACCCCTTGCCTGTCTTGCCCCGCAGCACCTCTGCAGGTTTTGTTCTAAACGATCACAAAATCAGTAGCATAATTTACCGTATAGGATTTCAACAAAGTTTGCCCACATTTCATTCAATTTTGAAGCACATTAAATTAAAATGCGGTGCTACAATTCAAGCTCTTTAAAGTTTTCGACTTTCCATTGTAATTTAATTTTAGTTTTTTTATTCGTCAGGTGCAAGATCAGCAAGTATTGTGCTTACATTTTGAAACGTCTATTCGGATAGTTTCCATGGAAGTCTTAAGACAAATACAGATACAGCCATGATGGGGGTGACCCTGTCTTTCTCCAGCCATCCGGTTACATTGCCTTCATGTCACTTTCTTTTCTCATCCTCTTTAAGTCCTTGAAAATACCGGTCAATGTGTTTAAATATTTCTAAAAGAATAATGGCATTCTAATACATTATGTGATGGCAAGCACTTACACTGCTTGCATGATTGATTTGGTTTTAGATTATTTTTGAAAACCAGATGCAAATAAAATCCTAGCTAGGGCCATGCTACTTTTTAGCGACATCTGATGACATAATATCTAAAGTACCAGTCACTGGCTGACGGCACATCATTCTAGACGCCACCCACTTTAACAAAGGGGTCCTGTTTCCTGCAAGTGGCACCTTTGGGGGTGTAATATGCTATCACTTTATTTGTTAGCCAGTGTTGTGTACATACACTATTCAAACAATTCTCCAAAGATTTTTTAAAATTGTAGATATCTGATATCTTTTTTTAGCTTTTTTAATACATTACAATTAGCTTTAATACACTAATTTTTGTGACCATGCATGATGTATATCATATCAAACCGCTGCTTTTTTTGTTTACAAATATTTTATCATACAAAATATGTCCACAACAAACCTGAAATCGCACGAAACATACAATTCTGATTATTACAAGTCTACAAGTCTTTTTTTATAATGCTAATATAGAGAACTAAAATAAGAACAAGAAACTTTTACAACAAAAATAGCAAAAGTGTTGAGACAAAATAAAAAAAATCATAACCCCCCCCCAAATAGCAAAGACAAGGTCAAAACAATGTCAAAATTGTATAAAAAAATTTTTTGTGCCCAAATTTTGAAAAACGTATACCATATCACAGGTTTTGTACTTCCAAGGGTTATCCCCTCTTTTCACAACTGGCACTAATGGTATTTATTTTGGGGGCTGTAAAATTAAATGTAATATCGCTCACTTTTCTCACTCAATTATCTTGCAAATTATGTGTCATAATTCTTGTAATGTTGGTTTTAAACAAAAATATAAAAAAACTAATAAATGTTTTGAAACCTACACAGTATATTTAAAATCAAAACTAAGCAATAGGTGAGTCACGTGATCTAATGTTTAGAACCAGGTTCATGCTGAAGAACAAAGTGGAGTGAATGGTGTAGCAGGTTTTTGTTTTGTTATCAGCAAGTGTTGACTTGTTTCACAGGGGTATACCACTAGATCTTGTTTTATGACAGTGGTGGGTAGTGGGACAAGAAAAAAAACAAACCCCACAGTAAATATTTGGATTCACGAGGTGAAAAAAACTAAACAAGACACTAGATCAAACGAAACTAGCATGTGTTATGTGATAGCAAAGATAAGAAAATATATACAAGCTTTTCAACAGTTAAATACTGCTCAAATCTGGATGCGTGTTTTCGTAAGTTTTGCTTTGAAAATCTCTTTACTTAGAATTTCTGCATCCGCAATCCTAAATCTGATTCTCATGATGGAATAACTAAATGTTAGACTACAGCTCCCATCTGTGCTACAATGCTTCATCAAATTCATTCATTCATTCATTCATTCATTCATTCATTCATTCATTCATTCATTCATTCATTCATTTTCCAACCCGCTTATTCCCTTTTGGGGTCATGGGGGTCTGCTGGTGGCTATCTCTGTTCACTGACCCATTCACACCTAAGGGGAATTTAGAGCTTTGTCAAATTAAAAACATTAATATTGTTTGAGGCAGACACCAATGGCAAGGACGCATTGTATTAACAGTTTTAGCCATTTTATACTATATACTATATTTTTTAGCTATATTATACAATACTAAAGTCTTTGCTACCCTCCCCTAGGGAAACAAAAACAGATTTTTCAACAAATAAAACCTAAAATATAAATATGAGTCGCTAGATTTATTTTAAGTTGTCATTTAGTTAATTTTTTTTATTTAAATACTAGGATTTAAAAGACTATCAGTTTGTATATATTGTTTGTTACTAAAAAATGTTTTCATTCCACTCTAGATTCTGGTTTAAGAAAAGAGCGCAGGCGTAAAAAGAAGATCACAAACATCATCTCCTTTGATGATGACTTGGAAGTTGGAGCTGATTACGAGGATGAGGCTAGGGAGGATGTGGTGAGGAGTCTGAGGAAGAGTTCAATCGTGCAGGGAAGTTCAGAGGAGACCCTGGACCCTCCGTTCTCCCCTTCTCCACTATTCAATGGTTTGACTGAGCCTGGGATTGTGAGTTGGGCCGAAACGCCTCCAATAAATGGGAACCTGCCTGATACCAAGAACATTGACAACGAGGAGGAGGAGGAAGAGGAAGATATTTATGGAAAGAATAAGCCAGAGCGTCTTGAAAATGACGAGTGAGTTTATTTTGATTATCTGGGATTTACAAAGTGGAACAAAATGGTTTTGAGAGAAACATAATCTTTGGTTTTGCCAGAAATAAAAAAAAATACATTTGTTTATCTGGCTGGAGTTACTGAAAGCATGACTTGGTGTCCCCTAAGCAAAACTTATTTGTGGCCAAACACAAAGAGCTGTGTGATATAGACTACAAAAACATTTACAAACTGAGTTTGTGTCATAAGAACAGTAAACCTTAAGGTTTTGTTTCAATCAGTTCCATTTAAGAATACTCAAAATATTTTGTGGATACTGACAATAATTTAGAGTGAACTGTCCAGTGTGCATAAACTGATGAACCGGTCTATGATTGAGTTGGTCAACATTTACCACTTTTGCGAGGTGATCGTCTACCTCTCTTCCATGTGCTGCAGATGTAATACAGAGGGGAATAAACGCAAAACTCAATGCCAGACAAAAACTCAATTGAAATCATGTAATTTGTGATTGGGTTTTAGCGCGTACCTATTGGAACAATGGGATTGAGATGTGTGTGTACTTAGACCTCTCACCTGAAATAGTATCAAGGTATCTCTTGATTGCTGCTTTTTGGTTTCTGTGAATTTCAATGTATTGCTCTGCTTGTTTTTCTGTTTTTCCTCTACTAATCATTATGTAAGTGCGCCATTACCAATCCACCCAACTCAAAAAAATATCGCATTTCCTTAAATGTTGTGACCGTATCTTCACAGGATGGTTGTAGGGAGTTTGTCCAGTGTGTCCACATGGAGTCCACGGCAGGTCAACACAGACAATGACACTGACAGCTCACAGATTCTCTTTCCTCTGCCCCCCGAAGAGCCCCTCACACAGCCAGGTCAGAAACTGTTGTTGTTCAGAGGTGCTTTGTCATCTTTTCTTGGTTTACACTAATTATACAAATAATAAAATTCACTATAAATGGCCAACTTTTCTTTTAGCTGGAGGTTCAGGAGAAAATGTGGGAATTCATGTGAAGAATGAGAGCTCAAGCCCACCAACAGACTGTGAAAAACAAACCCAGTTACAGTTTAGGTACAACTGGAAAAAAACCCTAATTTCAGCAATTAAAATGCAATCTTTGGGGACATGTTCGTTATATAACTGCTCTGTTAATTCTTGTTTAGCATGGAGGGAGATTTATCAGGCCAGGCTACCCCTGAGGCCAGTGTTCTGCTGACCACGGGCCTTCCTGAATCCATGACTGTTGGTGAGTGAACCTTCTAATGCCTGGAGGGATAATACTTTAATTGTGATGTATATAATTATATATTTACATTTGTGCGTTTACCAGATTCATTTGTCTAAAGAAAAATGCAACAAGCAATTTGTAATAAAGGATGGTTAATCATAAGAAGTGCTCTTAGAAGAGTTTCTAGCCGATTCAAAATTAATTCTGCAAACAGTTTTTTTCAAGCGTCAGCTCACCAGGTGGCACTATGAATGAGAATTAATATTTTCTGTTATTGCTTTGGACAAAATTCTTATTACAAAAGTCAAAGTAGGTGAAAGAAGTACCAATGTTAAAAGCAGTGTTCAATGCTATATTTAGTATGGCCACCTGGTGGCGCTATAACTGATACTGTAGGTCGCTGTCCCGTGTGTTCAGGCATGGTCTCATCACACATGGCCAGTTTTATCAAAATCGGATGCTATATTACAGAATAATAACTGTCTTTAGGGTGAAATTTTTGTCATAATATGTACATAGTTTAATCAAGTCAAAAGCTTTGCAAGATTTAAGATCACATACGCCTTAAGATAAGAATACTGTTTGGAAGAGATACAATCTCTCAGAGCAGCTCATAAATGAATGAGACGGGGAAAAGTTCCATGTGTAGAGGGTTTTAGGTGTAATTAGGTGACATCTAGAGCATGTTTATGCCCTAAAAAAGATGCCAAAAGCTACAAAACAATAATACTCAGAGCAATAACAATAGGCTTTAATGCACATTCGGTAATCGAGCACTACTTAAGTGCTTAAGACTTTAAGTGCTCTTGAAAAATAAAAGTTTTTTTTTTTTTTGTGAGAGTCTATGTTTTGGGGATTGGGGCTGGAAGTGAATTCTATTCATGTTTGTTCTATAGGGGTTAAACAATTATTGTCATGTTAATACCCACCCCAATAGGTGAAATCAGCCAATCACAGTTTGGCAGCTACAGGGTACTAATGCATCATCCAGGTTTAGTTCCTTAGAAATACATAGGACTGAGTTATTTTCTATAGAGCGGGAGGAGGTGTTGTCACGTAGAATGCAGCGGCCATCTTGTTTGCAATCGTTGTTTCCACTAGGAGTCGCTTGGCCTTGTATGTATCTTGTATGCCATTCTTTTGTAAACACCAATTATTAACTTGTACAACTGTTCAAATTCTATCTTGACAATAGCATATGTTATACCATTAAAACATTTGAAAGGATTACATAGATAGGAGTTTAATGAGTAAACCAATATTTGATTTCAGCCCTCCTGATCTATTGTTTTTTTTGTTTACTTTAACAAAAATCATTAGTTGTAAATGCTCTGAATAGCCTGGGAATGGAATGTCTTTATTTTGTAATTAATTCTTTTGTCATCTGTTATGAGTCATTATAGCGCTAGCGATATGTATAACTTAAGATACAATTATTTGAGATATATAAAACTCAAAAAGTTTAATAATTCAGATTATCTAAAACTCTATCTTAAAGTTGTTGGCTGGTGATCGATGGAGTCATTTAAATCATTTGCTTTGACTGCAGACATGTTGGCTTGTGGTTTGGCTGCAGATGTTTGAGTGATAAATACAGAATAAAAAACAATGCACTTATGAAATTCATACGTTGCAGATTTGAACTGTGATGTTTAAATGAACTAGTCTTGTATGGATGTGACCATTTCCAGGGATTTTGACTTCAGAGGGTTTATTATACATCTCCAGGTGAGGGCACTGTTGCTTCAGTGTGGTTTTCATGTGTACTTTCTCTTTTTGTCTGGACAAAAACATAACTTTAGAGGAAGCTGGAGGTGACTGATCTAGTTATTCTCCAGCTTTCAAAAATAAAAAGGGGGAAAAGATGAAAGCGAGAACATTTTCCACGCAGAGGTTCCTGAATCAGCATGTGCTCTCAGACATGAGTAAAATTCAATTTCAGATCAAACGTGCTTTTCTCACTTTGCCTTAATAACCTATTAACGGCTACTTAATTATGGATACAATTTTACTTTCAAGGCTTGAAGAGGTTATTTTACCCATAATTCCATTATTTTGCAGATCTATTGTTAAAAATAGTCAAAGTGTGCTTATCATTTGCAAAAAAAACACATACATTCTCTATTTTATTTCGGATTCATTTTATCACTTGTTTGAAATGCAACAGAAGGTCCAGGTAATTGTCATTCATCCTGGGTTGAAAGCTACATATATTTGTGTTGAAACATGGTTGTATCTAACCTGCACGGTGGTATATCCTTCCAGGAACTGTTTTTGAGACCATCAATGTAGATTGTCTTGGAAATGTTTGCGTTGCACTGGACCTTCTTTACATGCAAAAATAATGGTGTCAATGTAATGTTGCTGAAATGCTCTCAAGCACAAAAAGCCTGGGCACGACCAAACATTGGATGGAATCTTGGAACTCTGGAAAAATTTAATAAGGGAATATAACCGTGGAAATGAAAATGTCATGTTTTTATGCCATTGATATGAGTGTCATTGATGCATGATAATCATGCATTGATTCTAGGAAACTGTCTCTCTAGAAAGTTTTCCACTGCAATCTTCAGATGAAGTTTGAGTAGCTCTGTCCCACTCACAGCGTCACAGGGAGTGCAGTTCTCATGTACTAAAATAGAATTCCTGAAGCTTAGGGTGGTAGTCTCAGCTGTATAGCTCATTCAGACACGAGGCTTAAAGACTCATGCTCTTCTGCATCCTGAACCATTTTAAGGTCTTAGTACAGTTGGGTTCGGTTTCACAAAGGTGGATTCAGCGATTGGGGGAACAATAAATATCCCCTTTGAGTAAATACCTGTCTTTGTCGCCTAATGGTAATTGGTCTCCCTCACAAAAGATTAGACAAAGGTTTATTACAAAATTGAACACTATTGGATAGACGTGTTCAGTGGTGGACAAAGTACACAATCCAAGAACTTGAAGTTAAAGTTGAGATAGACTTGGTAAAATATTACTCCAGTTAAAGTAAAAGTGCTCCGTTCAGAATTGAGTAAATTCACTTGAGTAAAGGTACAAAAGTATTTGCATTAAAATGTACTTAAGTGTCGAAAGTACCATGATTTATTATGGCTATAATATACTGTTATTTTTGTCCAGACTCTCGCTTAAACAATATGTGAAAAGACTCTGAGGTTGACACTTATTCAATTTAAGATGTATTTTTAACATAGTTGCAAGTTCAAGTTTTGTAAAAAAACCTTTTAATGTATAAACTATTAAACACAGGTTCACAAGTATTCTTTTACTATATTCCATATGTAAATGTCTATGTGAGTAACTATGACATGTTCAGATAAAATTACTGTAACAGGAACTTGTTTTGAGGAACTTGTTTTTTTCCATAATTTAAGGCACGGGTATCTCAGAAAACACTGCTGTTGATATGATCCTGAACTGCATTCACTCCAAGTCGAAACCACCAAGCAACAATTCAAAACAGAGCGATCGCTGTACCCTGATTGGTGGCTCGCGCATGCTTCACCATCAGTTACGTTTTTTTTCTACATTCATAAATAAAAAGGATCAGCTAATTTCCCAAAATGTACTTGAGTTAAAAAGTAAGATATTTGACTTTGAAATGTAATGAAGTTAAAGTAAAAAGTCTCCCCAAATTAAAATACTTGAGTAAACTATTGCTGCTTGTTTTTAAACAGAGAAAATTATTTTATTTTCTGATCTTTGTAATAAATTTAGGTCTTTAGTTAAAACTACCATTGCATAAAAACACTCAAGAAAACTGCCAAGTCATGTTTTCTATAAATTTAGCATCTCCGTGAACATAAACCAACCAGTTATAACATTTATTTTGATACAAATAACCAAAAAACTAAGTTAATTTAAACTCTGTGTTTTTGTTTGTGTATATATTTTAGTCACAAAGAAACAAGTGAAAAATGTCCCAGTATGCACGGACCCAAAGCACTATAAGTGTAGGGGTGACTCTAATGTGCCCTTGAGCAGAGACTAAATTCTGTGTTCCCACAGAGAGAATCTCCAAACAGATAATCCATAGTAAATGGCCTTTGATGAAAAGCCCATGTTAAATGAGAAACAGTGCCAGATCTCTCTAGATGCGTTCTGTCTGTGAACCTTTTCTTTCTGGAAAGGAAGTCAAAGCTTTAGCTTCTGGAAAAGCTGCTGTCTGCTTTCTCACAGGATTACAAACATTGGCTTGCACTGACGCTTGCTCTGGCTTACTCTGGTGCGCCTCTCTTCCTTCACACGAGGGGCTTTGGGAGCAGGCTTTTCTGCAAGAATTCTCTTTCAGATCCCTCTCCTACTCACATAAACACATAGTTCTGATCTCCCGAGTAGGAAGTTCTCAAGGATGCTCTCAAATTAGTTAAATGCAGTGTTGTACACTAAAGTGGTAACTGCACATACACTTTCACTCTTTATTATCAAATGCATCATTCTGATTGGTCAGTTCGAACTTTAAATCCATCCAGATGTCTCCCCCTCTATCCATCAGGCTTCCATCCTTATTTTGTTTATCATGTCTCTCCATCCACCCATCCACAACGTCTCTCCATCTGCTCAACAAAATTTCATCTTTCCACCCATCTACCGTGTTTCGTCCATCTGTCCAATAACCTTTTGTCCATCCGCCCAACCTCCGTGTTTCTCCATCTGCACGAGTTTTCATGGATCCACCCACTACGGTCTTCAATCTTCCTAACAAACCCTATCTGTATATGCTTGCACTTCATGCTGGTTAAACAAATATAGTAAGCGATTTTTACTTTACTCTGTAAAATCGTTAATACTTTCTGATGCTCAGTATGTGAGTGCGTTTGCACAGGACAATGTAGGTTCAAATGCAGAGACTGCCATTTTTCCCTCTCCACATTCTTTCTCTCCGCCTCACTTCCTTTCACACTTCTAAATCAATGAAGGCTTTAGCCACAAAAATGGTCTTTAAAAATGGCTAGCACTTAAACATTGTCACTGTCATAGACCATGTGACGAAAAGCTTTGTTATAAAAGATTTTGTAAAAGGTTGATGTGCCCCAAGAGTGGACTTTTGCTATATTTCTCTGGTTTCTCAGTCATTTGAAACATTTTTTTTGACCATATACTAAATGTCTGCTTGGCATATATAGTCTTTTTTTCATAGTGAAAACTCATTTGTTTAAAAGTGTTCTTGGTCTCTGAGTGTAGCTGGAATAATTGCAGTTGCACCAGTAAGAAATGATCTCAGAAACAAGTTTTGTCCATTTGTTGTCTCCATTTTCTGGGATGAGTTTTTGAGAGGGACATTGCACATGGGTTTTTGAAGCAGTTTCTGATTACGCCTTAGGATGCCAAATTGATCTCTAGTGGTCTGATAAGTCTTTTCTCTCAGAGAGACGGTAATTGAGCTACATCGCTGCTCAAAGATACCAGTGCTGTTGTTCCTCTGAAACATAACAAAGGCATTTTGACTTTTTGAGCTGAGAGTGCTCTAAGCTTGTTAAATGTGGATCAGGCCAGCCAGGTTTATAGATGGTTCCGTCAAAGCTTGTGGTTCCTCAGAGATTCATTAAATGATAATGGACTGATAGCAATGTTCAGACTTTGTCTTTTCGAGTCGTATTGTCTGGGTTATCTAGGTTATACAGAGGCAGGTTATCCATGAAAGAGCAAGGTCTACAAAGACAGTCTCGCTCTTAATCTCTGTCTTTCTTGGGGTTTGCACTGGAAAGTATTTTGAGAACTTAATGTATGTACATACTGTTTGATTAGATTTTAAATAGTGATCATTTTGATTTGCAGACAATTTAACACGGATAAACAAACCCCATAATGTGCAATATCTCAGATATGCAATTAATATGGTAAAAACTTGAATAGCACAGACTTAATTAACGTTTCAATCAATTTTTTATTTAAAAATGATAAACATAGCGATTTCATGGAATGTTGAAGCCGAGGTCTGGTAATCAAAACAATGTTTGATCTTAAACAGAAGCTCACAGAACAATAAAAACATGGAGAAAGTTCCAGAGCTCAATGTTTTAACACAGCTTTTCTAGCAGTCAGTATTTGGAAGCACATATGTCTTATAGAGTGGAATTGCTGATGATTTTGGACTCTGTAGTTATGACTCACCACTATCACTCATCATCTCAGACCAGCTCTTACTCCAGAGTTATACCTGTGTTGGTTGGCTGTGAAGGAACGTAAACCAATAGAGGAGCATGCAGGAATCTGATGAACGCTGAAGCTTAAAGGGCCAAATTATGAAAATTCAACTTTTCTGATATTTTTAGCATCTTTTAGTGTCCTTCCCTCATCAAAAACATGGCTCAACTTCTGTTCAGAATATTTCATGCATGTTTGTGTAATCCTGTATATCCTATATTTTTTGTAAGCTGAAAACGGCTCGATGATCATAGCCCCACCCACTGTTCTAGCACCGCCCACTGACCAATGAGATTTCTAGTACAGCTCATCTCTATGCAGAGCTGGTGCGCTGTCTTACCCATGCTGAAGGACAATGAAGAGCAAGTGTATTTTCTTTCCATTCTGGGTTAGACTTGGGCTTTATCATTTACTCTTTACACCAGGCACATTTTCATCTAATTGAATGCTTTCAAAACATTTCAGGGAACTGAAAGATTTGAACATGCTAAACTTTTTGTCAATCAAAGCAGTGCCTAATTAGTTCCAAAGATGCACTCAGAATGCAACTGAAAGCTAATATTCCGCTCAAAAAGCAATCAGATAAATGTCAAATAAATATAAGTAGAACTCAGTGAACAGTGGAAAAACAAGGCGTTTA